>JAKRGL010000031.1:79554-395318 GCA_022392935.1 Ophiostoma cf. undulatum
ATACATCATACATCATACATCATACATCATACATCATACATCATACATCATACATCATACATCATACATCATACATCATACATCATACATCATACATCATACATCATACATCATACATTATATATACCAAACAAATGCCAGATACCGCCTTGCAACGGTACGGGGCATCTCGGACGTCCGTTCATTAATAAACATCGAGACGTATCTAGATAACATGGTCCAACTCTGAGAGCATCTCTTATGAGTATCAATATCACCCAGCTCGGCTGGCCTGGCAAGGGATACGTCCAGCACTCACATTCTTTACCCATGCTCTCTATTTCTGCCTTTGCTGCCGTCTGTCGTCGGTGTCATATTTGATCTAGAGTGTATCAAGCATACAAACTTAGGAAAATATAAACAGACCTGACCAAACAGCTGCATCAAGTTATCGGATATAAGCTGTATGCGCTGGTAAAATTAATCGGAACTCATAGCATAACAAGACCGGCATTTAAGATCGCAAACCAGTCCTGCTTTGCTACGGCTATCTGATAGTTTGTCAAATTTCTAGTCTTGCCTACTTTACTGGTCGGTCTTGATGTCTTATCCACGACCGTATTGTCCTGGCCAAATGTGTAATGGATAGGTTTTGAAATTTTAGGTTATTATATACATTGTCGGCCTCAACAGAGGGAAAAGTAAGATCGGATGGATGTAACCATCTTTCAGTCCTTTAGGCTGCCGACACATACTTCTGCCACGCCGTCATAGTTCAGCAATATCAACGTGGCTATTCTGCCAGTAGCTGTGAAAATAGTCCTTGCTGGTGTTCGGGGGCTTCCGCAGATATAGTAAAACATTGAGGCGGCGTTCTGGTGCGGCTAACGAGTCTTTTGAGCAGCAGTAGATGTGCGTCCATGGCTATACCGATATACAGAGTATGGCTTGGTTATCATACAGGCATCATGTAGTTGTAACTCTGTAAATCTGATAACGAATGAAAAGTGGCATGTGCTCCGATCGGCAGCCCATAGATGCAACCACATGAACGGCATTAAAGAATAAAAGCAGAAGCAGCAGAGATGAACATATTTCTCTGCCTTTTTTGTATCTCATGTCCAATTAATCAAATATTTTGGCCATTCTCTACCTCTTTATTCCCTCCTCTTATTTTATCCTCTTTAATCCCTATAAATAAATAAGACGAGAATAACAACGGAGGAGGTGCAAGGCTAGGGAGTGCCCTTCACGCCCTTGTCTAACACTGTTGTAAGTCTACAAAAAGAAGAAAAGTTTATCACAATGTTAAGGAAGCCCGATGTGATAGTTGCCCAGAATGTACATGCTTCATTATGCGTGGCTCCCGTTGTAATAAGTACATTCTGGGACCTATGCACGAGCTCTTCTCATACAGTATACTGTAAGTTGCAACACTGTGTATATACACAGTGCAACTCCTCAGTCGTTTTCCCTTCATAAGCATTCACTTTTCCATGTTTACTGCATTCTATTATGATCCCAGCAAACTACATTCCTGGTTCCTATATCTTCTTCTCTGTCCCGCAGGAAGCCACCTTGCTACTGAGCCATCTCTTCATCATGGACGCAAACATCGAGGGCCAGCGGCCAGGCGAATCCACAGCCGACTTTACAGCCCGGCTGATGGCACTGATTCAAGAAGAGCGACGCCAAAAAGAAGAAGAGCGACGCCAAAAAGAAGAGGAGCGCCGCCAAAAAGAAGAATCCATGCAAAGGCTGGCAAACTTGCCATTTCTTGTCTTTGTTGACAGCATGGAGGACCTCGTCTTTTCTTCGCTCAGCATAGAACGGGGTACTGGCAAAACGTCTGGCAAGAACCCCACAGATGTCAGCGGCAAAATGTATCCGCGATCCATTCGGCCCTGGGACGGGTTCGCCGAGCAGCACGCGGGGGCGTTTGGTGATCTGCGCGACGCATTAGGAGATGAGCCACACTTCAAGTCTACCTTTGCAATTGAAGCAATCCGGAATGACCTGTGCCGGCGGACGAGCATTGCCAGCGAGTTCGATGCCCGCCACTTTGTCGACCTCGCCATCGAGACGCCGGTTGCCGAAATCATGACGGCGTACTTGAACGTCATCCGACCCGGTGTGAATCACGCCGTCCACTTCCAAAACAACGCATACCTGAAACTCACGTTAGATGGCCCGCGGGCAAAAAGAACCTCGCCGACAAAAGACCTGCAGCCTGACCGATGGTGCTTTGTCTATGAGTTCGTTGATGTGGACGGCGAACAGCAGGAGGTTGATGACAAGACGGTGAACATTCTTGTCGGCGAGATCAAACCGCCTTTCAAGCTGAGGGCTTCCACTCTGGCCAATGTGCTATCTTCAATGAATCACGATACGTTTTTCCGAGACGCAGTCACCAACGTTGTTGCTATAAACTCCGAAGATGAAGATGGGGAGCCTGCGAAGAGGCGCGTGCCTGGTCACGTCCTTGTTGCCCAGGTGCTTTGCCAGGCCTACCATTACATGATTGGTTCGGGCTGCAAGTACGGCTATATATCATCCGGAGAGAGTTTGGTCTGCCTGTATATCGATAGTGACTTCGGTCTGTGTTATCATTTTGCCAGCTTCGTTGTCCCGGACGTGCGAAACGTTGAAGATCGGCGACAACAAAACCGTGGCCAGCGCCAGCCGCATGAGACAGCCGTCGCTTACTTAGCCAGCCTGTGTCTGTGGGCAAGCCGGACGACACGGCCGTCTTCTGCGTGGATAAGCGCCTCCATCGCGGCAGCATTGCGATGGCCAAAGTCGAAAGAGAAGGCCCAGAGTCTGGACGCTGTGCACATAAACAGGCCAGGTGGTCCTGGCCCGAGCGACGACGAGGGTCCAGGCGATGGTGGCGGAAGCAACACAAGAACGACAGCACAATATATCCCGTTGCCCTCACGCCCTCAAAAGCGCAATCGTTCGCCAGAAAAAGACAGACAACCAAATCAAGGCCGACACTCGCAATCCCAACGAGACGAGGACGAGGTAGCGGCTCTGGCCCTCGCCCTCAAGGCAAACACAAAACCATTCAAACTGTTGCCTGCCGAGCCACCGACTCTCCCGTACTGCACTCAAGCGTGTCTGCGAGGACTCGTGCGAGGGCAGCCTCTGGACAACAAGTGCCCCAACGTGGCCCTGCACCGAGACGCACGGCTCCGCACAGAGAGCAGGCGGTTGCCGTTGTCGCTGGGTATTTATTTAGATGACCAAGACCTGCATCCTTTGACGGCATCTGCCCTGCGTACACGCTTGGTAGCCCAGCTTGCAGCGAACATGGACATGAACTGCAAGTGTATGGCGCCTCACACGAACAAAGCCCGCTACGGCAAGTTCTTCAAGCTCGCGGTGACGGGCTTTGGCTATACCTTTGCCGGCAAGGGCGTACGCGCTGCCAGCTACAAGGTGCTCGAGCACGAGGCCGTGGTGTACAACGCCGTGCCACACCTGCAAGGGTTCCTGATTCCCGTCTTTCTCGGCATCATCAATCTGGAATACCCCATCCCCATGCCGGATCTATCCCGCGTGGAACACATCATGCTAATGTCCTATGCCGGGCCGGACTTGACGGTTCCCCACGCGCTGCCTAGCCACATCGATGTCATGTCGGAGATGGACCGCTCCACCAGGGACCTAGAGAGGGCCGGCATTGACAACCCAGACGTTCGTGAGGCCAATGTAGCTTGGAATGCCGAGGTGCAGCGGGTCATGCATTTTGATTTTGACAGAGTTGATCTGAGCGAGCTGCCGACGGCACCCACGGCCGAGGAGGGCCAAGTCTATCACAAAATCGAGGGTAAGCGTGTGAAGACGGAAGCAACCAGGGCATCCGGTATCCGCTCGCCACTGCTTTCCAGGACAGGCTTGAATGCCATGGACGGTGCTGTTGGCATGCCCACCGACGACCTAGTGAAGAAGCAGTTATGCTAAACAGGAGGCGTGCATTGTCGTCAAGCGTTTAGCATTTTTTTAATAATGAATAATTCGATATCAATTATGAGCGATCTGTTTATTTTCATTCTTTTTCTTTTCATCCTTACTATGGTGTTTAATGTAGTTACTAGTGACCGTTGAAACCACGTCCTCCCTCTCCACTAGCAATCATATTGTTTAACTAATACAAAAAGTAGTAATGCCCGTCTATCGCATCCCTATATATACTATCATCGATATAGTTCTTCCGTACGTGGATGGTTGAGTGTTAGTCGTCTATATATAGTCGTGCAAGGTAAAAGGTTGGTAAGGGGGGCGCTGAATAAGATACAAAACAAAAAACCAAAGTATAGAAGAAATATTAAATTGTTGCCGGGGTATTTAACTTTAAAAAGAGAAATGCAGGGATATAAGCTATATATAAAACAAGAAAAAAAAAGGCAAACGACTTAGGAAGAAGAAACAGAACAAAAGAAACCGCTCGCCAGGTGCCAACAGCGAGGTAAATGTATAGTTGTATGATGTACAAGGAGTGACATGTAATAGAGCGATATATGGTATGAAAATGCGAGAAAAATAATGAGAGAAAAGAGAAGGTAATGAGAGATAATGAATGATAAAAACCGAGAGATGGACTATTCCTGCTTGATTTGGCCAGGGTTGAGCATGCTGGATGTATGGGACATCGTGGCCGAGGCCGAGGCAGTCTGTGCATGTGCGGTAGGAAGCTCGGCCGCCTTCTCCTGAGCCTTGCATGCGTTCTCCAGAAACTTGAGCCACACGCCAGCCTCCGCAGCGTGCGACAGCTTCAGGTGCTGTCCGAACATATCCTCGCGGTAAAACTTCTTGGCACTGGCTTTGCACTCGTGCAACTTGTGATCGACCTCGACATGGACGGCCAATGAGCCGGGCGCGTCGACGCCGCGCTCAAACTGTTTGCCGCAGAAACCACAGACATCGAATGTCTTGACCGTGCCTGCCTCATCTGTATCGGTGACGCATTGGTATGCGGCCTCGTGTGTCGCAAGTCGGCGGCAAGACCACGAGAACGGCCGCAAATGGATTGTCGTAATGTGTCGCTCGGCCTCGTTCATGCGACTGAACCGGCGCTGGCAAAAGGCACAAATATGCGGCTTCTTGGTTTGATGCAGTTTGAGTTCATCCATAGTATCGAACCGCTGGGGCCGCTTCGGGCAGCATCCGCACATATAGGCACCAGAGCCGCTGCTTCCACTGCCTATATTGCCTGTGTGGTCGTTCGGTGCAATTGTGGCCGTGGCAGCGCTGTTAGCACTACCAGTGTCTGAAATGATAGAGCCGGCTTTGGATGAGAGACCAGCGGGGACGGACGGGACAGGTGGTATTGACCCGGATGCGATGGATGCCTGGTATGAAGACGGGAACGACGCAGCAGATAGTCGGCTGGGTAGTGAGCCAATGCTGCTGCGACGCTCGTTGACGAGCAGCGATGTGCGCGGTGACGATGTCGAGGACATGGATGGACCGATGGACGACGGTGGGCTGATGATACCTGTTGTCGATCGTGGTGCTGATAGCGAACTGGCAAAGCTGGTAGTCGACGAGTTGGGGCTCGAATAGGCCGTAAATGGTAGCGTCTCGGATGCTTTGAGGCCGTGGAGATGGCGGAGAGGAAGGACTGCATCTGAACCCTCCATTGCAGTGTCACCGTTGAGACCGTGGCCATTGCCGCCAGCCGATGTTCCTCCAGCTTGGCTTTCTTGCCCCATATCGAAATCGAGCGACCCGATATTAAGTAGACGTGTGAGGAACTGGTAGGATGACTTGATGCCCTCATCGGCCCAAATATCTACAGCGCAGGCGGTGCGACCAGCAGCAAAGTATCGATCAGGCACAAACATGTCGGGTGTGGACCCGTCCTCTTCCGCAAGCATAGACTGCTGCAAGCGCAAACCACCTGTCGTCGATACGAGCGGATCGTACTGGAAGGAGACGGCAATAAACAGGACAGTGACTAGGTGGAGATACTGGCTGTTGTAGAGCACGTCGGAATCGGCGTCATCGTTGTTTGGGTAGAGAAGCTGTTGCTCGATGGCGAGTAAGGCACGCCGCACATACGCCTGGATGCAAAGACTGTAGAATGTCGATAACCACCAACGACGGTCGCGCAGATTGACCTTGCGGAACATAAGCAGCGAGAGCTCCTCAATGTAGGTGTCGATGCATGTGTTCAGCTGGCGCATGCAGTGGATGCTGCATCGCTCAGGCTGGCAGGTGCTGTGAATGCGGGCGTGTAGAATACCAGCCGAGCTAAGTCGCAACACGTCAAGACAATTGCGCAGACACACGAGCGACAGTGCCACCATGGGCGACTTGCCAACCTCGACTTCATAAAGACAGGCGTTCTCAAGTAGGGCCATTAGACTCTCAACAGATTCGACCTCAAGGATGTTCATGCAATCGCTGTTATCAGCGAGCTCCCAGGCAATGCCTGCGATAAAGTCCGAGTATGTTGCCGACGACGTACGGTCCTTCTGGACCTGGCAGGGGATATTAAGAGAGTCATTGGCACGGTAGCGGCCGTTGCGGATGGACTGTGAGAAATGGTGTGCGGCCGGCGATGACTTGTGTTTGTGCAGAAAAAGGCCTGGGTTGTCGAGAACAAGTTTGTTATCAGAGAGACACTGCACCTCGGCATCACGGAAACACTTGGACACAACATCGGGCTGTGCTGGCGGGGGCCCGTTAGTTTGATGGTCCACGACATTCTCGGCAGCCAAGATAGCAGGCATTTTGCGATTAGCACAGGCTGCCAGAAGAATGCGCGACTTGGTACACAGTGCTTGAGGCGGCATTGCATCACGAAGATTGCCACGCCGACAGCCGATAAGTGGCCATGGCGGCGCATCCTCCCGAAGATCAGGAGCCGGGCAATTCTTGCAGGGAATGCCGGGGTCACACTTGCGCCTTAGAATTTTACAGCGCCAGCAAGCACCGCCGGCCCACTCAAGATCCTTGATATCCTTGCGGCTCTTGGCACTCAGAGGACCACGCCGACCACGTGGACGGCGCGACGAGATACCGTGATGAAAAATGTTCCAGCTGCTGGACAGACGGTCGCCAAGCGAAGGTGAGTCTAGGTCTGGCTGGCTGCCATGCTGACTGCCATGCTGACTCCCATGCAGGCTGCTATGTTGACTTCCATGTAGACTGCTGTGATCAGGTTGGCTGATCTCTTCGGCAAAACTGCTGCTTGTAGTTGTCAGCATGTGGCCCGAGGACACAGCTGATGTAGCCGCACTGCTGTCGCTGCTCATGCGCCTCAGCGGCGGAGGTGTAAGGCCAACCGTGAGCCCGACAGTGTTGGTGTCCTGTTGAAGCAGCGGGAATGTGACGGGGGCCGTGATAGTAGCGTTATGCCGGTGCTGTGTGGGAGTATCTTCGTATTGTGCTGGCGATGACGGCAATGACGGCAAATTCTGCGACATGCTGGACATACCCTGGTACGAAAACGCAGTCGGAGACGCTGTAGCTGACGCTGCAGATACTGATGCCATGGATGACATTGGTGTCATTGAGGTCATAGACGACATAGACGACATGGCCATTTCGGTATCGATTTGTGCAGGCCGCTCAACATGGGCTGATGGCGGAGATGGCAATGGTGCTTGAGGTTGTGACTGCAAATGCGATGGCAGCGGCATGGGCACTAGGGACTGCACCGCAGACATGGAAGTTGGTGTGGGTGTTAGAACCGGGGAGACGGCGGGAGCTGAAGTTGAAGTTGAAGCTGGAGTTGGAGCCGGCGCCGGAGATGGTATAGGCGTCTGCTTGACGGGCGCAAAAGCCGAGGGGCGCCATATACTGGCCTTGCGCTGGACAGGGTCGTAGCTGTAGCTGAGCTTGAACTTGAGAGCTAGACGGTGCAACACGGCCTCTTTAGCGACATCGCAATTATCAAAGGCCAACTTGTCATTTGTGCTGGGCTTTCCACGCGAAAAGAGAAGCATGTCATCGTAGAGCTCGAGCGTTGATGGATCATTGAGATCAAGACCCGGCGGCGCAGACGGTATAGGTGTAGATGTAGATGTAGACGTAATTGCGGATGTGGGCTTTACAGGAGTGGACTGGGTTGACTGGGGTGCATGTATAGATTGTGATGATCGGGATGCCCGTACAGACTTCTTGGCCGGGGACAGAGTAGGTGTGGGCAGTGCTTGCTGTCGTGGTGTCTCTTGCTTTGGCTGCGCAGGTTGTTGTTGTATTTGGTGCTGCTGCTGCTGCTGCTGCTGAGAGTGGTGTGGGGGTCGAGGAAGAGGCTGCGTTGGCCGTGATAGCTGCGGCTGTGTTTGTGGTTGCTGCTGTTGCTGTTGCTGTTGCTGTTGCTGTTGCTGTTGCTGTTGCTGTTGCTGTTGATGATGGTGCTGTTGCACATTCATCTGGCCAGAGAGAACAGCAGCCTCGTCATCAGGGAACAAGAAATCATCTGGGCCGCCACTGGAAAAGGAGACGGGGACGGAAGATATATCAAAGGCGGAGAGAGTACTGGTGAAGGAGAGGAGATGCTGTGGCGTCTGGGTATGATCGTGTGGTTGGTGTTGGTGTTGCTGTTGGTGGTGGTGCTGAGGCTGCTGCTGGGGCTGTGGTGGTAGAGGCCCTTGAGGAGGGGGATGCTGTTGCCGCTGAAGGAGTCGGTGATGCTGTTGCTGTTGCTCGTAATGTTGTTGCTGGTGCTGGTGCTGATGCTGCGTTGCAATTGGCAGTTGTGATGTCGCGAGGGCCTGGTGTTGGGTGATATGCTGCTGCTGAGGCTGCTGAGGCTGCTGAGGCTGCTGGACCTGCTGGGCCGGAGCATTCCACGAGCTCACCCACGATGGCAGCTCCGGGTCAAACTCATCGAGGTCCATCGAGTCCTGCCCCCAGTAGGTATAGTGGTCGCGGCCGCCCGTAGGCGAGACGGCGGCATTGTTGGAAAGGAGTAGAGGTTGTTGCAGTTGGATGTGCTGCTCCTGCTGCTGCTGCTGCTGGTCAAAGACGTAGAAAGCTGCCATATTGTGGTTATGGGCATCTTGTTGGGGATTGTGTTGCTGCTGCTGCTGAAGGTCCTGGTGCTGCTGCGGGACGAGGCCGAGGGTATTCCGCAGGCCCGGCTCCGTCGCATCCATGGACATGTCCATCGGAGCGAGGGCTCATTAGTGAGTCGGGTCGCAGGGTTGTGGACGCTCGGTGTTGTGTCTTGTGTCTAGTGGATGTCGCTGTGTCGTGATGTCTAGGAAGTCGGGTTTGTCGTGATGTCGCCGGTGAGAATGCCACCGTTGAGATGAGGACCGCAAAAACAGATCGAGAGTCAGGTCACGCTGGAGTCCAAAGCAAAGCAAAGTAGACCCTCTGATCCTGGTCCGCACTTGCTGTGGTTTGCCCTTGCCGTTGCCCTTGTCGTCGTCGCCGTCGTTCTTCCGGTTGGTGTCTTTCTTCCCCTATTCTCGACTCTGTGTTCCTTTTGACTTTTTCCCTCTTCTTTTTCCCTTTCCCTTCAAAGTCTCTCTCAAGTCCGCTCGATTCTCCCTTGCCCTTTAAGGCTTGACAAGGTACTCGAGTGTACTTGCTCCTTTGCTCCTATTTCTTCTTCTCTTTTTCCTGTTGCTGTCTCTCGTTCCCTTTTACGTCCTCCAGACCCAGAGCAGTAAACCCGAAACGACCCAGGCGACCCAGTAAACACCAGCATACACCAGTAAACGCCCAGTAAACACACAAGGATGGTGGATTGGATTGACAGTTGAATGGGTCTGCCGATGGTGGACTGGAACTGGAGTGGACTGGTAGAGTGTGGACGCTACTCGGTAGAGGCTAGGAGGTGGAAAAGCGAGAAAGGCGGGAATGCGAGACAAGAGAAAACCAAAGGTGAGAAGAGCTCGAATCGCCGAGGCACCTGTCAAAACTGGAACCCCAAAAAACTGCTCGGAAATAAAAGAAGAAAAGACAAGGTTTTATTTTTATTTAATTTTTTCAAAAGTTTGGAGGGACAGAGAGGGACGACAGACGCAGACAGGTAGAGAAACCCCCAACTCCCAATGAGCACCTGGACGTGGGTGTATATGCGCATATGTAAGGGTGCATGCAGGTGTCTGCCCTAGGGTGCTGGAGGCTAGAGTGGAGGAAGGTGCTAGGGTGCTAGGGTACTAGGGTGCCTGGCTGCCTGGCTTGCCTGGGTGCTAGGGTAGAGAGGCACAAAGGCGCAAATCGGGAAGTCATAATGGCCAGGCAAGTGGGAAAGTGGACACAGACCCGACCCGTGGGAATAGGGGTGCCTTATGGTAACGAACGGTAGGTGCAGCTGCGGTAGCAATGGGTGCGTGCGAGCTGCTTGCGTTTTTATATGTCTGTGTTGTTGTATTTTTACAAATTATTACGGAGCAGAAACAATGAGAAACGAACTGAATAAGAACGGAAATAGGTACTATGGTAAGGCATCTTACTATGGATGTATTATAAGAAACGGTGCCGCTGGACGGTGATGGTGATGCTGTCAGGGAAGGTGCGACTCATTGAACTCAATTTCGATCGTGCTTTCCTCGGATGCCCCGAAATATGTCTCATTCTTTCCTCTTTCCTGTATTATTTTGTATTAATTTGACATCAATAAATACCCCCCTAAATACGCCAAATCCCCATTCACCAGGTGACATTGAGTTGTCAAGGGCCAACGCCCCCGGGGCAAAACGGAACTCCCTATGAGTTAGTTGGATGCAGGGGTGGGCATGGGGCTTGGATTGTCGTTGATAGTACTACTATGTATGTACTCTGTAGTGCGTAGGACGGAGTATTTTTTGAAGTATTTACTTGGTAAGGTAGAAATGCAGAAAGCATCAGCCACAGCAAAGCCGCCCACCTCCAGAATAGTAAGTGATGGAGTAAAATGGTCATAAATAGGGTCAGGAGTAAGACAATACGACATCGTAGTTGTTAGGATTCTACTATGTACTAGCTTGCTGGCTTCTGGGTTTGCCACTCTTTCCTCCCCCCCCCCTTTTTTTTTATTATTATTTTATTTTACTCCTTACCTTTTTCTGTCTTTGCTTCTTTCCCTCCCTTTTGTACTATGCAGTCGCACATTCGCTCTTTCCCTACTGACATAATATCCATTTTCCCCCACTCTCCCTCCCTCACTCGCTACCAACTGTACTCGTACATACATAGTAAGAAATGCTCCGTTGTACATCTCTTTACGTAGTAGCTGTCCACAAGTGCCCCATTTTGCATATGGACCTTACAGAATACATCATTGAAAGGCGCCCGAAACGGTGGGCCAAAACGATGGGACATCACGTCACTGCATCACTGCATCAGTCACAAGCATCGAGCATCAGAGCAGTCGCATAATGTTGATAATTGTCAATTGTGTTCATTGTGACATTTAATAAGGCCTCGCTAACTGTATCATTTACTATTTCACTAATTCGTATTTTATATTTTATGTTCACCGGCTTCAGCCTCTTCAGCCCTTCATTAGTCTTCATTAGCTTTTACGCCTCCGCCCAGGCTTTGTTCGATCCTCAACGGCTGTCAGTGTCAGTGTCAATGTCAGGCCGTCAAGTAAATGGTCCAGACGCTGTCCCCATAGTTGTCTCAAGCCACATGGCACAACGACTCGGTCTTGGTCGAGCAAAAAGACCGATGGATGAGAAAAGTACGGTATCAAGATGGCCAAAGATGAAAGATGGAGGGAAAAGCGATAACGCAGTCATAGTCATCAATAGACAAAAAGCAATAAAGAAAAGTAAAAAGAAGAAAAAGGACTTGAAACGAATTAATCAATTAAAGCTAACCACAACACCTCGCCATAAAGAAAACCATATATTACAAACAAGGGCTCATCGCAAACACAATCGCATCAATCGATACAATAAATACCTAAACATTACCGATCCCGGAATGGAAGGGCTTTGCCGGGCTGCATCACGCGCGAGCTGCCGCCGCCGCTGGCATTCACGCCGCCCACGCCCATCGACCGCGTCACCATAGCGCGCAGCTGCTGCTGCCGTCTATCAAGCGGCGCATCGCCTGCGTCACCTGGGCCAGACGAGATCGCCTGGCCGATGGTGTCTTTGTTGATGCCGTTCGCAGTAGTAGTGTCGGCTCGCTTCAATGTTCCAAAGGGGCTCACGGTGCCCTCGCTCAGCCACTGCTGCAGGCTAGGTGGCGGCCGCGTCGGACTGGAGGCTGCGTTGGCATTGCTGATTTTGACCTCGCGTATCGGGGCCTTGCCGTTGCCGACCAGCTCGCCCGCAGACCCGACCGAGCCAAACATGGCAAACCCGAACCCGGCGTCGCCGCTGCTGTCTCTATCCTCGCGCGGCCGGTAGTCGCTGCTCGGGCGCCTCTTATCGTCGCCAAATGGGTTGTCCATGTTTTTGTCGGCGTTGGCGTTGGTTCCGACTGGTTTTCGGGCCGGCGGATTCTTCAGATCAATAGGATAGCCATATGCGCCGTTCGTGTTTCCGTTATCGTTGCTGCCCTCATCCACCCCTCGCATGGCCATCAGCTGGGTGCGCCGCCGCTTCTGCTTGCTCTTGTACCGCAGAATGAGGTAAAAGGCTCCAATGGTCAGCAGCGACGACCCAACGAATGTACCGACAATCGCCACGGCTGCCTGGGTCACAGACACAGCCGTGCCCTGGGCTTTCTGCACCTGTGTCGCCGCATCGACGCGCGCGACCGTCGCGTCTGCCTGGGCCGACTGCACCTGGGAGGCTGCCGCATTGGCAATGTTGAGGGCCGACACCGAAGCGGCGGCAATCATGCTCGATGCACTGCTCGTCGCGCTCGCGAGGTTTGCAGCGATCGCCGAGCTGGCACTGCTCTGGGCGGACGTGATGGCTGCCGAGATGGCCGAGGAGGCCGACTGCGACGCCTGACGCGCTGCATCCTGGGCCTGTTGGGCCGACTGCTGTGCCTGCTGCGACGAGGCCTGCAGCTGGATGACAGACTGGGTCAGGCGGTCGGTCGATTGTGAAAGCTGTGTGACCTGCTGTGCAAGCTGTTGTGATGTCTGTGACACGAGGCGTGATGCCTGGCTGACTGATGATGATGCAAGAGATAAAGACTGGATCTGGGCGCTCAACGCGGCAATCTGGCCGTCATCCTGGCGTGGCCGCAACAGTGGTGGCAATACCGGAGCCGGTGTCCGCAATGGATTTCTCGGGGCGACCGCATTTGGTGCTGGAGCGAGGCGATGAAAGAGTTCTGCTACTTGATTGCTCAATTTTATCGGACCTTGCAGAGCCGGCGCCGCAACGCTGTCATCACCATGCCCTTGTTGTATTGCCCACGCCCTTGCCGCCAGCAGCAACAGTGGCAGCCATACCGGCCGTGCAATCATTTTGTAGTCGTAGTTGTAGTTTGTAGTTTGTCGTTTGTTGTTTATATTTGCCGTGTGTCGTGCGCCGATAGCGTTCGGTGTTCCCGATGTTTGTTATATCATAAACAAGCTGACCGAGACACACCTAAACATGCATTCTCCTGGTAAATAGACGTATATGCGTGTCAATATTATCTGAGTGTGAGTAGCGAAACCCGGAAACGATGTAAATCCAGAGATTAGGCAAAAGTAAGAAAAACAAAGTTAGAAAAAATCACAAAGACAGGACATAAAGTGACAAAAAAGTGGGAGGCCAGTCAAGAAAAGAGAAATGGATTACAGGCTTGTCACTCAAACCCAAGCACAAAAGATCACTCAACCCCCAAGGGCACAGACAAAAATGTACAAACACAATAAAGTCCAGACGGAAAGCGTCCAGGAGTCTTTCCGTTGTCCCTGGCCCCTCGGTTCAAGCATCGTCAACCAGGACTGTAGAGATACTCGTGGATAATTCATGCGTTAGCACTGTCAATGAGGAGTCAGATCACCACCACTCGGTAGACCAACCTACGGGCAAGTGTCGAGAGGATAAGGCGCTCACTGTTGCATTGATGTAGCAGCCCGAGAGAGCCTAGGTCTGGTGTCTGGGAGTCTGGGGTGGGCGAATAAGTTTCGACCGTCTGTCTCGATCCATGCGATAACCCTGGACAGTGATCAGGACAAGATTTTTGGGGGATTTTCTGGGTGTCAGCCATATATCTTTGGTTTTGGTTTTGATTTATAAACAAAAACAAAAACAACACATAGCCGAGATTAGGATGAGAGTAGCCGTTGGAAGGCCGCCTCGAGTCACTACAAGCCAACAAGACACAACCGGAAACGGCAGAGATGCTTTCGAGAGCGAGGCCGTTGATGCGAAGATAATAAAACCTACATACAATCTGTCAGTGCTACTTGCTACTGACATTGACTTGTCACTTAGTAGTCTCATCCCAAGGACCCGGGGTCCGGTGCACGTCTCATGTGGTTGACGTCTATCACTTTTGATTGTTTTTCTACATGCTCAATTAAAGCTTTAACTAGGCTTGTGTATGCAGGTTGTTCGTTCCGGATCCGAGTGCATGGGCCATGTCCCGCGTGCAGTCTTTAAGAGGGCCCCTAAGACGAGATAATCTGAAACGTTGTGGTGTAGGCGACTTGATGAGCAATATGCTTAATTTCTTACCTAAATTGACAGCTGCAAGACTGCATTTGCAAATACTGCTATCCGAGAGAAACCTCTGTTGTTGAGTATTGATACCGCTTTGCCAGTTCTTGCTGCTGCCTGTTGCTATTGGGAATATCCTGCCAAGGCAAAAATAAAGAGATAAAAGAAAATGAAGAGAAGACAAGCGAAGAGAGAAAGAGAAAAACAGCTCAGAAGGAAACACGGTATAATCGAATAACTATCAACATATAGTAAGTAGTATACTCTATAGTCACTGTCAGAATTAAATCACAAACCGTTGATATACTATCCCGGGTTGTCGTTGTGCTGGCTCCAGGTAACCAAAATGATCGACGTCTCAGACAAGTTTGAGATTCTGCTGAAAAACAAGCCGATATATTCAAGACACGCCCGACAATGCACTACCATACCGCCAGTCTGTGTGCAAAATATGCAATCGAATTCAATAAGATTCAATGAAGATTATTGAATGATCGGAATATAATTGATACTAAACACCCTGCCTTCCTCAGAGCTCGCCCGCGCCGTTGCCGCGATCCGCTTTGCAGCTAATTTGCAGAAGACAAAAGAAAAGAAGCATCAAGAGAAAACCCGACGATTATAATACTATTTCGGTTACTGGCTTTCGTTATCGGCAGGCTATTATGTTCAACACTCGCTTCTTAGGCGATGTTGTTGTTTCGCAGCATGCTGGTTGAAGCTTGGTCGAAGCTTATCCTCTCCGATTTTTGTCCTTGGCTGCCATGTCACGATGGGTGTATCCTCCTATGAGTTTGCTAATAATAATATATACTCTACTCCTGACCTCACCTTTCACGTACGGCCATAGATACTGGAAAGCACGGGATCCCGTCCGCTCTCCCCTAGTTAAACCAATAATCGGCGGATTAGTAGTTGGGTCGGTGACGACCAGCGAATACCCTCTGCTGTACGTTTTCTTTTTCATATATGGTGAATCTCTCTTCCTTTTTTTTTCTCATTTCTTGTGTCGATCTTAACTGTACTCTACGATAACTTTGTCTCTCTTTTACACTATACCAAATCACTTCTCTTCATTTTGGCTTAATTTTTTATTTCTAACAGATAAATACAACGCAGCCGAAACCTTTTCAGGAAACAATAACACTAGTCAACATACGTTGTTGATCAAAGACCCAAACTGTTCTCGCTTTCTTCATTTGTCGTCCTTCCTTTGTCCATTGCCGTCTGCTTCGACAAGCCCACGGCAATATTCACCTCTTCTAGAAAGCATCCTCGACAGGGCCCTGTCCTTATTCCTGGCTTGAGGTGATCGAGCGAGCAGATGGCTATCCGCTACAATCTCCTTAACCAAGATCTCCTCCAAAGGTAAGCTTAACCTCTGGCTAAACTTAGACGGGCAGCTTGAACTTCTTGCCCTTCATCACCTTTTGGTAGTAGATCCAGAAAAAGTCGCTGTAGAGAATGGTCTGGATGACACCGGCAATAATGGCAATCCAGTCCACCTTGTGTGCCGGCTCCGTGACAAAGCGGTAGATCCAGTTGGGAATGTAGAGCGCACGGTAGAGCCCGAGGGCAAAGATGTAGTGCGTCGTGATGGTCTCGGCCTCGCCGGTGCGCTGCAGCATGAACAGCTGCGGCAGGATGGCGACCGACTCGAGCCAAATAGAAAAGGCCCAGAAGATCTCAGAAAACGTGTACTTGTAGGGGATGAGGATGCCGAGCACGGCCGCGCCGCCGAGCAGGTACTCGACACGGAATGTGTCAATGCTGGGGTCGTTGGTGGGCTTGTACGAGGTGGTCATGAGGTAGAGGATGTAGCCCTGGGACGAGATGAATAGGATCTTGAACAGGAAGTTGTATATGCTCGCGGTCGAGAAAAGGTCGAGGTAGCGCGTAGTGTAGACGATAAAGTAGAGGGCCTGGGACTTGAAGGAGATGCCGGAGCAGCTCTTCAGTTGGACCATCTTGTGGAGGAGGATGCCAATGGACACCAGGTGGGAGAGGTCCCCTAGGCAGTCAGTTTTGTGTCCTGTGTCTTGTGCAGAGGCCTGTATTGGACGGAAATGTACATACCGAGGACGCGGAAAAAGTTCAGCACCATCTTGACAATCTCATAGGTGGACGAAGGTGGTGGTCGTCGTCGTCTCAAGCTTTGGGAGAGGACGGAGATCTCGGGATCGAGCCAGCGTCCAGTGTGAATGTGCCGTGGGTATCAATTGAAAATATTCAGCGGCTGTCAATCGTAGCCGGTAGTCGTAAAAAGTCGCTGGATAGTTCGTTGCCGGGTCGTGACGTTGCGTGACGTTCCAAGGTCGGTGCACCAGGCGTGCTTATGGCGATGGCGATGGCTACAGCTAAAGGACACGAACGCGACAAGCTCCTTATTGGCTAGGTGAGACATGTGCCTGCAGTTTACGGTGCATATTACGTAGGGAGCTCCCACTGTACTGCCGCGTCTCTAGCGCGTTAATGTGGGACAGAAGCACTATTACCAGTAAAAGTACCGGCAAGGCTATGATTATGTAACCAGCACAGTCGAGAGCATTTGCAAGTACCCCTCCCCAAAATTAGTGTGCAGGCTACTTGCTTGCATCGGCTATTCTGGATGTTTCCGCCTTCTCCTTCCGCTATTATTACCAAGCAAGCCATTTCGTCATCCAACGGTGCCTTGTCTTGCAGATATATTGCGACGACGGTCTGTTGAAGTGTTGATCTGACTGTCTACTTTATTTTATTTATTTCACTTTATTATATTGTATCTTACATAGCTAAAGCGCCATCACTTGCAAAACTGAAATGGCCGACACTCTACTGCATGGCTGTGGGCATGACCACATCCATGAATATGACGATGATCACGATCATGATCTCGAGCATCAAGAAACTAACAATTTCACTCCCGAAATTATATCCGAGATTGCCCTCACACACGCGGGCAAGACGTGGACAATAAATCTGCCATCATCGGCCACTGTTGAAGAAATTGCCCTTCTCTGCGAGAACGAACTCTCCAGGGCAGATGATACGGAGGCTGAGACAACCAACACTACAAAGACTAAACTGGCCTATGTGGTCAAGAAACTGATCGCGCCACCGCCCGTCGGCCTGCTGAACGTCGACAATGATGCACACGCCAAACTCTCTATTGAAGAGCTCCAGCAGCGACTGCCCAAGAAGATCTCTGGCTCCCCGAGCTCGCCCATGAAACTCCGCGTCATGGCATCATCCGTCTCCTCGATTGCCGCCCTCAAACACTGGTCCGATACCGCCAAAGCCCGCACCCAGCGCCTGCAGGACCTGCGCCGCCGCGCCGTGCCCGCTCGTACTACCCAGCGCTTCGGCGGCGACGACAACGGCGGCTTCGCCTTTGGCGACATCAAACCGCTGCCGCACCTGCCGCAGCCCGACCGCGCGCTTGCCTACCTCTACCGGCTGCGTGACGATGTCGGTATCCGCCGCGTTATGCGCGCGCACCAGTACCGCGTCGGCCTGCTGACGGAGATGGACCCGCAGCAGTACACGCAGGAGAGCATGGACGGCGTGACGCGCGTGCTGGGCTTGAATCGCGGCCGCGGGCAGGTGATTGAGCTGCGGCTGCGAACGGATGTGGGCGGCGGGTACCGCGACTACAAGACGGTGCGGCTGACGCTGTGCCACGAGCTGGCGCACAATGTGCACGACAAGCACGACAAGCATTTCTGGGCGCTGTACCGACAGCTGGTCAAGGAAGTGGATGCGGCCGACTATATCGGGCATGGCGGGCGCGTGCTGCTGGACGGCGGGCGCGAAGGCCAGTATGCGCCCGGGCAGGATGATGATGATGGCAACGAAACAAACGATGATGATATCGGGGATGTGGACGGAGGCGGCTGGACGGGCGGCACATTTGTTCTCGGCAGCGGGCCGACTGGACAGCCCGCGGCCAGTCTCTCAGGACAGACGTCCCCGCCGTCTTTGTCTTCATCGGCTCCCCTGACTGAGAGGGAACGCCGAGCGCGGGCGGCTGAAGAGCGGTTGCGGAGGATGGGCGGCGGTGCTAACGGGCCAGACAGCTCGAGCACAAGCTAGCTCAGTTGATTGGAGTTTATATTAAAGTCTTATATTCATGATACCTAGCATTCGGCGTTTAGCATTGGTGTTAATGTTTTTGATGGACTATAACAGAGAACATAGAATATATTACACCATTTCTTAATTTTTCTTGATGAAATGCACACTGTAATGTAATGTCTTGATATATATGGGGTATCTAGACCAAAAAAAAAAAACAATAGCCAATAACCAAGAGCGAATATATATGAGAAACACTCTTGGAAAATAAAAGGGGGGGGAGAGACACACATCAGACCAAGCTATATATACAACGGTTCTGTGTCTGCCGTCCAAACGCCATGAATGCAAATGATATACAACGCCGGCCGTGAAATAAACAGTAAACACAAAAGAAAGGAAAATAAAACAAAACATAAGGAGAGATCATCAAACCGCCGGTTTCTTGCCAGTCACAACTTCGGTCATCTTATTAGCGACCTTGTTCATCTTGGCCCGGGTGAGAGACGACTTCTCCCACTCCTTGTTCTCGGCGTTCCATTTGTGGCTATTTTTGTTAGTGGTTTTGAATTTTACAACATGTTTGGTTTTCAAATGACTTACCCCTCCCACTCGGTCGTGACGAGCGCCTTTTGGCCGTACTCGTCCGTCAGCACCTTGTCAAAGGAGTACGGGATCGTGGCCGGCACACCCTCGAATTCGGTCTCGCGCATCGGGTAGAGCTCGCGGGTGCGGTAGCGGTGGTAGTTCTTGCAGCTCCAGATGCCCGGCGTGCGCTTGGGCTCGCGCTCGGCCAGGCCGGTGATGTCGATAAACATGCCGTTGCTCATGTCGATCCAGCGCGCGTCGATGATGTTGAGGCCGTCGCCACGCGGCAGGCCGTGGTTGGGGTTGATGTCCAGCAGGTACTCCTTGACGACATCCTCGCCGGTGCTATCGTCGTGGTAGCGGTACGTGTGCGTCGTGCGGTTGTAGTGCTTAGCCAGGTAGAAGAGCGTGACGTCGGACACCTGCACGTCCAGGTCGTAGTCCCAGGGCATGATCTTGCCGTTCCACCACCAGCCGAGCAGCGTGCCGTGGGCCAGCCAAGTCTCGACGCCGAGGGCACGGAAGGTGGTCAGGTACGAGCGGATAAGGTGGCGCAAAGCAGGACGGTGCTCTTCGTAGTTGACGAGGCCCTTGAAGTAGCGGGCATCGTAGTGGCCGAGGCGGTTGTCGCTGCCCGGCTCGTGGAAGTACTTTTTGCCCTTGACGGGGCGCTGGGGCGGCGTGCGTCTCTTGGACAGGGTGTCGGGTGATGCTGGTGGCAGGTCAAGCGACTGCGGTGTTTCTAGGGTTGGCTTGACTGCTCGTGACTCGAGCGAAGATGACTGTGCTTGTAAGGCATCGTGCTGTAATGGTGGCGATGCGAAAACGGGAGTGAAGAGGAAGAGAGTGGCGAGGAGAAGAGAGAAGATGGAGCGGAAGGAAGCCATCATGGGTGGGATGAGCGCACCAGACGTGCGTATTTATACTGAGATGCTGATGAGATACTTTGTCAAGTGGTGCTGCGTATTAATATAGCTGTGTCGTTGCCGGCTCTTGCCGTGGTTGCGCTGTCGCGTGCGATATCCAATACCAAGAGACGTTATTTACAAGACGACGAGAAGAGGATAAGGATGATGATGGACGAGGATGATAGTAGATGATACTGATAGTAGATGATGATTGTGGATAAGGAGGAGGAATAAACACAAAAAAGAAGAGAAAGCAAACAACAACCCGGAAAGAAAAGAAAGACAGACACGACTGCTTAGTAGAGAGTGGAGGCAAAAAAAAGAGGCAGAAAGGACAGTAGATAAAGAAACTGAGAAACACAGAAAACACAGATGACAAGCGATGAAGGAAGACACACGCAAGACCAACAGGATTGTTGTCCCTACATGGTATTCCGTGCAGTCGACGTACGTACTATGTAGTCTCCCGGTGCGAAAAATACGGGGACGCCTACGTAGACGGGCAGGCTAAGAACTAGGAATGGAGGGAAAATGAGAAAAAAGAAAAGGAAAAAGGAAAGAGGCGCAGGTACACCAGACAATGGCAGACAGTGTGAAGAACAAACCCTAACAGAGTGATTTACTCTCTACTAGTATGTACGTCTCGACTCTTTGATTTTCTCTTACAGCACAGGGAAGGATAGCTGTAGGGCAGACAGGGAGATGGCAAAACAGCGATGCACAGACGCGATACGTATGAAGACTGAGCCACCGACTATTTTTACATTGTACATATCTTACATAGTATATTTTTGTATCCGTCTCGTTATATTTCAGAACATCCTCTCCCTCCCAGAAACGCAGACCCCTGCGAGCATACGTAAGTCTTGGCGCTAGCTACAGTACAAAAAGAAAACGGCCGCACGGAGTACAAAGCACACGACACTAGAAACAGAGACCGAATGTGGGAAGGTAGGCAGATCTCTTTATTGCTCTTACGCAGCTTTGCCTTTATGATGGCGAATGGTGGCGGGTTGTTGAGGAAGGACGACGCAGCGGCTGTGTCGTTCCTTCTTATCTGTCAGCTGTCCTTTGTGTCTGCATAGTATCTTGCTACTCCGAATCCCCAGTTATGCTTATTAGAATAGAATAGTCCATGATACAAAAACAGTGGCAATTAAATCTACTACTATACAGAATAAGTACTCCGTACAAACCCAAGCCTTGAAATGAGCACACGACACTCAGCCTGTTAGGTCTTGGCACTCGGAACCCAAACCCACACTTGCCAAGGTCGGTCCATGGCTGTTATCTTACTCTGTACAATCTACAGGGGGCCGCTATGAAGATCGTATTCAGGCCGGTTTAGAAGACGAGCAAGGATCTTTTTGCACTTTTTAATTTTTCTGTCGTACGGACTGTCGCGTGTCAGCGCAGCCTCGTGCCTATTTCCGAAAGAGTACTACTATCATGTACGATGTAAAGAGTAAAAAATGCGTCAAACCGGTCTTGCCTTGTTGGAATATCGAATTGGACCGGCGTTTTCTTGACTTTTTACAGAGTAGATGCGGCACAATTGACAGCGGGAGCCGATCGCGCTTTCCTTGTAGAGATCGCATACCGAATGCCAGCCTTACCGTGTCCTGCTGTGCCTCCCACTTATGATTACTCTATGCATTTTGAGTTTGTAGGGCAGAGCTACTGTACTATGTATGTACAAGCTATTAAGGTTCTGTGCCGCACAACTTTATGCCGTACTATGTGCAGTACATAACAGCCAAGGCCAGAACTGGGTAAGAAAATGAGACACAAAAGACAAGTTGGTCGATACAACGGGATGCCAGGGGCTGTCTATGACTGTCGACGCGCGTCCGCCACTGTGTGTCGCAGATAATCGGAGCACATTCTTTATTCTTTGTTTTATTTGGTTCATTTTCTTCTCTTATTTGTTTCCTGTTCTTTTATCTGTTCTTTAATTCTAATTATTGGCAGCCCTGTGATTTGACTGGCAGAGAATGTTGTTTTATTTCGTTTAGCTTCTCTTAACGACTCCTGACTATCTTGAAGAATGGAGAGTTAAATAAAAAGACGACAAGAAAAGGAGACAGTTGGCAGCAAGGGAGAAGACCAACCCATTGTATTATCAAAGAAAGCAAGAGAAGAAAGCAACACGCGACAATCCCGGCTTGGCGTACGTCGGTCACTACATAGTATTGCAGTCGTTAGTCATCCTGGATAGTCGTACAATCACAATCGCAGTCGTACAGGCCGGCATATCGAATGCCAATTGGCAGCGAATCTGCAGAGCAGTGCTGCACAGCTGCGGCATCCCGCCTCTGCCCAGCGCCTCCTGGCAGTAGACATACACCCGACAGTGTGCCAAGACAAACACAGACAGACTCGACGACTGGCGACTGGCGACTAACAACTCGCGTGCCGGTTTGCCGGTTTAGTTCCGTGCCTCCAACTTGAGCTCGAGGCCGCAGGTTGGTTGTATCGCAGGTGCAGAGTTGCACTCGGGCAAATACAATGCAAAGGATGCACTTATGTACGTATGTACATCCCAATCTGCAATACAAATGTATGTACTCCGTAGTCCGAAGAAGAAGCTATTTTAAAGATAAACAGGCGAGGATGGCATCTTACACAACATCACCTTGATTAAAGTTGAAACTAAAAGAAGCTTTTTTTTCACATCATTTACGCCACTTAACCCAGAATCCATAACCATAGGCGTGGATATTCATAGATAATAATGACTGTACAGAGGACTGAATATTGCGGCCATAGTCCGCCAGTTCTATAGCGTACATTGTCGCATCACTGAGGCTGATGTTCACTACGCATTGTATAACAAAGGGTATTAATGACGCATTGGCCATATCGCATTGACGCGAATAGATGAATCTACAAATTGATTCCGATCGCTCAAGCAACATGTCTTTGGCTGACAGTTTGCCCAATAACAAGTTTCTAATAACAAGATTTCCGATTCCAGAGCCCCTTTCCAATTTCATCCATTTCCCCCTATTCTCCACAATGCACGCGTACCACAGAGGCGCATGTACCCCGTAATCTGGTACAGTAATCTGGCAGTGTATGAGTAGTCATGTACACACTATACAAAGTTTCTACTTTCGTCTTTCTCGGAGGAATACGCAAGTCGCAAGTCGTTCTAGCTAGAAATAGGTACGGGGTTGGCGACAAACAAGGCTGATTCTGCCATTTTATGTTTCTTTCAGATGGTGTTTTGAATCTTCATGCGATAAACAAAGATCAAGATAAAGAAATCAAGTTAATCAAAACAGCCGATGCCAATCTTCGTATTAGATATTAGTCATCGGTGGTATCATGTTATCATTATGCTT
Source organism: Ophiostoma cf. undulatum (assembly GCA_022392935.1). Taxonomy (NCBI): domain Eukaryota; kingdom Fungi; phylum Ascomycota; class Sordariomycetes; order Ophiostomatales; family Ophiostomataceae; genus Ophiostoma; species Ophiostoma cf. undulatum. The sequence continues at coordinate 102,943 of JAKRGL010000031.1, forward strand.
CGACAAGTATCATCATGCTTGCGCACCGTTGGTCATAACAACGTCATCTGATGCCCCGTTGACCTGCACAGCTGCATCGCCAACCACGCCGTTCAACTCCTCCTCCATCTTGCCGTCCTCCTCCTCTGCCTCCCCCTCATCGTGCCGGTACACATTGATCCAGCCGTCTTGCCCGCAGCTGGCCATGGTCGCGCCGCATACGTCCACCCAGAAACACACGCCACCCCGGTGAGCTCCACGCAACCGCTGCACAATCGCCTTGGTGCCCACATCCCACAGCACGACATCGCCGTCCTCACTTGCTGCCGCCACAAACGGCCGGCTCTCTTTACCATCTTTGTTGGCATTGTCGAGCACGCCAAAACACCCACCAATCGAAAACTGCTTATTGGTGTGCCCCTGGTACGTCTTCTTGACAATGCTCGGCTGTGCCACATAGTCCCACATGCGGATGCACGAGTCCAGGTTGAACGCCAGCACGTAGCGCCCGTTGGGCGAGAAGCATACATTCGCCACCGCCGGGTTGTCCTCGTTCAGCAGCAGCAGCGTCCGCAGGCACTGGCCCGTGCCCGTGTCCCAGATCCGGATCAGGCCGTCCGTCGAGCAGCTCACAACCAGCGTGCCGTCGCAGCAGAAATCAATACCGCTGACGGGGTCGCTGTGCGCTGGCAGGCTGCGCATCAGCCGGCCCGCGCGCACGTCCCACAGAAACACCGCCTCGTCATAACTCCCACTCGCCAGAATGTTGCCCTTGGGCGAGAATGCCAGACAGTAGATGTAGTTGTGATGGCCGAGCAGCGGCAGCCGCGTGCCGCGTGCGCCGTTGCCATTGTTCATGCTGTTGGCGCTGCCGTTGCCGTTGGTGCCGTTGATGCCCTCGCGCAGCTGGCGGCGCGCATACCGCACGGCATTGGCTGCCGCCGATGGCACTGATGTGCCATGTCGCCCTTGCTCCTCGAGAAGCTCAGATACGCTAATGTTGGGGATCGTCGACTCGGCGCGGCCGTGTGCGGGCTCCGACGTCACGCGGTCCCAGAGCCGGATCGCCTTGTCGTCGGAGCCGGTCGCCAGACTATTGGAGTCGGGGCTCCACGCGAGGCACGACAGGCCTGCCACATGGCCCACCAGAGTCGTCATGTGGTCGCCCGTAGCTGCATCCCAGATCCGCGCCGTGCCGTCTGCCGAAGCCGATGCGATCCACCGTCCGTCGGGCGAGATGCGTACTTGAGACAGAGGCCCGTCGTGGCCGCGCACCTGGAAGACGCGGCGGTAGTGCGGTCGTGACGAGTGTCGCCGGCGACGCTGCGTGCCTCTACTTTTTGTGCTTGTATTCGCATTTGAATTTGAATTTGTATCCATATCTTCCTCCATCTTCTCCATCTTTGGCGACCTTGATAGCCGCGGTGACTCCGTCGAGTTGGACCTTGATCGTGACAACGAACTTAGGCTCTCGGAGCGTGCAGACTCTGATTTGTATGGGCTTGGCGATCGTGTTCGTCGTTGTGTTTCTGGCTGCGGCTGCCAGATGGCGCCTTGAAGCTGGGCTGATGGTGAATCGGTCGGGTCTCGTGCATGACGTCGTGCATCGGTCTCGCTGTCGTTGTGTGGTATTGACTGCATCTTGAGTGTCTGCTTTTTGGTCGCCAGTCTGCTGTTGTCTGCCGGTCCGACTTTGCGCCGTTTTGCTGCACTTTCATCGGCTGCGATCTTCGCCGGTGCCATTGCGGCGATTTGCTTGCGTGACTGTTCTGGTCGATCGGATCGTCTGAAGCACGAGCTGGATACTTGTAAGGTGAGGTTCGATGCGAACGAACTCAGTTGGCGGCGACGAAAGTAAAGTGGGGTATCGATTCTGGGGTGCACACGTGATGCCAAAATTGGTCCGACGTACTTAGGGGAAGGTGTAGAATAGCAAAAATAAAAACAATAAGACGACAAAAGAAAGAAGAGGCAAAAACTCTCCCCAAAAAAAGAAAACGTACAGCAGAGGGTATTCGCTGGTCGTCACCGACCCAACTACTAATCCGCCGATTATTGGTTTAACTAGGGGAGAGCGGACGGGATCCCGTGCTTTCCAGTATCTATGGCCGTACGTGAAAAGACCGGTGGTCTGTAAAGTATATATTGCTAGGTTTTTTTGGATGAAATGTGTTCTTTTTTTCTTTCTTTGGAATATTTTAGAGATTATTGAAAATGGATTAGTACTGGAAATAAACCCGCGCAAAAATAAGTATGGTTCGAGTTAAGGAGACTATTTTTCTTTTCTTTTAAAGAAACAACCTTTATAACTGATTATTTTATAAAAATTGGAATAAAGATATGAACGGAAAAAGAAGCAAATGCTATCATCAAACCATATATTTTAAAGATTAACCAGTAAAGACGACGCCTCGCTTTCCTATCAATGCATAAAGGCCTGCGCCAGATATATACAATACAATCGTAAAACAAAAAAAGAATGGCAATAATCAGAGAAAAAACAACAAAAAACAACAAAAAACAACAAAAAACAACAAAAAACAACAACGACAACAAAACAACAAACAACACTTTAATGATATCCTTGCCGTGAAGGCCCGCGCGAGATTGGCGGCGTTGGACCGGCTCGCAGTAGGGACGCCCAGTCGCTGTCTGATCCCATACGACTATGTCGGGACAGACGGATATCGGCAAGCATTGGAATACTTGGCATTCCGCTGATGTTGTTATTCAATGTCGAAGCAGATGATATCCGGTTCTGCCGCCGTATGGCCTGGTTCGGCACTGCGGCAATGTCTTCTTCGACGACTTCCACCTCCACCGTCTTAATTATCCCGCGCGGCCAAAGAGATTCCTGGCTTTCGAGCAGCTCGCCAGGGTGTGACATGGCAAAGGAAAAAGAGCCAGCGCTTGGCCGTCGCCGCGTTGCTAGACTTGCTAGACTTTGAAGAGTCGGGAGATTTGTGAGATTCGGGAGATTCGGTATGCTGGTTTTAACACCACGATTGACCACTGCCACTGCACCGCGTATTGTCTGTAGAGGTGTGTTTGGTGTCTCTGTTGCCGGCTTGTCGACCGCAGAAAGACTGTAGCGTTGCCGAGGTTGAGGTAGTGCCCGAGACCGAGGCTCGATGGTGCTGGGTTGGGTGACTGGGCGGCTTTGATCGTTGACTTTTCGTGGGCCTTCGATAATGAGGTCGCTGTCACTGTCGCTGTCGTTGTCGTTGTGAATTATAGTGTCAATGCCGCCACGACCAGAGCCACCTATCAGGCCTGTACCAGTTTCAAAGGGCGTGTCGTTAGCTTGCGCTACAATAGCAGCACCTTTCGTTGGGCTCTTCGGGCGCTTCATCTTCCGTCGGACGGCCGACTGCCGCGGTGAAAAAAACAGTGAGCCTACTGGCAGAATATTAGCAGCCACAATGCCAATATTTTGTTCAAATATTGTTAAGACGGTGGCAAAGAATGTGTCAAAGGTGAAAACACCCGTGACAGTCTGAGATGTCTCGTACGTCCGCACAGTCGCAAAAATGGCGGCCCTTTTATGTTAGTACTAGTAAATAGATTATGCTTTTATACATGAGACTCACAAAAGACTCAGACTAGACAACAAGTAAAACGGCCATCGCATGTTTTGGTGCATCTCGAGATCCCGCACAATCATCACGGGAAACAGCGACAGAAATAGCCACCAAAAGACGGAAAAGGCGCCTTGCAAGTAGCCAATGTTGAGCTGTACACTTGGGTCCCAGCACTCTCCCTCGACTGTCGGGTCCCAGAGCTTGGCCAGCGGGCGACACTGCAGATTGGTCGTGAGCGAAAAGGCAAAGTTGAGGATGGCCATGAGCAGAATCTGGCTGGTAAGCAAGATGCGCCATTGCTTCACGGTGCCGACGAGCCGGGTGAAGAAGAGGCAGACCGAGATCTTCGCGAATGTGGTGCCCATCATGTACCAAGGCTGTCCGAGCCAGTCAAACTCCAAGGCGCGTCGACCGTCGGCCACTCTAGACTTGGACATGGACATGAAAGAGCCCTCGACAATGGTAAATACCGTGCCGACAAAGCTCACGGCGGCAGCAACTACCACTGCCCAATCGTCGAGGTGTATTTGTGACTTTCGGGTTGACCTCGGTTTGTATTTGAAGCGCCTAAAGGTGAGGAACCGAACAAGACATGTCGAGAGGGCAAAAAGCTCCGTCGTGATGGATATGGCGAGAAGGACCGGCCCTCTTGACAGGTCGGCAGTGGTAGTCATGGCCGCGGGGCCGGATCGATATTGGAGGTGTGTAGGTAGTGTATGTATTATTAATATTTATTATGAATTACAAAATGAGATTATGTATTAAGGACCTGAAAATAGAAGAGGCAGCTGGCATTATATTTAAAGAAGTAGGAAACGACACTGCTCAAATTGACAACGATACATGGCGTGGGTGGGATGTATTATATATGAGGATGGGGGTCTACCGGTCAACTATCCGACTATACACAGAGGCATAGCCTGTAGACTCGAAACCCAAACCACTCCAGAGATGAAGACAGCCAATGCGTGACTGCACTGCCAAGAGAAACACAAGGAAAAAAGGAGATTTCTTTCTGTGGTTCATGGCCCAGGCGGAGGATCGGAGGCAGGCAGTGAGAGATACAAAACTAACGTCGGCTGTCTATGGTGTTGTTGTTTTTCTATGGTACGGAAGAATGGTGATCACGGAAGATAAGGGGGATGCGTAGGGCTTCAGCAGGTACAACTGATGTCATGCGGCTGTTGTGCGGCAGTCCGATTTCTGGAAACAGAATATACATAAAGTTTGCAATAAATCATTCGACTAAATAATCAAATGAATATTACCAAAGGTATCGCGGCTTGCGTGGGGAGGCTGAAACAACACAAGGCGGCATCATCGACATCCAAGTCGTGGTATCAATCAAATCACGGAATGGCAAGCCGCCTTCGGTGGGGGACGTGATTTACGAGTGCCTGCTTTAATATTAAATGATTCATATTATCTGCTACTGTTAACCGATTAGTCAAGGCACATAAAATGCATCATGCCCGACTTTGGGTTGTGTGATCGCCGTGGATAGAAGTTGCGCGGAACAACCTGAGACGTGTGAGATGCAGAGATGCGGGAGAACCAGATTGCAGGAAGAACAAGACAGTCGGAATATAAAATCAATGAAAGCAATAGTACGCCGGTATTGTCCAGGCTGCCAACTTGTCTCACATGAAATGGAAATTTTAGCGGCAAAGGAAGAAACTGTGATGGATTAGACATGCTATAATACATACAATATTCAGAAGAGGCATAGACAATGGTAAATATGACAAAGATGGCAAAATATAGCCCTTGGACACTTAGAAACGGGACTCGACCTTGGTTGCAGTGTCGCCCAGAGCCCAATCGCTCGACTTGGTTTTACTGCGCACTGCCGCCGCCTGTACCAGCGTGAATCCCTTGGCCACAGTGGCCGGGTTGTAACCGAGCTTGTTCTGCTTGCCCACGGCCGCGTCGTCCAGCGTTGTTGCCTCCTGGCCGTCGGCGCGCTTGTACACCGTCACCACGGCAGCGCCGCCCAGCCCCAGGTTGTGCTGCAGCGCATACTTGGTGTGCGGCACGACCCGGTTGTTGGCCCAGCCCCGCAAGTGCCACACTAGCTCGGAACACTGTGCAAGGCCGGTTGCACCCAGCGGGTGGCCCTTGCTGATGAGGCCACCCGACGGGTTGACGACATACCGGCCGCCGTACGTGATATCGCCCTTGCGCACCAGTTCAACCGCTTTACCGCGCTGGCCGCCGACGCGGCCCTCGGGCAGGCCAATGGCATCGAGAGTGACCATCTCGTTGGTCGAGAAGCAGTCGTGCAGCTCAACGACCTGTACATCATTGGGTGTGATGCCAGCTTCCATGGTGGCCGCACGTGCGGCCTGTTCGCTCATGGAATAGCCCATCAGGTCGATGGCACTGCGCGAGAACAGTGTCGGGTCGTCCGTGGCCATGGCCTGGCCGGCAATGAGTACGGCCTGGCCCTTGAGGTGCGGGCGCGCATCCAGAAACTCTTGAGACACAAGCACAACGGCGGCGCCGCCGTCCGAGGTCGGGCAGCACTGCAGCTTGGTGAGGGGCCCGTGGATAGTAGTGGCTTGCATGATCTGGTCGCGCGTGTAGACGTCCTGGAACTGCGAGTAAGGGTTCTTGACCGAGTGCTTGTGGTTGATGCGGGCGATCTCGGCAAAGTCCTCGGGCTTGGCGCCATGCTGCTCAATGTACTCGAGACCGGCATTGCCGAACATTTGCGCAGCACCTGGTGCCTTGGTGAAGCCGCGGGTCTGGCGCATCATCTCCGTCGTCGTTGCTGTCGGGCTTGTGCGGTCGTTGAAAAAGGTCTGCAGACTGCCGGGCATCATCTTCTCAAAGCCGACAACGAGGATGCAGTCGGCGCCGCCGTTGGCGACAATAGTGCGGCCAAGATACAGACCGGTCGAGCCAGTGGAGCAGTTGTTGTTTACATTGTAGATGGGGATCTGGGTCATACCAAACTGGTAGAAGACGCGCTGGCCACACGTCGAGTCGCCGTAACAGTAGCATGCGATGCCTTGGTCGACTTCATCATAGTTGATCTGGGCATCCAGCATAGCCTTGACACCGGCCTCGAAGCCGAGCTCAGTGTAGTCGACCTTGCCACGGGGCTTGATGAACTTTGTCATGCCCACGCCAAGGACGTAGACGGGTTGCTTTGGCTTGACCATGTTGATTGACTGTAGGTGTTTTGTTGTTTCTGTTATATTGAAGTGATGTGGTATAGGGCTGAAGACGAGCGAATACAAACAGAGAGCAGGATCACAGCATTATAAGAATGAGGTGGAAATGATAATAGAAAACCCGAGGTGACGTTGAGATGAAATCGTATATACTCAGTATTATGCTCCTGCCGAGGAACAAAATGGGCAGCTGCGTGCGGAGGTGGCTAGGAAACACAATAATGAGCCGTTGTTTGTCGGCTGTAGCAGTCTGAGGACTAACAAGATCTAGGAGCACTAAGTCGACTGACTCGATGTGTACGGCTGATTCGCAGTCGGGCTGTTTTGCTGCTTGCGGGGAACAGCTCATATATGCGGAGAGAGCCGAGGCACGCTCTACGCTGCCCCAAGCTGGCCCCGCTTATTGCCGCCGCTACGGGCTGCACATTCCAGGTTGCCTCTGCCTGTCCTTTCTCCTCCCATCTCGAAGCCGGGGCAATAAATCACGTGGCCACAGAGAGCCGTCATAGACATGGCGGAAGGAAAGCTTTGCGGGCAAGTGAAATGCTGGATGCAGATTAAATCAAAATCAAAAATTGTATTTCTAATGATGCATTGACAAATGTGCCTTTTTTGATTAACAAGCCAAACCTTGTTCCCGGGTAACTTTTGCCAAATCCAAAAATCACCAGTGCCAGTGCCAGTGCTGGACAGGGCATTATGCCATCCAGTGCCAATGAGGAATCCAAAGAAAATAAAACCATATCCAAACCGGTTTACAAAAATCCCGTGTCGTATATACTCTTCGTAGATCGTGATACCTTTCAGCCCATCTCCTTTTCTCTTATTGCTGATGTTAATTTGACTCCCAAAGATCCCAGAAGCCGGAATCCCACATGTCTGGACCCCCCCGCTGCTCGCGCGGACGGTACCACTCGGTGTGCCCAATTGCGGCACGGATTACTTGCGACGTGTGCCCTTGCAGTTTGTTGACGCACGTTTCGAGAACACGTCCAATCTGAGCCCGTATGTGTTCATTGCGCTGTGCTTGGTCGGCGGCCGGCATCACGGTTCCCAAGACAGTAGCAAGTGCAATGACATCCCGCAGATCAAAACTCAAGTCGTTGACTAGGCGCGCCAGGTTCTCGATTGTGTGCTCTACAGTATGGATCATATAGGCCGATGTCCAAATCAGCGGCACACGCACACGGCGACGAGAGTGCGGTTGTCCCGGGTCTCCACCCTCGCGCTTCGGGATCTGGGAAGGCGCGGGCATCGGTAGACCTTCGGCCTCGACTGCCTGGCCGATATAATGGCAGATGCTGAACGCAGCCTGTACAATGTCGTGGCGCAAAATGACATAGTACATATGGCTAACATCAGCGAATCCTGGCATCGTGGGGTCCAGCTCCTTCATATACGTCAGCATCGCCATGGATGATTTGAGGTAAATGTCGGAGATGGCCGATGGTGGTGGACACTCAGCCGATGCACTCAGCGCAAATGGGCGATATAGTGCCAGTAGTGGCCGACGCACGTGCATGTCCAGCATTGCACGCATGCGCCATTCTTTGTACTTGTTCTGGCTTCCAAGTGCTGGGTTACGCGGGAATAGGCAGTTGATATCGTCCAGCGCCTTTTCGAGCTCGCCGCCTACAGCCAGGACTTCACCATAGTCTGTCAGGGAATCGACGTGGCACAGCAAATCGTTTGCGCGCATGCGCAGTGGAAGCGTATCAGCGGCGAATCGCTGCAACTGGCCCTCGGTATACTGATCCATGGGCTTTGCTGGGGGGAGCGCTGGCATTTCGGGGTAGATATCGGCGTCGTCGAGGTTTCGCGGTGGATGGCAAGTGAACTCACCTGGCCTCAGCGCGCTTGGCAAGTTTGATGCGAGAGAAACATGCAAGTCCATGTCCATGATGGTGAACCAAAGCTTGCGGCGGCACTCGGCCTGGAAAGGCGAAATCTCAGGCGCGAATTCTGACGCGTCACGGTGCAGTCCCATAGCCATGGCCATGCGTGAGATCCTGCCGAGCTCTGTCCAAATACGCTGCGACCGCGGCGCAATCATACGTGCAGCATGTAGAAGTAGGACCTCGGTCTGCAAGATGTTGAAGTCTACAGATGGCTTGCCACGTACTGAGTCCAGCCAAGAGCGCACCAGCGCGCATGCTGTGGGAATATGCACGCCATCTGAACGGTCAATGGACAGACCCTTGGACTCAGCCCCAAACCGCGAACCGATGCAGAGAATTGTCAGGTAACGAGGCAGGAAATCTTCCGTGACGCCACCCTGTGACAGGTTCAGACCATGAGCCCAGTAGCGCTCGAGCTCAGCTTGAAATGTCGGTACATGAACAACACGGTACAGGCCTTCGGAGACGTTGACATAGCCGTAGAATAACCGGTCACAAACGTCGCGGCGGGGGATGACATCGGCCATGCGCTTGAGAAGCGGCATCATAGAGTCAACATAGACTGTAATCGGTTTCAGAATCGCCGAATGTTCTTCCTGGAGTGCGCTATAGATTTGTTCGAGTCGCCATAAGAGATCGCCTGCACTGTGCCGTTTTGTCGGATCGGCCACAAAATCTTTGGCGTCGTCAAACTATAGTCAGAGGCCGTGTTAGTCTTATTTCCGGGTGTAATAACAAACCCGGCAAATCCTGTGTTACATATGACCAGAATTTCCTTATGCACACCTGCAACAACACACAATAAAGAAGAAGAGAAGACGAAATATACGCACCAGATTTAGAAGCACTCGAGTACTGTTTTGTCCAAAATAGCGTGTTCTTGTGCCCTGTCTTCCCTTGACACTCATAGACCGCATTGTTGTTGACGATGCGTCAATCACTTGGCGCCGAGGGCCTCCCGGATGATAACGGTGAAGCTGCGACAGCATCGAAGAAGAAGGAAATGGCGGTATAGCTGTCAGAGCGGAAGCGTTCTTGGCAAGCAATAGCTTTTCCAACCGCTCCATGCGAGCCATAAACTCCTTGGTTAGAGCAGCCGTGTACTCGCGGAGTTCATCACCGTTAAGAGACATCCAGTGCTCTGGATTCTCCAGGGTGTTGGATATTTGCTTCATAGTCGGCGGGGGGCCAGAATTTGAAGCGGCCCCCTGTGAGGCCGTGGGGGACGGCACCGATGCGGCAATTGATGCAGACGAAACGGACGGTGCGGGTTGTATGCTGGGAACTACAGGGCCTGACTGCTGAATCGGAGGGAGACGGCTGCTACAGCGAGGCTGCGCAAAGTCGCTTGGAGGTGGCAGATTGAAGCCGCCATGTGTCGCGGACGGCGTTGGGTTCAGGAGGATGCTCAGAGATGAATTTGATGGCGGATGAGTAGGGCCATAGCTAGGACCTCGGCTAGTTAGGAGACCTGGGCCTGGCCCTGGTGTTGGTGTAGACCTGTGGCCTTGGCCTTGCCCATGGCTTGAGCTGGGACCAGAGCTGGCAGATTCGGAAGGATGTGGTCTTTGTCCGCTGATAGATCCATCAAGAGACGGCCTGCTAAAGTGCCGTTGCTGTTTGAGTGGCCGTTCGTCTGTGAAACTACCCGGTGCAGATTCATCCTCGCCGTCGGACCCTTCCGATCCCTCAGAATCGCCATTGGGGTTGTTGGGATCATTGTTTCTTTCTCCAGACTCTCCGCTGCCCGTGCCACCGTTACTATTGCTGCTCCCATATGTGCAGACACGGTAAGACGATCGTTGGCATTGCGAGCAAGGACACTGCCGGTCGCATTTCAGTTTGCGCCTCCGACATTCTGTGCACGATTTGACAGGTCTTGGTCGCTTGACAGACTTTGGGTGCCAACTCGCGACGTCGAAGACAAGATTGGCAGCTCCCTGGGTAGAATTTGGCGATGGCGGTCGCGGCAGCTGCTTGGCGTTGCCTGATGGAGGGTCGTCCATGGTGAATAAAAGGAAATGGAAATTGGGAGCGTCGGGATCGGAAGATTGCATGAACACTAGCCCTCTAGGCAGTCGACGTCCCAGGTTCAGAGACGGAAAAATAAGAAGAATTCGAGAAACAAAAACCACAAAAAAACAACAATTAGATGACGAGAAGACTAGGAGTCCCTTGTATCAACAATCCAAGGAGTCAATTGTTGCAAGTGGCGCATGTGACCTCTTTTCTGTAGTAGCTGTATCTGCAGTATTATTCGTAAGAGAGATACAGTAGCATCGACAATCCGACAGTAGTCTAAAAGTCTATATCTGGTACTCTGTGCTGAAGCAATGTCCCGGACCGGAATGTAATTGGGCAATCTAGTGCTGTAACTGTAACCGTAACTGTGGTGTTGGCGTTGCTGGTTGTGATGACTGTGAGAAGGCGGGAGGCATCCCGTCGTCTTTGCCGGAAGGGTACCACAGAGCTGTCAGAGATGTCAGAGCTGGGCAAGGATTGGGGTTCGGAGCTTCGACAGCAGGCTGGCGTGGCTTTATAGTACGGTGCGTCTCTTGCCAGAGGTCACTGCTTTTGTTATGGACCGCCTACGGTCTGTTGATGCCTACTTCAGGCCTGCAAGAAGATGCTGCTCACTGGTGAGCCTGTAGAAACAATGATTTGAGTATCAAAAGCAGCCAATGCAGCCAGACTCGAGTTCAGATCGGGGGGGCAATGTATATAGTCGCCGGTAGTGGAGCAAAACGTGTTGCTGTATAATTATGAACCAGGAAAGCTGCCTATGGTGTGATGCATCCGAATATGTCCGATAATTCGTGAATTCTGCAGTCAGCCTTTTTGCATGGCTGTGATGTGCTGGTGAGAGCTTCTGGTTATCTGCCGTTGCAATGCCGCTGGTGTGCACAAAATCCAGTAGCCAGTGGTGGTGCAACAAGATGAGAGGAGGAAGCGAGTTCAAATATAAACCGGCCTAGGTATTGAAGTACATGTATTTTTGGTGAGACGTGACGTGGGCTGAGAAGAGGGCAGGCTGAAAGGTGCGAAAGATGGAAAAGGCTTGACAAGTGAGGTGTTGAAAGTGATGGTCGAGTGACAGCTGGGGTATAAGGCACTCTTATGGGCTAGGTTGCTGGACAGGGACTATGGCTATAAATGATACAAGACAAGAATGAGAGACAGCTAGGTCAGAGATACATCTTCCCGAGTCCGCGGTAAACACAAATTGACAAACTGGTGCGGCGTATACGGGGTAGGGATGTATGATTGGAATTTGGGTTAGGGATTGGGATTGGGATTCGCTGTACTCTGATATGCTGTATCGATTGACACTGGCAGGTTATTTGTCAAGGATCGAAGATGTAGTCAGCAGTGGGTGGTTGGTGTATGGGTAAGAGGCGAGGTAAGGAGAGCAATAAGAAACCAGGCATCCAAAGATTAAGGGAGCGAATGATTGAAGGGTAGATGGCAAAAGGGCAGAAATAAGGCGAAACATCAAGACGTGATCCTGATGACAGTTTATGAACCGTCCACAATGTCGAAAAAGGAAAGACCGAAAAAGAAACGAAAATAGGAGGCAACACACGTCGTTCGCTCCTGCCCTCACTGTGTACATATACTATGTACCAGGCAATTCCATAAGAGGCTTGAGGCAGAGATGGGAAATGGCACTCGGTATGTAGCACAAGGCACTTGCTACATAGTACATATTGTACAAAGCACCAAGAAGCAAATAGAGGCCGGGCGCAAAACAGCATACAGCAGAGTCCCCAAAGTTACACTGAGTCTGGAATAAATAGTAGCCGGCCCATCTGACTGGCTCCAGGAGTAGCATTTAGTTGGTGGACCGCCCCTGCGTTTTTCTAGATAGATAAAAGGTGCGAGTCGTCTGTCTGGTCTCCCAGAACGAGGCAAGTAGCTAAATAGAAGACAGACAAAAAGCTCAACAAGCTCAAAAAAGAAGGGAAGGAATAGGCGGCGGCTTCGGGGGAGCATGGCCCAAACGGGCAAGACCTGTAAAGCAGCCCCTAGTCCAAAGCAGGTCGGTCCTTCCGTTCTTTGAGTTGGTACTCTGGACGTTGAAAACAGGGGAAAATAGAAATAGAAAACCCAGAATAGAGACTACCGAGACTAGTGAAGACTTTTTTTATAATATATAATATTTTATTAAATAAATACATGCAAACGTTACAAGCTGCAGACAAGCTGCAGACAAGCTGCAGAAGTAGCCACAGGATGTAAAACACTCGATGGAAGAAAAGGGACATGCGTGTGCTGTAAGTTATAAATAGGGGCTTTGAGTGAAAAGGGAAAGGAAGCAAAAGTCGGATGCTTGGGGAGCTCAAAATAGGAAGGAACCATACTGATCAATGTATCGTGAAATGTATCTCGAAAGAGAGGGAGCTATTACTGGCGCGGATGATACTTGGCGGGGACCGGCAGCATAGCTTGGGCCAGCCCTTCCACTCTGATTGGCGATCGCGGATGGAATGGGCATGGATACGGACAAGGAGGAGATAGAAAAGAGAAAGAGCGACCGAGGAGCACGGAGTAATACACCAAGACGGGCAGGCACGGGCGACAGCACGACACACGACACACGACACAGATATATGCCACGGTATTGGACATCAGATCCTACAGAGTAGGCATCAGATACCGAATACTACAGCGTGGGCGTGTGCGCGCGTATCTTCCGTAATCGTCTGTACTCCGTATGACCCGTGCAGAGGCAAGACTCGGCGAGAGTGGATGTAGCCCTATCGGTCGGTCGGTCTGGTAAATAACTTGACAATGTGGAGGGAACTACATAATGAAGCGACATCGACAAAGTACAACAACAGACGTTTCAGCTACGAATAGGGTGCAAGGGCTGCGAGCTGGTTACTCGAGTCAGATGGCCTCCGGTTGGACTGGCATCTTGCCGGCGGGTAGGATGGGCAAGGGTGAGAGTAAAGGGCTTTTACATCCTCGAAGACTCCTTCCTCGTATCCAGAGTACTATGTACAGATGGTATCTGGAAATAGCTATGCATGTAATTAAATAATACAGAGATATGACCGGGGAGCAAGGGGTTTGGAAAATTCAACAAACTCCGGCTTGGTGTGTGGATTTGGGCACGGATAAGGCTCAACGGAGTTTTGCGGGCTTCTATATTTTAGAGTACTAACTTGTACTGAAGCTGCTCAACAGCCGGGCGTGGGAGGTGGAGGCAAGGCAAAAAGCAAAAGGTGGAGGGATGATAGTGGAGGTGGCAAAGGGAGCGAGGGGATCCGAGGGTATGGGATCGCCAATTCTTTGAGTAGATTTTTAGCGGTTTTAGTCAGTATTCTTCTAGCAAGATACCGACTATTTATGGTGCGTCGTCTATTGTTGGATATGTTGGTCGGTACATAGCCGAGCCAAGCGGGCCAGTAGAGGAAGAGGGAAAGACGGAGTAAACGCGGAAGAAGATTCGAAAAGCCGAAAGCAAAATAAATAAATAAAAAAGTGAGGAAAACTTAGTAGACAAGGCGACAAGTCTCACTCAAAAGGGGATGGTTTACTTGTTTTGTCAAAGCTCCGAAAATATGCTTGTACGTTGTGCGCCGTCTGGAAAAAAACAGCGTCGAGGTCTGCTCTGTACTCCGTACGGAGTACTGTTTTACTTTTTATACGAAAAACATGCGTGCACCGGAGGAAATGCTGATTTGGTAAGCCTGCAGCATGCAGAAAATTTTCAAATACGATGTGAATCCCAGTAAAGGCTGCTTGTTTTGAACTAAATATGTACTTTGATATTGTACAGTACCTACAGAATGCATCTCGCTTCAACCGCGGATAGACGTTGCCGGCCTAGAATCAGTACCCAGTACTAGATACAGTAATCACATACAGTAGCTCGTAGATACAGTCATACTGTACATAGTACCCTGTAAAAGAGATAAACACCCTGTAAAATAAAAACAATACTGCAAGTATCAGTACGAAATACGACGTCCAAGTTCAGCTGGCATCTAGCACGCAAGAGACCCTCAAGACACAATCGAGTCGGAAATGCAACACGTCGAACCATCCAAAAGAAAGTTAAGGAAGCATAAGATAAACAAAGAGCTTGCGTTGTATGTTTGTGTGGACGACACATCTATGGACTCGGTCAACGTATTCTCTGCATGTTTATGCCAACGTACCGAGTAGACTCGTGGACTGTATTATGCAGCCCGTGGCTCGTATTGCCACTTCTACGGTGTAGGCATGCCCAGTGAGGCTTGTGCGCCGTATTATACTTGTCAGATATCCTATTTTCTCTATGATGCATGCATACTACATACGTTTCCTTATGTATGTATCTTATCTTACATTGTACGGACGGGGACGGGACGCAACTATGGACGGCCTGCTACAGCGGATAAAATACCCCCTGCGGATAGCCCTGCGAGCGTTACGACTACGGAGTACGACTACGGACTTTCACACCTGTACTGTACATGGTAGAGTAGCATGTATGTAGCCCTCCGAGGTTAGAGTTGCCAGTCTTGTTAAGAGTTTTCGGAGTTGCATTGCATTGTGTCAATCCGAGTGCGTTGCATTTCTGTCCGTACTCTGTACATACTTGTAGAAACCAAGTGACGCATTTTTTGTTCTCTCTAGAACCGACAGAGAGAACGACATGACCATAACACAGAACTAATCTTTGCTTCAATCGTTATGTAATCCAGATCAGTGTCATCTGGCACAGACAATAAATCGAGATTGAAATCAGAGCAAGTCAGGTGAGATCAAATCGAATCAGAAAACCCGAAATCAATCTCGATCGGCCGATATATTGTCCAGCCTCTCCGATTTCTATTTAAGATATCTATTCTGTGTGATGCTCGGTAAAGTTGAGTTCAAAGTCTGGCTAGTATTGTCGGATACCCCATGCAGCTACGTAGTTGACCGGGTGTGCGCTTTCTTCTTCTTGTCGCTAAACAGTCCGTCGACATGGATTTGTCTTACCGGTCAAGACGGCAATCATCTTTTCGGTTTCCAGTATGTATTTCTTGGGCAACCCTAGAGTGTATCCCTTGGTAAAGTGTCCCTAGACGCACCACGGACAACAGTGGATGTGTGGTGTGGTTCTACAAGGCGTAGGGGTATTTGGATTCCCGACTGCCGAGCTTGACTCAACATACAAGGCATCAGTACATCAAGGCATCTGGGTGAAGAGCTCTTAAGATGAGAAGCCGATAGCTTGAATGTGGCTTGCGTTCTTGAGTGTAGCACACGAGTTCATACAGTATTTTACAATACAAGAAATCAGCAATGCAGACGGCAGTGACATGACAAGTACAATAGTAAGTTAAAACGTATTAGGAGAACTTTGTCCAGTGCAAGACACATTCACGGAGTGAGACACACAACGCCCAACCAAATTAATGATCACTAACCAGAACACAGACCTGTGGCCGGCGGACGGAAAATACCGACCCCAGGAGCCCAAGAGTAATTTACATATTTCTGTTTGCCCGCATCCTTTTCCTTTTATTATGTTATTTTTTTTTCAGGCGTATCCCGTAGGTATCTTGTGTCAATCGAGTAAAGGTAAGATGTATCAGAATTAGCATTCGCGTTTACAAGACTACCGTCGAACCTATCTCGTAATAATCTCGTCAAAATGCTTTTTTTCTGATTGTTTGATATGTTTAAGAAGGGATATCGCCGACATATGCAGCGCCTTTTCTTACCTAGATTGGTGTTGTTTTGCTTCCCTATCATTTGGCATGTTCAAGCAGAGGTCTTCTTTCCCGTTTCCTTCCCCCTTATGCATTCTCTACTCACAAACATGATTACTGACCGATTGATGTGACTGTCAGGGATATCCGCGCATTCAGTGCAAAGAGGCGATGATCGTCAGGCCTAGCAGCGGACGTTGAGCGTTCCGCAGGCTAATAGGATTTTAAATGTCTTTTGTAAGATAGATCTGCCAGTGGACGACCATCTTACAGGTAGTTACAAGTCAAATTTTTACTTTGTAAATCTTACACCCGGAGAATATTAAGCCAAATATATTTTTTCTCCCTGCAGATTACAGCGTACGGAGTCGATATACTGTATGTGTCTGCTCCGCGCCCCCCACTACAGCATTGTGGTCGCACTCGCTCACGTTAACATCCCAAGGCTCTCCGAAAAGTCTGAAGGATCTGCCCCATAAACCTAGTAGACAGTAATAAATGCGCTGTGACTAGCTACACCAGTGGTGGAACTGCCTATGCTGACCTGTTTGTTGTAAACACAACCTAACCTCACTGGTTCAAAGTCAAGCCCCCCCCACCTACACCGTACCATTGACAAGGAGATCACTCGGTCGTTTTAGCTGGCTGTTATCCGTTGTGCCCAGTCTCGGTGAAGGGAAAGCAAACGAGAAATAGGAGCTGCTCGAACGCGTATATAAAAAGGGAAATACCCGCAACCAACAGAACAGGATTTGCTCGATTTGCAGAGCTCAGAGCGCATGTCCGGTTCGGGCTGCGACAATTGAGGGACCCGGAATTTCTTCATGTAAAACATGATACTACCGCTATTAACGCGTGTTTAAACATGTATAGCTTTGAAGCTGACATTCCTAATCATTACTGTGACCGCGCTCTTGTCACCATCCGTCCCAACTTGGTGTCCTCTCCGTACTAGTCGTCTACGGGGCATCATCTATTACGTTCTAGTCATCTAAAACGATGCATGACTTGTTTTATCGGCCGACGTGGACCTGCCGTCCCCGGCGACACTAGGCTATGCAAATTTACCCAGCGTGCTATCTGGGCTAGAACCTAGCTCGCATTGATACCTTTTATCTTCTCGTATTCTTTGCATTTGCAAAGTCAACATGACGAGGCGTCCTTAAATGTATAAGCTTCCAGTTGGCGATGCGAACACGGACGACAAAGGATGACGGCGTTGATTCTTCTGCATACGTTGCCTGGGGCGGCAATGCTCGTCGAGTCCCACAAACACGATCCTTCCGGCCTTCAAAGCATCGAAGCACAGATGCTGCGTCTAAAAATACAATCACGTACTATTGCATATCTATATCAAGCTGAGTGCAGATTGACAAGACTCTCTGTGTGGACAAATAATACCATCATGCTAAAGGCACGACTAAACCAATATAGCGATAAAATAAACACGACAGATATAGCTATCTTTTTATTCATTTTAAAGTGCCACTGCAGGTGTTAATGCCAGCGCCTACAGTAAACAGCTCGGGCCTCAAGTTATCGACTCATGGTTGTTACTCGCAGGATAACGCCTGGCCCGACTCGATGATGAGCACGTACAGCTGTACTTTGGTCAGCGCTGTGAAAGAGAATTTGGCAGGTCTGTAGAGTCTACACTGGCAGTTGTACTGCCAGTGGCTGTCTGGTATCGTGACATCTTGGATCAAGCTTCTTGAACGATGTTTTCATTGTCTTTCCGTCCTTTGCATATACAAGATTGTATCTCAACATGATATTTCCGAACGCTGCAGATTAAACATCACAGGTGTCGTTTATTTTGTGCAGGTTGTAGTGACACTTGGCCGGCTATTCGGGCATCAAAGACAAAAGCATTGCCAACGCCAGCTCATTTGACTTTAACATGTGCTTCCGGTATCTTGTGATAAGTATATATTTGGATGTGGTTTCTGAGTATACACAAACTGGTTCTTTTGGAGGGAATCCTTATTTTTAAATTAAAAAAAGGACAACTTACATGGGCCGGGCATTGAAGGACGTACAATGAATATTCACATGTCGCCTCCTCGTGATAGTGCGTTAACTAACACCGTGGCGTGGTCTATCATAACAATGCGCTATGGCAAGAATAGTGGGTCGGTCTACCACTATCAGGCTTATCTCGATAAGAATTTCCCTATCATAAAACTTTTCCCCATACAATTTCTTATCGGAAGCAACTTATCTTGAATTCTGCCGTTTGCACCTTCCGCCTCCACGATACATACATCCTCTTCCTTCCGTTTCCAAACCAATAGCTCTTACCTTTCCGAATTTCGAAAGCCTGTATCTAATAAGCTGCAGATATAGCTGCCGACGGCCACTCGCTGTTCCCGAATTCGAAATATCGAAATATCGGAACATGGACACCCCGTCCTCCGACCCTCTCCTCACCACCCTCTGCAGCGTCTGTCGCGCGCAACCACCGCGATACAAGTGCCCGCAATGCGTAACGCGCTACTGCTCTGTACCGTGCAACCGGCGGCACCGCGCACGCACGGGCTGCTCGGGCATCCGTGATGTAACGACATTTGTGCCCAAATCCAAGCTGTGCACAGAGAGCGGTATCGATCGCGACTACAACTTTTTGCAGCGCATCGAGACGGCTCGCTTCAGTACACACAAGCACGTGGTCGACGAGCGGCGTGTGCTTAGGCAAAACGACGTCCAGGCGCGGGTTTTGGGAGAAGACGATCAATCAAAGACGCCTCAGCGGGGGAAGTACAACAACAGCAAGAACGCCCAAAACGGACAAAACCGCAAGCCACAGGAGCCAGCAGCTTTGCGGAAGCAGTGGCAGGGTGAGGAGCTGCGCTACGTCCCAACGCGGCCGCGTGTGCCCCGTCTCGCCGACGGCGACGGCAGCGATGCTGCAGCAGTGTGTGCGCTCGCGGAGCCGGCTGCCCCCGCGCATTACGAAGCCGCTGCGAGCCAACGCGTGCGCGCCCTCTGTCGACGCGATGGCATCACACTGCTGGGTGCGCCTAGAGGGCTAGCCCGGCAGCGCGCAAACATCACGACTGTATGGACTGAACGGGCTGCAGCTGCTAGTACTGATGGCGCTGGCAAGCAGGCGTCGGAGATGCTGTTGCACTGGCAGGTGGAGTGGGTTGTATATGATCACAAGGCATCTATGGCCGGCAGCAAGCCATCACCTGTCCTGAAGCAGCTGCTCGACAATGTGCCGCTGTTCCGTGCCTTCGTATCCTTGATTAACTGGCGCCAAAAGCAGGACAGTGCCACGGCTTCCAAGACCTCCAAGCCTTTCAAGACTTCCAAGCCTATCCTTATTGCTGAGGAGATTGACGCCAGCGACGCTCGAGACATGGACACGCGCAAGGATGGCGGCAAGACACTTGGCGGTAAAGTGTCACGTCTCCCGCCGCCAGCAGAATGCAGTGCCGATAAGAACAGCTTTTTTTTTAACTTTGATGTCCAAAGCCAAGATACGTCGGCTTGGAAGACCATTGCCGCTGACAGCGATGCTGGCCTCAGCGAAGCCCATCTTGCCGCCAAATACGACCTGCGGTACCTTTTGCTCCGCCCCCGTGAGCCTGGTGCGCCCCCACCATCCTCGGCCGCTGGAAAGGGCCCCGTCAATGAGCTCATTCCCCTAGAGCCCACCGACACGCTCGCAACGGCACTGCCCGGTCGATCGGTGCTGGAGTTTCCTACGATATATGTACTTCCGGCCGGAGTAGAGGAGCTCCCGGCAGGCTGCGTTCTTGGGTCGGCTGCTCGCAAGGCGATTGTCAAGGAGTCAATGCTCGATGCGGGCAACAAGCCAGGCGTAAAGCGGGCCTGGGATGGTGGTCGTAACTCTTCCTCTGCTGCAAGGAAGCGCGTGCAGTTCGCCGAGAAAGAGGCAGATGAGAGCGAAACCAGCAGCAGCGGCTCGGATAGCAGTGATGAGGAGGATGAGGAAGAGGAAGAAGAAGAAGAAGAAGAAGAAGACGGTGAGCTGCTCGGCCCAGCTCCTGCTGTCGTCGGTCTCAAAGGCCTGCCCCCCCTACCCGGGGTGGAGGGAGTGGCCAGTGCCATGGAAGCACAAGCCGATACCGGCAAGCGCAAACTGGTTGTCTACGACTCGTGGTCTGAAGGTGGAGGTTCAGATGAGGAGTAAGCGGCGGCACAGCGGCTACTACATGTTTTGCACTTACACTACCGGTCTGCATTTTGGCATCGGCATTTGTCAACATTTAACATTAACAGCACGTTATTTTCTTGCGAAAGATACAGCATAGCATTAGACTGCATTTTGATAATTAATATTGACTATATCTGCGGTATTTGCAACCTGAAATATGCTTTGATCGATACTGTCACTTTGCAGTTGAAGTCTCCGTGTCTAAGCAAAGTCTTGTCTCGTTTGGCTCCCTCTCGCCTTTTTGCTCTTTTTCGCAGCCTTTCGAGTCACTGTTTTCTTATGATAAAGGCTTACTTACGGCCGCGCGAATGGCCAGGCTCACGGCTATGCCAAGGAATCAAGCCCAAGTATGCCTCACTCGGCTCCTTTCTTCCTCTCCCCGTCTTGTATGTTTTATTCTGTCCAGACGTATTATCATAATCTACCTCGCCAGCCGCCCATGATTGCACATTTGGTCTAAACTAAACATAAATAAGCAAGCATGCATATATGCAGGCTTGGTTTTAATTATGCACATAAACCTCACATTGCTTCCACAGCCAATTATCGCAGGCGTTACGTTTCAGCTCAGGCCCATATCCGGCCACTCTATGTACTCAGTGTATGTACATATGTGTCTAGTATCCGCTGTGTAGGCGGTGCTTGAGTGTGCTCCAGAGCCTCAAAGGGTAGTATCACTATTAGTATCACTGGCAAATGAGTGCAAGGGTGTCAGTTCAGCCCTCGGCGCGGGGTTTTGGCATATTGACATCCTTAAACTCTATGCCTCAGCTCGGTTTGCTTTGTTTAAGCTTTGAACCCACTTCCTGTCTCTCACGCAATTTGCTTGGCCTGTCTACAAGGCATTGCTTGTTGTTCACTGCATTACCATAGCTGCAGCTGCTTGATCCCATGGATGTCGAGCGGATAGCGCACGTTGTCGCGGAGGTATGATATTCAAGAAGCTCTTGGCGATAATAAACCACACTGAGATCACCGCCACCATTACTGCGGCGGCCACAGGCTTGGCCACGACCGTCCTGGCCGTCTGCCTTCTATCCTCAAACTGCACCTGGGAAGCAGTAGGCGCACCAACTCCGTTCCTCGGTTTCTCCTCAGTGGAAGGATCTGCGCCTACCGTGGCTTGCCCGAAGGTCAACTCAGCCTTTTCATTTCCCCTTTCCATGGACATATGTGCATGTTATCGGAGCCCTAAGCAAAAGGCTTCAGGCTTACCATGTGCCTTTCTCGACTTGGGTTGTCAAATGTTATTAAATAGGCTCCCCGCCTCGTTTGGTGCCTTTGGTTCCTACCGTATTGTAGTTCATTCATCATCAAAATTATATTGGTACTGTTATCACCTTCTCCGATAAAATTTACTCCTGTCTTCTTCGTCCTACATTAACGAACGTCATCCGCCTCGACCGCTCTCCAAATGGCGAATGAGCACCATAAAATAGACGACAGATTTACCAAGACCTGTTGCATCATTGGTCTTGTTATATCATGGGTTGTGACCTTGGTTGCACTCAGTGTTGGAGGCTGGCTTCTGGGTCACCTTGAAAGCCTCGAGATCTCGTTCCCGGTTTCATCGACGTACAAGGAGCTTTTACCGCTCGTTTTTAACTTTGCCGTCACGTTCCTCAACGAAGCCATGGGCTACATTCACACGTGTACACTACGCTGGTCCCTGTACCGCGAAAAGCGTCTGCAATTTAGTTCCAACCTACGCCTACTATCGTTCCCCAACAAGGGCTGGCCAAACGGCCGGCTGGCGAACATTGTTTACATGGTGGGCATTGTTCTCACGTACGCGTCAACGTCAATGGTTTTCCTGAGCCTCAATGCCGATCTGTACCGAACGCTGTACGACACTGACGGCCGATCTCCGGTCGATATTGCCGACGGCACCACGATTCACGTCAACCCGTTCGCGGTACTTGCGTTCGGCGCTGGCTTGGGCCTCCAGGCCCTTATCACCACCCTGGCGCTGCAATGCACCGACATTCTGTCGTGGAGTTCACACCCGCTGGATATTGCAAAAAAATGCAAAGAGTGTACCTTGTTCAGTCGTCGGGTCGGGCGATGCATGATGAGCGTACACATGTCCAGGGAAGGCCCTAGGGACTGTCTGCCGAGCCAGGTTCAGAGAGCAATGATCAGAATCCGTCCCGCTGTGCGCTTAATCTTTGGCTTCCTTGTGGCACTGCCTATATTCAGTGCTATCTGGGGCATTGCTGTGTATTGCTTGATTTATTACAGCAAGAGTTACCAAGGAATGAGTGTGCTTGGCAAGTCCTGGTCTTTTTTGCCAGATCTCTCTGGAGAAATCTACGGCACAGACGACGGCACCGACTCGGCCACAAACACAGCAGCATACAGAGAGTGCCATGCTACATCGTGTACCACGGGCACGTCAATTCTCAACGTCAAGTGGACGTTCCGGGAGTACGGGTCCCCGCTGAACTTTGCCACTGTCTGCGTTGTCGCCGGCTTTCAAATTGTCCTCACGCTGTCGCTACACTGCGCTGAGCTATTGGTCAACCTCTCGCGCGACGAGGACGTTGCTCGCCGGCTCATCAGCGATAAAGGCACCGACAGCCACAGAAACTCCATCATTGCCGCTGTCACGTCTTGGAAGACGGTGACTCTCTTCAGTTTCAAGGTGTTTATCCACTGGATGTTTGGTCTTGCGCTCAATGTGTCGTGGCGTATCGGCATATGCATGTACCCGCCACAGATCTTTTACTTGAGTGCCGGCTGCCTTGTGACGGCTCTGTTTGGCACCTGGCTGGTATTCCATAAGAACAAGGGCACTTTGCCCAGTACCTATGGCCACATCCAGACAATCATCGACCTCATTGATGTTTGGCCCGACACAAACGCAATGTTCTGGGGACACAGGGAAAACGGCATTGGTGGCGGGCCCAGCTTTGCTGGCACAAGCCCTTTTCACCTGGATCCGCCAGATCTGAACAAGATGTATGGAGGTGGTGGCTTCGAGCCGTCAAATGGTATGGCAAATGGTCGCGGACAGAGAAATTCCCGCATCTCACCGAACAGCAGCCACCAAGAATTGTCCGAGGGAGTGCCGCAAAACACGCCCCGCAACTCACGGCGCGTTAGCCAGAACTATAATATCAACATACATGTGGCGCCTCCGCCTTATTCGCCCGACTACGAGGATGGCCGTCTCACGCCGGGCCCGAGCCCATTGCCGAGTCCGGGACTCCTCGGCGAGCGGGGCCGACGCCACCGTAGCAACAGCAGTATGGGCAGCGATGGAAGCACCGTCCCACTGACATCAACTCGTTACTAGCATTTTAGCTTGTGATGTTTTGATTTCTGTCTTGTGTCTATATTTTGCCTTATCCATGTCTTTTAGCTTTTTAGGGGTAGATGTCAGCAGCAAACCAACAATAAAAAATTATAGTCATCAGGGGCATCATAGCACTCTAAATAAATAAATCAAAGGCATGCAGCGATGCTTGCCGTCTAGATCCAGCCCATCTGACTAAGCATAACTTCGCCTGCAATACACGTGATGGGGCTCAGCACGTCCCCATCCAGTCCCCAGCCTCCTTTTGTCTGAACATTGAACTGTCGCTCCACCAGCAATCCACCAACCACACACGCCTGCCGTTCAAAATCCCCCCTGCCCAAATTTAGCCCCGTGTGGCTCCTCCCTCACCTGCTGGGCCCCGCTTTGCATTTTGGACCTCAACTGTGTTTTCTTCCCTCCCTTTGTCTCTCCAGCCCGTCCTCCCTCCTCTCTTCCCAACTTCACCTCACGCGTCTCTTCTTCTCTTCCTCTCCTCCTTTCTACCTCATCTGTCACTTTTACTCTTGTCTTTCCTTTGCCTCCAATTTCACTGTCATTTCTTCGTATTATACCCTTTGTTTTTCTTTCCTGGTGCCTAGCGAGACCCCTCCCCGTCTCCTCATCTCACACTCGAGCTCTCTCAGCGTGTCAGCTCCCCAGCTTTTCAGCTTTCAGCTCCGACTTTTCTCCCTTGAAGCTCCTATCTCTACTGTTTCTACGTTGCGCCGAGCTCTTGACTGAGCTTCTTCGGCCTCATCCTATCCCCAACTCTCACTCCACCTCACAACCGCCGCCATGTCGGAATTCATAGGGTGTGTGATGCCTCGCGTGAGCTCCCAGCTGGTCTTATGGCTCTGGGCAGGCCTCGTCTGATCCCTCGCCCCTCTTCCTCTTGCAAAGCTACATTTACTAATCTGTCTTGTATTTGTGCTTGCTTCTAGAGCTCGCATCTCCCTCATCTCCAAGAGTAACATCAGGTAAGCATCGTCTTTTCATGTCCTCATCCGCTGGCCCTTACTCTAACGACGCAGATACTCTGGCACTCTCCACGATATCAGTTCCGAGGACTCGACCGTCTCGCTGGAAAATGTCACCTCGTTCGGTACCGAGGACCGGAAGACCGGCGACGAATTTATCGCGCCGTCCGACCAGGTCTACGAATACATTGTGTTTCGTGGCAGTGACGTGAAGGATCTGCGCATCGAGGACGCTCCCGCCCCGAAGCCAGTGCTTGCAGCCATGCCCAATGACCCTGCTATCCTTGGTGTAAGTTTGGTATCCCTCTATCCTTACCTCTCTAAACCGCCGGGTGCCTACATGATGAATTATTTTCGGATGAAAAACATTACTTGTCTGAATTGCGCAAACAAACCCCATGTTGATATTTCCGTTGCCTTCCTTCTGATCTGGCTTAAACCCAATGGCTTTCTTCTTTTTCACTGCTCTATTATCATTATCCGCCTTTTTGGGCGCTTTTGAAAGACCATTCGCTAACGACTGCTTGCCGTCTGCTAGGCTCGTCCCCGTCCTGTGAATAACAATGTCCCTCCTCAGTTCCAGCAAGGTCCTCCTCAGGGTATGCCACCCCAGGGTGGCCGGGGATTCAACCCAAACATGCCGATGCCGCCACCTGGCGGTGCTGGCTGGGGTCCCAACGGTCCTGGCAACTTCCCTTATCCCCCTCCTGCTGCCTGGTACCAACAGCAAGGCCCTGGCTTCCCTGGCGGCCCTGGAGGCCCCGGTGGCCCTGGCGGTCCCGGCGTTCCTCAGTGGAACAACAACTTTTACCCTCCTGGCCCTCCCTTCGGCCCGGGTCCTCCTGGCCCTAATCGCCCACAGCAAGGTGGTCCTGATGCTGGCCAGCCTAGTGCTTCTCAAGAGATTGAGCCCAAGTCTCTTGGCCAGCCTCCTGCTACTACTGCCAACAAGCCTGCCCCTTCAGGCCCCGCGGCCGATACTAAGGCTACTCAGCCTACAACTGCTTTACCTACGCCTTCACAAGCCCCTGCACCCGCACTGAACAGAGGTCCTGCGCCGTCTGCGCCTGCTGCTGATACACCTGCTCCTCCTCCTGCTGCTGCTGCTGCTGCTGCTGCTGCTGCCCCTGCTACAGGTGGTGGAGATGACTCGCTGATGACAACTACCAGTGCCGCAAAGGCTGCTGTAGCCAGTGCTCTGTACAAGGTCAACGTAGCCGGCCAGCAGGCTCCTGGCCCGAGAGGTGGCGCCGGACCCCTAGACAATCTGACTCAGAGAGTGAGTGAGATGCGGGTAAATGCGCAGCCCCACCACAACGGCAACCACCAATATGTTCCTCGTGGCCGCGGCCGCGGTGGCAACTACGGTGGTGGGCCGCGCCGTGCCAACCCTGTCTCTGTGCCAAACGCCGCATTTGATTTTGAAGCCAGCAACCAAAAGTTCAACAAGGAGGATGTTGTCAAGGAGGTTATTGCTAGCGGCGATGCGGACGCGCTCGCGCCTGCAGCAGCGGAGTCCGAGGCTGGCGCTGCCTCGGCCGGTGGCGATGTTGCCGAGTCTGGTGACGTGCCTGTCGCGTACAGCAAGACACGCTCGTTCTTCGACAACATTAGCAGCGACGCCAAAGACCGTGCCGCCGTTAGTACCAGTGGCCAGAAGCCGGGCACTCGCGAGTGGCGCGGTGAGGAGCAGCGCAAGAACTTTGAAACATTTGGTCAAGGCAGCGTCGATGGTAACAACTACCGGGGCCGCGGCCGTGGCCGTGGTCGTGGCCGTGGCTTTAATAACCGTGGCCGCGGCAACAACGGCGGCTACCGCCAGAACAACAACTACAACGGCGGCAGCAGCTATCAGCCCTTAGCTTAGGAGCTCAATATATCATGGAGAGGCTCTGCTGGCCCTCCACTATCTCCATAACGTGGCGTTTTTTTCCCCTCCCTTTTTCTTTATGTTTGTTTATGATTACTATTATTGGCATTGTGCGGCATTGCATTTTTATTTACTTTAGGTTAAGGCTACTACCACGTTGATGCGGGTTACGATGGCGTACTTTGGATTTGTTCTTTTGTTATTTCTTTTCTCTCCAGCGGCTGCATTTCTACTGGCATGGCTATGCTTTGTTCCTCGGTGCATCACCGGAAGCCTTTTCTCTTTATTATCACCATCGCAATGTATGAATATAGATGTTTCAACGTTGGTTGCAATGGTAGCCGGAGCGTAAATGCTAGTTTTTGTCCTGAATGCGAGTAACTCCATGAGGGACTTCGTAAGACAAGCTATTCCAGTTCGATGATTTGCACAATTATTGTGAAAATTCCGTCCTTTCTGCACTGCACTCTTGTACGTATAAGTTAAATGACTCCCAAGTATTCAGCGTCAAAACGGGATTTTGACGAAAAGAGAACCAAGATATTCAGCGAACGATTTTAAATAGTTGCAAGCTTTTTTTTTTAATACCCCCCCCCCCAAATGGCTCATGATTTTAAAGTCTGTTAGAGTGCAGCGCATTTAGTCGAGAGTGGCAAAACGTACGCGGTTCAGTGCTTACTTTGACCAACTCCAGCGTTCTTTATGTGGTTGGCTTGTATAGACGTCATTAGTCATCACAAATAGTAGACTTAACTACCCCACCACCAGCTGCCGTATTGCTCATAACCCGTCATAGATAAAGCATGCTTATCGCCTGTAATCCAAAAGCTACTAGATTTCGATTCTGCAATCCTTCCACAGCTTCCACATTTTCAACCACTTACAGCACCATCTACACACTCACACATACACAGCATGTCTTCACGACAGATAAAGAAGCTGCGAGCGCAAGAAGAACTTGCGCGCAAAGCAGCTCTTAACACCACACTAGACGAGAATCTCGACAACGACAGCGAAGAGAGCGAGGACGAGATTCAAGCGCGACCGGCACGACCAAAGAATGCGTTTGCAGCATTCGCAGCATTGGAAGACGAGGGCCAGGATGATGGAGATGATGACGACGGAAATGATGACGAAGAAAAGGGGCAGGATATGGTAGCTGAAGAAGCCTCACCAGAGCCAATAGCAAAAACAGCACCGAGCAAGAAGAAGAAGAAGAAGAACAAGAAGAAGGGCAAGGCAGTCAAAGAGGCGGAAGAGCCTGGAAAACCTACGCCAGGAAAGGCTACGGCTGTACATGGCAATGGAAACGGAAAAGACCTCGACGAAATTGACCGCGCGCTGGAGGAGCTCAGACTGCAAAACAAGTCGGGCGCGGGCACATTCGCTTCCGGCACCGACCAGACACCGGCCCCACAGCACCGCATCCGCGTCGACCTGCACAACCTGCGCGTAATGAACGAGCTGCGCGACGTCTTTGGCAGCGAGATTCTGGCGACTGCGCACGCCGAAGAAGTGGCAAACGGCCCGGCCAACCCGCGCGCGCGTGGAGAGCGTCTCGTCAACGTGGACCTCGAAACGTTTTTCCGCGCGCCCGCCCAGGGCTACACCCACCGCGGCCTGCTACCGCAGTCGGCCGGCATCATTGCTAAGCGCAACCCATTTATGCAGTGGAAGGATACCTGGCCACGAGCGACATCAGGCGGTCTCTCGATGCGGCAAGTCGGCAAGCCCGATGCGCATGGCGTTGTCGAGTACGCTTTTGTGCACGGCAACGAGTACATCTCCCTCGAGGAGCAGTTCCAGACCATGATCCTTGTTGCGCATGCCGACACCAATATACTGTTTAATTTCTTGAAGCAGTTCCCCTTTCACATTTCATCGCTCATTGTCGTGAGCATATTTGCGCGCACACACGACCAGAACCCTGTGCTGGCTGCCGACCTGCTGGAGCGCGCTCTCTTCTCATTTGGCCGCACCACACTGTCGTCGTTCCGCGCGGCGCTCACAGACGCAAGCGGCGGCAAGGCGCGCCTGAGTTTCAAGCGCCCTGAGAACCGTCAGTTTGTGCTTGTCGGCCACCACTACATTCGCAGCATGATGGGCCGCGGCACATTTAAGACGGCGCTCGAGTGGGCCAAGCTGTTTCTCAGTGTGATGCCGGGCGATGAATACGGCATGCTGTTGTTTGCGCCGCCGGCCGCGCTGCAGTCATACGAGTCGCAGTGGTTTGTCGACTACATGGCGACGTTTGACGAGCCGTCGGCCGACAACATCTGGCCCATGCTCGACTACATCAAGCAGTCGGTGGTACCGGCCAAGCTGCAGCTCGAGGACAAGGAGGGTGCGCGCGCGGCGCTGCACGACGGCGTCAAGCGCGTGCCCTGGCTGTACGGCGCCATCTTTCAGGCGCTGAACCTTGACGTGCCGCGGGCCGTTTGGGCTGTGCTGCCGCGCAACGACGTCGAGACGCTCTACACGGAACTCTACATTGAGATGGCCAAGGCGCTGTGGTCGCCGGCCGTCATGGACTTTGTCAAGACGGAGCTGGAAAGCATGGCCAAGGCCGACATCGACGCCGCGCCGCTGACATTCCCTGTGACGCAGACGATTGCCCGGTTCGTCTATCTTTCCAACACGCCGTCGCTCATGGGCCTCGTGGTGCCCAAGTCGCTGCTGCACTCGCAGCCCAATTCCGATTTTGATCCGCTACCGCCCGCACGCAAGGACAATGTCTTTTCGTACCCCGGCCAGCAGCGGCCGTGGTCGATTGTCGAGAATGAAGAAGAATCTCGGCGGCAAGGCCGTGGCAACGGCGGCAACAACAACAACATTGCGGATATTATCGCTGCGGCCATGGCTGCCGTGGGCGGCCCTCCGGATATGGAAGCTAGGCGCGCCGCTCAGGATGCACGTGACGCCGCGGATGCGATAGTGCGCAACGGTGGTGGTGCAGGCGTTGGCGGCGGCGGTCTCCGGGGCTGGCTTAATTTCCTGCTTGACTTTGCGGCTGGCCAGGATGGCGGCGATCTGGACCCTGCCATTATTGCGGCTATGGAGCACGGATTTGAGGAGCTTCAAGGCGCGGACGAATACGAAGGCGATGATCTTGAAGACGATGATGAAGAGCTGCCCCAGCTGCTCGAGGCAAGCGAGGTGAATAGGTCCGGCGAGGCAGAGGAGGCGGAAGAGGCGGTAGCCGAGCCTGCCACAGAGACCGGGAACGACGGCAACCATGCGCCGCGAGGAAACATGCCGGGCGGATGGTTTGACTGATGGCCTGGTAGACAAAAGTAAATTATCTAAAACAGAATGCTAAATACAGAGGTCGAGGCAGGTTTACCATGCCTAAGCTTCCTTTTTTGTTTATTTTGATCACTTTGGAAACCCTTTTTTTAATATATTTCTGATTTTTGACTTAATCTTTTTACTATCTTTCTTCCATATCTACCTCTACTGGTTGTGCCCCCGTGAGCACGTATCCCTTTGCCAAGCGATCAAACAGCGGGACGTCCCTTGTATGAGCTATTCTTGATTCTTTTCGATTCTTTTTTTCTTTCCCTTTCAACACTGCATTCTAATATATTTTCAGTATTAAGCTTCATCCTACCTAGCTGCACTCACCGCTTGACTCCACGGGCCGGGCCACTGCAGAACGCGAAGTAGCTGTTATCGACAGTTGTGCAACTCGAACCGTCTGAATTAACTATGAGCACGTTTCATAGTGCAGCTGACGACACGCGACGCCGCAGGTGACGCCAGACGAGTGGGGAGCTATTGTACGGGGTAGAGCTTCGGTGGAAGATATGGAGTGTTTCATAGGTGGTGATAGTGCCAATAGTCAAAAGAGGCAAGAGTAGGCTGAGCGCGAGCGCAAGTGTCGAGCGCAATGACGCCATTGGCTGGCGCCGAAGCACACCTTTTTCTTCAGACAGCGATTCAGGAAGGAAAGAGTGGATTACTAATAAATTCTCACTGAATTCTATTCCTTACTATTGCTCGTCTTCTCGTTTTCTCGTTTATATTACAATTTGCAATTTGTCTGTACATGAGTGGTATCCAATCTATTTCTATATGAGAATACATCACTTATGAATCACATTACAAATGCACCTGTAGTGTCGCGCTCACGTTTCGTTTTCACCTTTGCTGTCCCGCCCCACTCCACAGGACCTCCTGCCCCTCGCCCCTTCCCTAATTAGACTGCAACGGCCAGGACCCCGGCTTCCCGCGTCCTCTACTAGTCCACCTGCCAGACATAAATTCAGCCCCGCCGCCACTTACCTCTCGTTGTCCGCTTCAACCTGAACCTCAACTTCAACCATTTCCAACAACCACAATTACGTTTACCACCACAACCTCTACACTTTCACCCCGCAACATCATTCACAATGTCTGACGCCGCCGCCCCCGAGACTCTGCACACATACAAGTTCAAGGTCGCCATGTCCTGTGGTGGCTGCTCCGGCGCTGTCAACCGCGTCCTGGGCAAGCTTGAGGGTAGGTCTTTGCTGCTTCACGCCTGACCCGGCTTCAGATTCTGTACCGCTACTGATCAAGTGACTAACACATCCCAGGTGTCGACAGCTACAACGTCAGCCTTGAAGACCAGTCCGCGACAGTCACTGCCAAGGACTCGCTGTCCTACCAGACCGTCTACGACACCATTGCCAAGACCAACAAGAAGATCCTGAGCGGCGAGGCGGACAACGTTGTCATCCACAAGGAGGAGGCCTAGAGATGCATAAGAATTTTGAATAAAGAATCAAAGAGAAATAATAAAACGAAACGGGATATGAGGGTTTAATTGAAAGCGATTTTTGTTTGTTGGTTTGTTCGTTTACTTTACTGGCTATACTGCGGAATACACATCTTTGAGTTTTATTGCATCATCATCTGGCAGCGTGAGACGCGACGTGCGGCGTACCATAGAGTTGCGTCACGGCTTCTTTCCGAGCGCCGCCTGGGTGAGCTCTCTGTCGTAGCTTTAACTCGATATAGCGCAAACTTCCAGCTCTATCTCGGCACAGCTAAACGACCAAACCCGTATCATACAAAGGCATGTTTAGGCATTGATACCGCAACATATTGTCTGGATTACGACAAACATGCCACGGCTGCTGGCGTGCATTATGCGCATATAATTCGTATATAATGGACCATGGGCCAGCGGCAGGTTTTCTAAACAAAGCCGGATAGTATTGCAGAATGCGACGAGCACATAGTTATAATGCTTGGCGCTGTATAGTAATCTCTTGTACTGGCGAGCTTGGATTAACAGGCGAATGCAGAATGTTACTGTGGAATTGCAACAGCCGCTGTTCTATGTTTCTTATATGCCGGCCACCTTGAAGCAAACCCGCGAGAAGCCCGGCTAACTACCACGAGCTATGCAAGCAGGGATCCTTCGCAGGCTATTCTTTCCTCGTTGCTCCTATGACTCAATAAAATTGGGCACTATTTTTTCCAAGAATTATATAATGCGAGCACTTCCGGTCGGGGGGAGCCAGTGATGATGAAGCCCTAAAAAACTGATATCTTGAACGCACCGGCCGCGAAGGCTGCCGCACGACCTTCGGTGCACTTCATAGTCGCCGGTGTTGGTAAGTAGCCAGAATGTATCAACAAAAATACACCTTGGTGTGATGGTTGACTGTTTCGCCCTGCATGTGCCTGAAGTTCAAAAAGTCCCTTCGGGTTCTCGTAGAGGCTGGCTTGGACCTCGAAGCCTTAGGCATCGCCAAGCGTACTGCTCTCCTTGTCGGGGCGCTGGTGTGCAAGCACGAGCTTGTCCGCGAACTTGTCGAGTGCGGGGCTCGGACTGATGCAGTGGACGAAAACGGGGAGAACATCCTGCACTATGTTGTGAGGGGTCTTCGGAGTGATGTGCGGGATCTATACTCGCACGCGGACCTATTTGTCGATATTGATAGGGATGCGGTCAACCTGACGGGGAAGACACCGCTGGCCTCGTGGGAAGCACGGGGGCAGAAGTACAAGTCTCTCACCCGTGCAAACTTTCACGAGTTGGATAGGGTCAGAGAGCTGCACGCTTTACGCCAGGCAGAAGTTGGGGTTATCGAGTAAACTGGGTCTGATGAGACATCATCGAATGGGGAAGATGATTTCGACGATGCACTCGAAGATCTGTAATCTTTAGCCATGCGCCGTATATGTGCTACATAAATTCTAATTTATCTATTCAGTCATAATTCATTAGCAAAAATTACTTGCATAATTTGTATAAATCTCTTGTGAGGCTGGCAGAGAGGGCCCGGTATCCAGTTACGCCATTAGCGCCGGGCCGATCCGAACAGCTACATGACTGTAGAAACAAGATGGGCAGCGATGGATTTCTCTCACACCATTAATAATATTTTAAAAATACACTTCATAACTCGACATGAGTCGCGCTCACACGAGACCTAAATGTGAGTGAAATTGTGGGAAATATGTGATGCAGGCTAGCCGTCATGCCTCGTCGGCAGAGCTTTGTAGTACCACAACCGCAACGAGCAGATAGTATTGGCCTCAAAATTTGATGCTAGATTAACACTGAATTAGAATAAAAAGCACGTGCTCAGCTATCACGAGAGTCCGGACTGGCTTACTCGTAGTGGCATCCGAATCAGGCAGGTGCAATTGTAAGTAATACCGACGGCCTTTATGTTTTACCCCGCCGGTGCCTAGCCTGACAGCATCTCACCCATGATGACGTCTATAAAGATCCGAGCCGGGGTGAAGGATACAGGCCCAACTCCCAAACCTCTGCTCATGGAAACCTTTGAAGACCAGCTTTACCAATCTACACCGACCTTGACCCCGAAACCCGTCTCCCTTTCGACATGGCTCCCGTCGAAAACCCTATCTCCGCGCCCTGGGACCTGCGCATCTCCCAGGCCGATGTCGACCGCCTCAGGGCTGGCTTCAGTCCGCGGGATATGGACGAGAAGTGGCTCGTGACATCGGAAACTATGCTACGCACGCACATCGTCGGACGCCCAAACAGGGTCGCGCAGGCCGGGCCTTTTCCCGGCATCCATGTGTCGCCCGGGCTCATGGTAGTGCGCATGAGCCGAAGCTGGACGGGCAGTGAGATATACACGCTTGGCGTGCGGCCCATCACCGGCGGCGCTGGCGAGCGAGTTACATCATCGTCGGCTGCATCCGGCCTGGGCGGTGGTGGCATCATCGAAGCCATCACATGGAACGCGCACCCGAGTCCAGCAATCACAGTCTCGGAGCGTCAGGCCAAGATCGAGATCGTCATCTTGTGCCGGTCTATTCTGGGCTGCCATCTGGAGGCCGAGCCAGACTACAAGGGCGATGAGATGTGGGACCCGCAGCCAGACGACGACAGCAGCAGGGAAGGCGGAGGTGAGCACGAGCGCTTCCATCTTCAGCGGCATCCGAATGGCGATGTGCGTGCAGTTCCGGTATCGCCATCGAACGGCAATGACAATGACGATGGCAGACGGATTCGGATCGAAGGCACGAACGGCACATACCGCCACGTGCAAAGACCTTCCAGTCGCGATGGCCGTGCTGTTCGAAGCAACTAGACGAACTGTGTATATGTCAGTTCCTGAAGACTGGTTATTTTTGGGAATTATTTGTCTTGAAAAGGGCAATGCGATCAAGAAAGTCGTCGTCGGAATTGATGTATATTTTTGAGCAACAGGAAGAATACAGAAAAGTATTAAAAAATAGGAAAAGCTAAAACATGATCAATGTCATGACCTTGAGACAGAAGAGATGAGTCTCAAGGTACAAAATTTCCTCACTATCTTCCCCGGTATCTTCCCCGGAGTAAAATCCAGGGAGGCAAAAACATATCCTCGAGCGTCTCCAGTATAACTACCATATCACTTTGAACAATCACTGAGCATGTCGTCTAAATTTAGAAAAGAATATATTTTGAAAGCCTCGCCAAGTACAACTACAATAGTAAACAAGATATATAGGTCAACAAACAGATAGGTAAATAAAGTTGAGTAATTCGGCCTTCTTTCCAAGAAGACCGCCAGCCACAGAAGAGAAAAAAACAGAAAAGAGAAAAGAAAAAAGGAGAAAAAAAGAAACCGTAAGGATTGAATAGAAGACAAAGAAATATCGGGCAGGGGAGAATAAAGTGAAGAACAAAAGGAGATATCAACGCCACTGTGCTAAAAAGAGAAAAATAATTACTACAAGACACAAGAAAATAAAACACACAAGACAACGGTATAATATAACAAGACAACAAGAGAAAGACGATCCAAACGCAGATGACAGCCAACTAACAGATCAAGTGGAGAATCTTTGACAAGAGGACAGACTCACGATTATCAGAGAAACCTACCACCCCCAACCGCGACGGTCTTTTAGTCATCTAGTGCCACCGAGTGCGCTGATCCGTGCGCCCGATGGGCGGTGGATCAGGCTCTCGGCGTGCTTGCCGACAACACCGGACATGCTCGAGGGCATGCTGCTCTCGACGTCGCTGTGGTTGCGCTCGCCGTACGAGTCCTCCTCGTCCTCATCCTCGACAATCTTGGTGGGGATGTCGTGGCTGCCGCTGCCGACCATGTACTGCTGCGACGAGCGCTCAGGGGTGGTGGCCGTCGAGGCAATGGACATGCTCGTGCTGGCACGGTTGGGGATTAGATCGGGCGTCGGCGGGATGCTCGAGCGGCCCGATGCAGGGCGCAGCAGGGACATGTGCGAGTCATCGCCAACGTCCGACGACGCCGAGTGGCCGTCGTCGCTGTGAGCGACTGATGTGGCAGCCGAGGCCGACGACAGGTTGCTGGTGCGGCGCAGGCGCAGGCTCTGAGTAGAGGCAGTGGAACGGCGGCGGCTCTGCTGCAGCTGGTGCTGCTGCTCGCCGTCGGAGGCCGAAGCGCCCGAGGACAGGGCCGACTCGATAGCGGCATCCTGGGCGAGCTGCAGGCCCTCGACGGCAGCCTGGCACTGCTCAGCAATGTTGCGGATGATGTGGGCAATGGCGTCCGTCTTGTCCTTGAGGTGGCGGTCGGCAACGTCTCTGAAGCTCGAGGCCGAGTAGCGCTTGCTGGAGCGCGCGGCCTGGCGGGCCTTGAGGCGGATCTCGACCTCCTCGGCCGAGGCGCCCTCGCGGGCACCCTCCTCGATGATGTCATCGTCGTTGTTACCGTTCTCGCCGTAGCCGCTCTCGAGCTCCTCGATGATGTCATCGGGCTTGGTGAGCGACTCGATAAGGTGCTCCATGTGGTGGCTCTGGCCGCCAATAAGGCTGCGCAGGTGCAGCACGACACGGCGGGCCTCGTCGCGCTGGCGGGCGAGGGTGACGTTGGTGTGCTGGAGGGCGGCGAGCTCCTTGGTGTTGCGCTTGCGCTCGCGCTCAAGCTCCTCGGCAATCTCCTGCTGGAGGAGCAGCGCCTCGAGGGCGTCGTCGCGCTGCTTCTCGGTGCCGGTGAGGCGGGTGGATAGGCGCGCGTTGTCGTCCTTTTGCTGGTCGAGCAGACCGTTGAGGCGGCGGTTCTCGCGCTTGTGGTTCTCAATCTTCATCTTGAGATCCTGGGTCTCCTTCGTCAGCTGCTCAGCAAAGGCCTGGAACTTGAGAAACTGCTGCTTCCAGCTCTCGAGCTCCTCGACAAGGTAGTTGTTGCGCTTGGTGACCTTGGCCAGCTCGGTGTCCATGCGGCCCTTGAGGTTGATAAAGTCCTGCCAGGCCTCGAGGGCATCGCGCGAGTACTGGTTGCGCTCGCGGACAATCTCATTGAGGTGGCGCATGGAGACCTTGGTCATCAAGGGCTTCTTGACGGCACCGCCAAAGACGGCCTTGAGGCCAGTGTTGCGGCCCATCTTCTCGCAGACGTGGTCCATGACCGCCATGACAGAATCCTGACCCCACCACTCGGGATCCTGGATGGACTCGACCTCGCCGCGCATGACAATGATCTGGCCGGCAGGGACCAGCTTGCCGCCGCCGTAGGCAGAGCGCAGATGCTGGGGCACACCCGAAGGGGTGACGTCGCCGTTCAGCGACTGAGTCAGGCGCTGCACAAACTTGTTGCGCTGGCCGACAGTGAGAGCCGTGGGCGGGCTCGAGGTGAGCACAAAGTTGCGGTCGAGATCGACGACGAGCGCGTCGGTGGGGGCCGTGAACAGAGTGCGGCACTCGGCAGTGATACCTAGAATGTATGGGCCGGGCTCCTGGACGAGCTCCTTTGCGTGGCGCGCGTGGACGACGGGCACATAGAGACCGCTCCACTCGTAGACGCGGACGCAGAAGCGGACCGCCTCAGCTGCCATGGTGAGCATAGCCGGGTAGTGGCTGACAAAGATGATACGGCGCGTCGGGGACACGGCGGCCTCAATGACACCGACAATGTTGGGGATGGACAGACAGCAGAACAGGGGCCACATGGCGAAGTTCTGGAAGCCCGTGGGCGAAGAGGGGAACTGGTAGCACAGGGCATAGTCCTTCATATCGATACGGACGAGGTCGTTGAGGCGGGGGGCTGGGAAGCTCAGGATGCGCGAGACCTCCTCGGCATGGAACAGGTTGGTGGCCTTGTTCCAGTGAATCCACATGCCGCGCAGGTAGTCGCCCAGCAGGTTGTACAGGGGGTAGCGCGACAAGAAGGACAGGCAGTAGGGGATCCAGTAGGTCTCGTCGGCGTTGTCGTAGAAGTCGGTCTCGGTACGCTTGCGCAGATCCCGAATGGTCTCGGCGCGCTTCTCGTCGGCGCGGGACCAGACACGGAGGCAGATGCCGTACAGAGTGTGAGAGGAGTCCTGCTGCAGCACGAAGGCGTGGTGAACACAGTGAGGCTGGCTGCGGCCGGTGCAGATCTCGACATCGTGAGGGAAACAGGCACGCATGGCAGCGTGCAGAGAGCGGGCAATATCATTGTCCTGCTCCAGGCGCGGGCTGCTGCCCAGAATCTCGGGAAGCCAGAACTGGCCAACGGCACCCTTCATATGGCCAATCTTTCCCTGGGCGGGAGCCGGAGCCTTGACCCATTGGGAGGGCTCACGGCCAACACCGCAGACCATGTAGGCATGGGTGAGGGTCTTTGGGGTGCGCTGCTGGGGCTTGCCGGCAAGAGTCGAGGGAATGGGCTGGGTGATGCGGGAGTGGAGAGAAGAGGTGCGGCTAGGGATGATGAGGTTGGTGTCGGCCTGGTCGTGGGTGCTGGGACGGCCTTCGCGGTCACCCGTCCGGGGACGGGTGAAGGACGGGTGTGCGCTCAGAGACGGAGCCATTGTGACGGTGGTTTGTATTGTTTGTATTTATTGAAGTAGTATTTTTTTTTTAAAAAAAAAGTCGAAGCTCTGTTAGAATCAACTAACAGCCGGAGAGCAGTAGAAAAGGGCGCGTCGCCAGGAGTCAGATAAAACGGATAAACGAATGAATGATCTCAAATCCCAGAGACGAGATTGAAAAAAAGAGAGAGAAGACAAAATAAAAGGCGTCAACCAGGCAGCGTTGATTTATTAAAAATAAAAGGGCTGCTTTGACGGATCTCACGCACTCGACGTCGACAGGTCGATGTGTACGGAGTGGTCGAAGGGTGGTGATGCTTCCCTAGGTTAGTACGGAGTATGAGGGGAGGAAGGAGGAAGGGAAGAAGAGCAAAGAAAAGGAGGGAGGGAGAGGAAGAAGAGGGAGAAAAGAAGGAGAGAGATCGGAAACAAGAGAGCAGGAAAGACAAATGGAAGAGAGAAAAGAAAAGAGAAAATATAAAATGGAACAGGAGGGACAGGGGCCGAGAGGGAGCAGCTGAGCGAACTGCAGGGCGCGTTAGGAAGCCAGAGTAAGAGGAGACAGTGGGAGGAGACCTGAGCCCAGAGGTGTGTGAGGTGCGTGAGCCCAGACAGCAGAAAGGGGAATAGCAGGCCGGGTCGAGGAAGATTAGGTGACCGGGGTGGTGTGGACATGGAGCCGAGTGCTGAGATAGATTTAGTATGATTGTATTGAATATTGAACATTTAATAGTTAAATGATTAATTAAATGATTTATGTATTTATGAGCAGTTTGAGTTGAAAAGAGAGGACAATGCATATACATCGTAGAAAGTCGTGATGAACAGGATGCCCGATGTGTCCGTCCTTTTCTCTTTTGTCCTCTTGTTCTTTTACGAATTATTGGATACTCTTGGTGCTGCTGGGACTTTTGTCGCTCGGAGGCTGGCAGGGAGAGGTGTGCAGCAGGAGGAGACAAAAACATCGCCGGCCTTGTTGGTAGGAAACAAGAGAAGAATTCAAGAAACACAACTGATAAAATATACAAAAACACAGGAACTGACGATGCCAACAAAAGGACCGGGATGACGGATGCAAAGGTTGGGATCATGATGGCAGTGATACGGCTGCAACCAGTATTGTGTCTGTGGTTATTTTGTGTGTGATGGTGTCGCAAGCTACTGTAACCTGTGCACAAAGCCTGTGCCTGTCAGCAGACGGACAGGCAGTCAAGCTTCGTTTGATATGTGATATATTGGTGTGGAGAGTTCAACGTGCATATATGGCATGGTTCTTCTCTAGAAGCACCTCTCGATGGGGGGTATTGCTACCGAACCTCTATTGCAGAGTAATACTATGTAATAAAAGGAAGCAAATAACTAAATAAACAGAGTGAGACACGGCGAAGGCGAGATGAAGAGATTCAGACACGAGGCGAGACAGGAGGCGCAGACAAACGAGAAGAGCAGATATTTACTAGACATGTTTAAACATTGCCAGACATCAAACGGGCAGTGAAGAGAAGAGCAAGCATCAAACACAAAAAGATGGCCAATAATCAGATATCCAAATCAAAGATGCAATCACAGCCGGGCACACTGGGACGAGTGCACTGTAGACTCGAGTAAATATATACTATGTAATTCTAATAAATACTAAAGAGAAAGGAAGGCCACCCCAATCGAGAAGAAATGAAACATTGAATGGAGGCATGGAGCAAAGTAGACAAAAGGTAATGGAGATAGGTAGGCCAAGGTCCGAGTTGCTTCTCTACATAGTACTACTATGGCCATGCTATTCACATACGGAGTAACAGTGAAGAGGAAGAGACAGGGGTGTACCTGTTGGTGTTGGCTTGGCGTACCCCTTTTTACTTTTTACCTTTCAGACCCATCCCACCCAGCTGTCGTTTCTCACATTACGCAACCATCATACGGAGTACATAGTACGCAGACACGAGGAGAAGAGAGGACTTCAGTGACAATCAATTAAACAAGACTGCACGGAGATTGGTGTAATAGAAATAAGACTAAAGAGAGGAAAAGAAGAAAGAAATGAGAGAAATGAGAACAAACAAAAATATAGTCGGAAAATCGGGTCACATGATAGAAGGCTGTTGACACTCTTGCGGCAAGTGCGACGCGTCCTGTTTCCTTCTCAAACACCTATCTCTCAGAGCACATACGGAGTACGGAGTACATAGTACGGAGTAGTATCTTGATGGCCAACTGAACAGAGTTACACGGTACCTGGCAGACAGACAGAAAGAGACAGGGAGATACACCAAAAAGAGGGTGCCCCTGAAGTAAATACGGAGCTCCACCCATGTGCACTTGCCACCTGAGAGCATGCACGACCCCCTTGCAGCTCCTGCACGCTTTGCCAGTCCAGGATTAGCGTCTGAGCTCTTTTCGTGGGAACCAGGGACAAGACCAAAGCAAGGACGCAAGCCCAAGAGACGAGCGAGCCAGCTCTCCTCCTGCTTGTACATAGCACTAGAGTATGTTGTACCACTCTGTACTTTGTAGGGTATCTTTGTAACCCGTAATATCTCACCATACCGGAGCACATCCGAAAGCAAGTCTTTGTGTAGATGCACTCTGTAGAGCACGGTGAAAAGTCAGGGGCATCGGCGAGTTTCTTTACTCTGTGGAGTAGAGAGTGGCCAAGCTGAAGAAGTACTCTATGTATTTAGACATAGAAACGACCAAGAAGAAAGTATCTTAGTACACACTCAAGCGAAAGAGAAAAACGAAACGGAAAAGATAAGCACTGAATTCTACGATGAATGAGGATGTGCAGCGACGAAACAGGCCCGATCGATATTCATGGGAAAGACAGAAGACCAGGATGATGCCGGGGCCTGGCAATTTTGAAATATACAAATAATGTCGCCGTACTATGTAGGTAGTATGTACTCCGTATAGATTGGAGACGGATAGCGGGCGTAGCAGATGCAATAGCGGGAATTGGGAAGAGAGCGGGTAACGTGTGTTGATCTGGTAGTCACTATGTAGTAGTGGTGACTGCTAGCTGCTAGCTAGACAGAATCGAAGAAGAGACGGGAGACATAAGGAAGAAAAACACGACTAGACTTGCCGACAAGACCTGCAGATGATAAAGAGACTGGAAGCGTAGACGCAACCCAATGGACCTCTGGTCTGGTGGAACAATAGAACAGCTTTTCTGTAGTAAACATGGAATTCTGATGGAACAAATGGATACAACAGTCGCGGACTGGACAACTGAGATTGCAGTGATATAGTAGTAAGTACATAGTAAGACAGGAGTGGCCGACGGAATTACTCGACGCCAGTGCACTTTGTACTTTGTACCGTGTATGCAGACGGTACAACACTACCGACGAACATACGGCCCCAGTATGCTTACACTATGTATGTATTACTCGAGAGACAAATGGATGAGGCTCTGGCGGAGGCCAAAAGAGCAAGGAGCGCCGACTTATGCACGCCTATGTACGCTTAGAATGCACATAGCCAGACGGACGTCTGCATTTGCAAGAAGTGGGATGTACACGATATGCACTGATATCGCCACGTTACCAAGTTGTATTGCCTCTGGTCGGACATGGTAGTCGGCGTTTGATCACCTGCAAGTCAATCGGTTATGCAGCTCTCGGCCTGGATGCGAGCTGGACGAAACAGAACAAAACAAAACAAACTCAACATATCAACCATCGATGAACATCCCTTGGCTGTTGGCGTTGGCGTTGGCGTTGGCGTTGGCGTTGGCTGCGGTGTCGTGGCATGCGAGATCGTGGCAAACGAGTGTCGGCGGCCACGTTGAGATGTCGAGATGACAGACGTTGCCGTCTCTGGCACCTAGCCTGCCACTCTGCCAGGCACAAATCGGACTCGATCCGACAAGTCGATTACTCTGTGCTCTGTAGACAGCGTATCCCTCTTGTTTCTTTTCTCCTCTGCCCTCACGGGTCTTCATCTCTCTTCAGAAGTTTCCCTGCCCATCGCATGTCTTGCATCGGCTCCGGCTCTTTTGGAGTGTTGCCAGCCACAGTCTACGGCATCTTGGCCGTTGTGCCCTGATTGTCTATTTTCTGTGTTCAGAGTATCCGTTTGCTTGGCTCTCTACTCACTCCATTCAATGTGTGCTGAGTTTGAACTACGCTCCCTGGTGGCCGCGCGGGATTTGCACTACTTGCTTACAGTGCTACAGTACATACATAGTAAGAAGCGAGAAAGTTGCGCTAAACAGCCGAGCCGAAAGACATATCAACGTATCGAAGTGATGAAGTGAGACATAAAAAAGCGGTCCCAGTGAGAGACGTGAGATCC
Source organism: Ophiostoma cf. undulatum (assembly GCA_022392935.1). NCBI lineage: Eukaryota > Fungi > Ascomycota > Sordariomycetes > Ophiostomatales > Ophiostomataceae > Ophiostoma > Ophiostoma cf. undulatum. Next base: position 145,127 of record JAKRGL010000031.1, read on the forward strand.
CTTGCGTTGATAGTGTCAACAGACAAGACAGCCACTCAGCCACTAAATGAAACGGCAAACTTTACACTCGGTGCCAATGCCAGTCGACAAGGCCGAGAATCGATAGAGTGTCGATCAAGGGAGAGATGGAAAAGTCGAGTGAAAACGAGGTGCAGGACGTAGGGGCGGCGGAAGAGCATAGCTTACAAAAGTCATACCAGAGCATACGGAGTAGAATGCACAAAGAAAAGAGAAAGAGGGACCTGTCCGAGAGTATAGTAGGCGGCAACGGTTGAGGTTGCACTCTACAAGACACGGACGGGTCTTGAGACGCGAGTACATTGCATCACGAATGCTTGTATCTCTGATACAGTAGGAATAAATAGAACGGTAGAGGATGCGCTTTGACCTGTAAATATTAAAGGAGGAAGTATTGCTTGCGCACAAGCACGCAACGCGATGTACGCTATACATAGTAGTAATATTGGCGGCATTATTAAATCGAGAAGAGAATACAACCGAAAATAAGCATCAAGAAAAGTATTCATGGAGGGGGATGGCGATCACATCCTGGGTCTGGAGCGCCGGCGATGATCGCGGCATGTTCTAGCTTACGATAAAAGAAAAGGTAGCAAAGAAGGAAGGAAAAAGAAGGAAGAGGAAGAAGAAGACGGTGTGCACGAGTGTGGCTGGGTGATCAAAGAACCTCGCAGTAGCTCTCTTCATAGTGAGACATGTCTTGCCGTGAAGTTATCCGGGGTCAGGCCGTATTCTATACCGAGTATTCTTCTGCACTGCATCTACAGAGCGCGGAGCAACAAAAGATGGTTTACAGGCACAACGCAGGAGAACGCAAGGGACGCTGTCCTGTCCTGTCTGCCTTGTTCTACGGTCTGTCGATGCCCTGTCAATGTTCTATTCTTTCTATGCTCACCTGAAATGCAGTATACGGCATGCATCATGCAGGGTGCTGTCTATACATGACAGACATACATAGGAGACTGTACAAAAAGTGCCTGCATCGAAGCTGTAAAGCGTGCTCTGTGTGTGATCTGTGCCCTGTACTCTGTAGATCGCTAGACTGGTGAAATATGATACGCTTGGTCGTAGTGTGCAACCGAAGCGTCCAGTCCCACGCCGCCGACGTTGTGTTTGCGACCATCCTGTGTGCGGCCCAGAGAGGGAAATACAACGTACAGAGTAGAGACTCAATGTGACAGTCGTGTCGCACAGTCGCACAAGGGTAAATTGCAAGAATCACCCAATGACCTCACGTGGGATGAGTAATGGGTCAAAACTGAGATGGGTGTGTGGGCGATGAGACGGGTAAGACCAACATGTAAGGAACAGTTGCACTCGAGTGTGATGAGTTAGTAGCGCTCTTAAGAACTCATAGTCAGCGTAGAGGTCAAGGTGATGCCGGAACTGGTGTTTCTGAGTTCTGATTGATCTTTGAAATCACCCAGTGTCAGTGCTCGAGCAGACAGACCAAAAATTCAATGTACAATGCCGGCGTGGGAATACAACACAAAAGAGGAAATGAAATCATGAGACTGCGCCAGATAGCCAAAATAGGACAACCAAAATAAGATAACAATCAATGGCATGGCACAGCGGATTGCACGTCAAGAGATATCGATGGAATAGTAAATTCAAGCAACAGTAAAAACAAAAAGAAGCCAAAGTGAAACAAAAAACCCAAACACAAATGCTTCAAACAACTCATATGTCATTTCAGCCAATCAAGATAGAAAGAAGGGTAAGGAGAGCGGTGGTGAGAAGAGGGTCGAGAAGAAGAGAAGAGAAAGTACATCAAGAGAATCGAAGAAAGGGAGGTAGAGAAATAGAAAGGTTGGTAGGCACAACATGACATAGGAAATATGAACATACATTAACTGAAAGGGGAAAAAAAGGGGAAAAAAAGATAGAAAACACAAATTGAGAAGAAGAAAAAAATAAGCCCATGCGAGGTATCTAACAGGAAGGCAACTTGTCGCTAGGATAAAATAAGAATGAAATGATAATGCAAATAGAAACAAGAAATAAGGAGACGGCGTGTAGGTGGCAAATTTAAGAACAGCAGAAAGCAGAGAGCATAAAGCAGAAAAGCATCAATCTCAACGCATCGCGGGACGTAACTCAAGTAAGACGTAAAGAAACCGGAGCGCATCCTAGCGAATCGTAAAGAGCAGAGAGCAGAAAGAGCAAAACCCCAACCGAGCAAAGAAGACAAAGACAAACTTTTGCAAACTAGAAGCAGTTCAGGCTGCCCTTCTTCTTCTTCTTGCTGATGGCGTTCATCCGCTCTTCCAGGTGTGCACGTGCAATCTCGGCGTCGCGCCGCTTCTTGCGCTCCTCCTCGACCTGGTGCAGACTCCAGCGGTTGTCCTGTGCAGGGCGGTCCTTGAGCTCCTTGTTCTCGTTCTCGAGGTCCTGCGCCCGGCGGCGCCACGCTTCGCAGTCTGCCTTGAGCTTCTTGGACTGGTCCTCCAGGTCCGTCAGAGCCTCTTCCAGTGTCTGCGTGAGCTGCTTCTCTGCGTCGAGATGCTTCTCGATAGTGCGGATCCGCGCCTCCTGGTCCTGCTGGATCTGGTGTAGAGCAAGGTCCTTGCTGGGAGGACGCATGCTGCCAGTTGTAGGAGTTGAAGAGACATTGGCAGTGGGTGGCGGCGAGCTGGTGCCGGGCAGGGGCGGCAGAGGGACGGCTGGCGGCGGCGACGGCAGCGAGACGATCGACGAGCTCTTGCGGAGCTGCGAGCTGGCCGAGTTGGACCGCTGCGGGCCTGTACCATCAGGGATGATACCGTCGAAGCGGGCCTGCATAGCAGCGTACTCCTCGCGGATGTTCTCAAGCTCAGACTGGATGCGAATCTTGGCCGATGTGACGTCCTCAAGCTGCTGGTTGCGCTCCATCTGGAGTGTCGACAGGCGGTTTGTGGTCAGCTGAGCCTGGTCAAAGTTGGTCTGCAGCTGCTCCTCGAGCTCGTCCACAAGGCGAGAGTTCTTCTTGTTCTTGTTTTCCAAGTCGGTGAAGCGCTTCTGCACGGCCGCCATCTGGTCGGCGACAGTAGCACCCGGCTTGCGAAGCTGCTCGGCGTCAGCGCCCAGCATGCTGGTCAGGGTTGCGCGCACAGCTTCGAGATCGCGCATCACAGAGTCGCTGATACTTGACAGCTCGGCAACAGTCTCTTGCAGCTCGAGAGACTTCTTCTGCTCGGCGTGGAGTGCCTTCTGGTCAGCGATAAGGTCCTCGATGCGGTCGCTAATCTTCTCGACACTGACGTCCATACCCAGAGCAAAGGCCACCTGGGTGGCAACCTTCATGAGGTCCTCGCGGGCCTCGGTCAGGTCACTCTCCAGAAGGCGAACGTTCTCGGCGTGCTCCGTCATGAGCACCTGGATCTCTTCATCGGATTCCTTGCGAGCGGACTCGTGGACGTGCTCCAGATCATGCGCGTGGTTGGCCTGCAGCATCTGCAGGTTATCCTGGTGAGCAGCGACAATCTTCTCGTGGTCCGCAATCTTGGCCTCGTACTGAGCCACCAGCTCCTTGTGGGAGTTGGCCTCGGCGGTAGCGGAATCACGGGCCTTGATGGCCTCCTCTAGCGCAGACTTGGCCGAGGCATGGTTTGACTCGAGCTCGGCCACTTTTGTAGCGTTGCTGTTGATGATAGCCTTGTACTCATCAACCTCACTACGGAGCATCCTGACTTGCTCCTCGTGCTTGGCTGAGTCGATAGGCCAGACATCACCGTTTGTGGCGGGGATGCCTCTGCTGGTATTGGCGGCATTACCGTTGGTAGTGGCTAGCTGCGCCTCGAGCTCAGAAATGTGCTCCTTCATCTGCTTCTCGGTAGAGTTCATAGACGACAGAGCATCCTGGTGCTTGGACTCCCACGCCGCAAGCTCGGCCTCTAGCTGGTGGACCTTGTCACTAGAGCCAGAGTCAACTGCCGACGCGGGAGCCTCAGCGATGGACTTATCGCCATTCGAGGCCAGGGCAGCCATGGAGGCGCGCAGGTTCTCGATTTCAGTGTTGAGCTCCTTCACGCGAGCGGCGTGCTCAGCCTGGGTGGCGGATGACTGTCTCTCGTGCATTTCAAGCTGGTCGCGCAGAGTAGAGATCATAGACATATCCATGGGCGAGCTCTTCAAACTGGACCGCTCCCGAGTAAGGCCGGAGATGATTGTCATCTTGGTCTCCATCTCCTTCTTTGCAGACGCAACATCAGCCTCAAGCTCCTGCACACGCTCAGAGCGAGCATGGAGCTCGTGCATAGCGGCGTTCAGGTTCAGCTCAAAGTTCTGCATCACGTCCGTGTTGCCCTCGAAGTTCTCGGCGGCAATGTTACGGAGTGACGCGAATGAGCGGTGAGCACGATCAATAATCATGACGTTCTGGCTCGACTTGCGGCGGATAATAGGCGTAGACGAGCGAGGGGAAGTGACCTCAGCAGCTTGGTGGGCCTTGGCAACCTCCGTCTTGAGCTCCTCGACCATATCTAGAGTCTGGTGGTGCTTGTGCTCCAGCTCGGCATACTTGCTGTTGAGCTCCTTCTCGGCCGCCTCCTTTTGTGCGGCGAGGGTCCGGAGGTGCTCCAGCTCGGCCTCAACGGCACCGTCACTGATGGGCGTAGTGACAGACACGGCGCCGTTCATTCTAGTGGCCTGAACGGCCTCGTGAATAACAACATCAGTCTCGGTTTCATTGCCATCGACAGTCTCGGTCTCGGTCTCAGCACCGACATCAGTGTCGATAGGAGGCAGGACAGGAAGATGGCCAACAGAATCACTGTAAGCAGTCACATTGTTTTTCTTAGGAGCCAGTGTCTCGGCATCAGAGTGCTCTGTGGTGGTCGGGGAATCGAGAGCAGACGTAAGCTCAGAAGACAGCGAACGCGATGACGAGTAGTGGCGACTGTTGTTGGGGTCGCTAGACCGGGCGTCCGAGAAGTACGACGACGGGCGGGTCTGAGATGTCTGGGCAGTCGCGACAGACAGCACAGAGTCGCGAATGTTGTGTCTCGGGTGGCGAGCTTCGTCAACAGCATCCTGCAGCTCGGCCAATGTGCGCAGGGCCTCTTCATACTTGGCATGGAGCAGATCAAACTCGCCAATGGTGTTCTCATGCTCCGTACGGAGGTCAAGCAGCTCCTGTGTGACGTTCTCCAGCTTGTCTGCCATGACCTTGGACTGGGCAGAGCTGGCTTGAGTGTCACCGTTGAAGCTGCCGGACCGGGAGGTGCTATGCAGACGGCTGTGCGACTGGCGAGGGGTAGCAGTCTTGGTGATGATATCGCCGTTCTGATCGGTGCCGTTGGTGGCATGCTCGCCGCCGTCCCCATTTACTTCCTCCTCCTCGATCGTAGCCTCTAGCTCGGGGCCGCCGTTAGTAGTCTGTCTGTCAAAAGTAGCGTCATCCTCCTCCTCAATGATGATATCTGTGCTGGTACTATGACTGTGGCTGTGGCGACTAGTGTGGCTCAGGCTCCGAGAGTGCTCGGCAATGCTGCGGCTGGCAGTGCGGCGGTGGCCAGTTCCATTGGGGGCGCCTGGAATACTGTCGGCAGACGCGGCACCGTTGGGAGCAGCAGCACCAGGAGTGCCATCCTGCTGCATGTTGTCGAGCTCGTACAAAAGGGAGTCGAGCTTGCCCAGGCTGCGCTGGCGCTCAACGACTTGCTCAAGGCGGTCAATCTCACGCTGCATCAGCTCGGCATCTTGGTCAGCCTCAGCAAGGCGCTCCTCGAGAGTAGAAATGTAGTCTTCGCAGGTGGCCTCGTTCTCACGAATGCGGGCAATTTCCTTGCGCAGCTCAATGATGATGGTCGAGTTCCTCTCTTCGCCTGAAGTGTGGCCGTCAAGCTTGGACTCAAGGTCGTTGAGATAGTTCTCGGTACTGGCTTCGCGGTCCATGAGTTTCTGCAGGCGTGTCTGAAGTTGGGTGTTGATGGTCTCGGCGTAGGCGCACTTGGTCTCCTTCTCCAGTAGATTGGTTTCGGTGTTGGAAAGGGTAGCACGAGTGTTGGACAGCGACTGCTCGAGAGACTGAATGGTCTTTTCGTATTCGAGAACAACCTGCTCGACAGCGTGCGCGAAGCTGTTGGAGCGATTTAGCCGTTCGGTAGCAATATCGCCCTCTGCATCAGCATGCTGCTGCTGCTCGGCAGCCTCACTATCCCGAGCCTTTGCCATCTCGGCAATGAGCTTAGCGTGGCGTTGGCTTAATGCAGTGTAGTTCTCCTGTGAGTCAAGGAGGGCGTTCTGGAGGTCGACTTCCCGCTCGCCTTGGCGCTCGGACCGGTCGTTTGTGGTGAGAACGCGTCTTTCGCCAGGGCTGCTATTCGATGCAGAGCTGCGAATCTGCTCACGCAAAAAGGCAACCTCTGCCTTGAGGCGATCAATAATAACCTGCTTGTCACCTTCTTCGACTTGTTGGATGCGCGGCTTGCTCTGGATAGCGCGAGCACGCTGTGCATACTGCACTGTGTTGAGAGTCTCGCTCATGTGGAATTCGGCAGGCGTCACGCAGGCAATCATGTAGGTAATGGCGTTTCCACCCAAGGAATCCTGCAGCAGGCGGGTAAGACGGGAGTCGCGGTAAGAGACGTGCGAGCCCGCTTGACGAGACGACAGCTGCGAGATAACTTTACCAAGCGCAGCCAGGCCGGCGTTGATAGAGATACCCTCTTTTGCGCGCTCGCCCTGAGCACCGGTATTCTTGAGACGTTCGCTACCTGCCAGATCGACAAAGTGAAGCTTGCTGTCGACGGTGACCCAAGATTCGGTGCCGGACATAGCCTCGAGGGGCACAGACATGCGTCTCTCGTTTTTGTTGGTCTGGAAACCGTTCTTGCGCTGGACGAGGTTCAGACTGAAGACGGCGTGCGAACGCGAGGAACGTGCGTTGATGGCGGTCGCGTCAGTTTGGCGCAGAGTCGAGCCAAAGTTAAGTGCGTTGAGAAGATCCTCGACGGAGTTGATCTCTACCTGGTGGAGGCCGGTGAGGATAATGTTGCCTTTGACGTCTTCGCGGATGGTGACAGGGGTGCGTTCGTGAGAAGCGACGTGTTCGGGGAGAAGCAGATCGCGAAGCTGTTCGTTGTAAATTTCCACGTACGTGGCCTTGAGAGACCAGGTCTTGTCGGCCTTTGGGGCTGGCTGACCGTAGCCTTTGGGCGCACGAAGATGAGACATTGAGCTGCGGTTGTTGGTTGGCTTTGTGCCTTCCAGCTTCTCAAAGAGGGCAGCGGCAGCTCGTGGGATTACACCTGGGAAAGCCTGTTAGCATGGCTGGCCGAAAAGGGAGCGGCATGTAGGACATGTGCAACTGAAAACACTGGCGTATGTACGCTGTGCGACGTGGGCGACATAATGCGACATAATACGCCAGAAATGGCGTGCAGGGGAGTGGTGGTATAAGACTGATAACGGCAAACAAAACATTACGTACCCATGACCTCCATATCGTTTTGCTCCGTGGGCCCGGAAGTGCCCATAGTGTAAGATTTGCCGGCACCGGACTGGCCGTAAGCCAACAGAGAGACATTGTAGCCGGTGATAAAGGCGTCGACACTGTCGGTGAGGTAGTCCCATATGCCTTCCTGGGTGACGTCGGAGTTGAAAACACGGTCAAAGACAAATAGCTTGCGGCCCTGTGGCGAGTCGACGGTCAAACTTGTGTCCGAGTTGACCTGGAGGATAGAGCGCTGAAAACGTTGAGGAATGAGATCGTAGCCCGGATCGGTAGGCTGCAGCGAAGGGCGCACACGTACGGCTGCAGAGTTAGACAACGTGGATAAAAGAGGACAAGAGCACAAAGGCGCAAGAGCGCAAGAGAGCCTCGTTGCAAAACGGAGCTAGAATTACTTACCGACTTTCACCGATGTGCGCGCATCTTCGTCTGAGGCGCGGCTGCCACCGGTTTTACTGCCGACGCTCATGCGACTGCTGCTTCGTGGGGCTGAACGGATCATGGCGCTCATAGGCCGTTGTGAGGTTGGCGAGGCTGGTGATATGGGCAAAGAACTGGCGGGAGTATCAAAGGCACCGACAGGAAAGGACAACGGGGGCTCCATGGCTGTTTAAAGGGCACTTCAAGACGAGGGTGTATTAGGAGGGTAGAGTTGTAGTAGAAAAAAAGGGGGGCGGACGCAGAACGATCCAACCCGCGTGGCCGCAGGCAAGAGATGCGTTGGCGGCACGATCCCTTCTTTAGTGGCAGCGAGCCCAGGTGTGTGGGATGTGATTTGGCGTGAGTTTGCGTCGTTATGCAAGGTGACCCATCCAGCGGTGCGCAGAGTGTACTTTTTTGCCGGGAAGGGAAAACAAGAGGCGATTGATCCAATGACGATACGCGATCGCGGGTGAAAATGAGATATACCAGGCGGGATAAGATGATTCGAGGGTGCTGCTGAAGAATTGGTGGTTCGCGACAGGCAAAATGGCTGAACGTTATGCAGAAACAAGCAGAAACAAGCAGAACAAGCAGAACAAGCAGAGACGAGGGCCAAGGGGCGTGCAGTTGGCGAAACGGGTCAACGAAGTGAAGAAAAAAACGGAACAAAAACAAAGCTGATTAGAAACGAAACGCTTCGAGGAAGATCACGAAAGGGGCGTGGGATCTTGTCGAAGACGAAAGAGCGACTGGAAGAGAATAATAAGAGAGAGAGACAGAGAGATGGAGAAAGAGAGAGAGAGGATGGCCTAGGAGAGCAGGAGATCCGAGTCGACACGAGTTATTCGAGCGAGAACGTCAAACCCGGTGGACGATGAACCAGGAGAGAAGTTTGTCGCGCAGATAATTGGCGTTGCTGGCGACTGTGATATTGGTTAACAGACTAGAAGATAAGATGTCTTGACTTGTGGGAGACGGGGGTAATAGTCAAGCGGATAGGAGAGCCAGGAGGCGAGTGGCAGGGGGTGTGGGCAGAGCAGGGAAAATGGGACTCTGGACGCTGAGACGAAAAGAAAAAAGATGTTGACAGGCCAGAAAGGGACAAGGTAGAAAGGGTAGGCCCCTGGTAAGGACGAGGAGGAGACCAGAAGAGGATCTAGAGGGCCGCAAAGTAAAAAAAAAAAAACGGGTCACCAAACGGAAAGGTCAGAAGTGGAAGAGGTACAAGGACGAAGTAGGCAAAAGAAAATAAAAGAGAGAGACATGGAGTGGTGAAAGAGCACTTTGGAGAAGGGAGGAAAAGAAGCAAAGAAGAAGAAGAAGCACAAATTAAAGAAGCAAAATAGAAGAGAACAATGGCAACCGGTCAGTCTAGGTTAGACACACAAGGCACTATGTAGACAAACGCAGAGGAAGGTAAAACGCAATGTAAACTGAAAGTATATTGCATACTCCGTACAAGAGTGACTAGCAGCAGAAGTTTAATGCAAGATATCTGACCTCTGAATCAAGATATCCCAAAAGAGAGACATGAAGATGTAAGACTCTGGGGATGTGTTGAAAGCGAATAGGGGCAGGGAACAGCGTATCATTTTGGGAGATTCTACATAATACTATGTAGATATCTTGCAAGCACGCAAACAACAGGATACACCGAAGACACGCAAGGACAAGGACAAGCAAGATGGTGTGTTGTTCCTGAAGAGGATATGTGGACAAACAGGGAGACGCGCTGAAGACGGTTGGAGCTTGGACGTAGACTTACTTTGTCCTGCATGCTATGATTGAATGTTACGGGTTGGAAACCGCTATCGGCGCAAATTAAAAAGTAAATAGATGAGAAACGCGTCCAGCACGTCGATAGTCGAGTTAGCTTGGATGGGTTGGATGGGGGCGCGGCGCGAGGGCTCGATTTGGCGAGATAGTAATAGGGGTATTTGAATAGAGAGCAAAAGAGGCAGAAGAGAGACTGCAGACTGGTGGGAGCCAAAGTGGGAGACGCACGGAAGCCGGAAGAGACTGGGATCAATAAGGCGTCTGTGATCCTGGTGGACGGGGGAGTGCGAGAGAAACAAACAAATAGACAAAGTGGTGTTGGACCTGGGCACTGGAGCCAGCTGGATGGATTCTGAGATTTGAGAGAGATGACCTCCCAGAGAAGCCGTACAGAGTATGATATGAAACTAAGCGCACTGCTGATGGCTGGAAGAGTTGCTTGGGGCTTGGACAGGCAGATCAAGTGACTGGCGATGCAAGGGAGGACCCGGAAGGCGAGCAAAAAGCAACCAGAGACACCACTAAAGTGCTTACAGGGAGCCAGGACGCCCAACGGTCGGCGGGCGGAGAAGGATGGGCAGGGTGAAAATGCCAGTATTGGGGCAGAGTGAAGCCTCAAAAGGACGTTGAATAGGAGAAGTGGGCGGTGGCGATGGATGCTGCCTTTGCAGATATTACACGTCTACGAGACGCAAAGCAGCAAATGCGGAAGGAACTTGCTCGCCATACGGAAGGAGCAAACGGCTTTAGCTGTGCCGACGCAAGTGCTTCTGTGTTGACAGACGCGACCGTTGACACGCGAGGAAGGAGCAGCCAGACGACAGATAAGATACAAGGGGAAAGAGCGCACAGGTGGGCAGAACGCAGAACACAAAACAGGAAGGGCCAGTCGACTGCCATGACGGAAAAGAGCAAACGGCCGTCAAGTGACAGACAGGCCATTGTAGATAGTACTATGTATAACACTAAAAGAAAGCACAGTACGGAGTACAAATGACCAGACGAGACGGACAAAAAGGAAAAGCTGTCACAAAGTCCATCACAAAAGACCACCCAATTAAAACGTGCATGTAAGTGAATGAGTACTATACTCCGTACAATGTAGAAGAAAAGGAAAAGGGGCAGACAGGGGTCGACAGCAGCTAGGGGCAGGGAGTGCGCTAAAACAGTGGGGGATTGAAGCTATCCGGGCTAGTGCTAGCGTACACGACGGCCGTTAGGTGGACGGTCTGCTTTGTAAAGAGGAAGAGGGAAGAGAACATTGTAGTATTGCAGTCCGTGAATGCACAGCCGTGCCATTATTGATTCAACTATTAAAGGTCAGAGTATTGCATACTAATGCATCTTATCGCAAAATGGCTTAATATTTAAACGTTAGTAATCCGGAGACGGTCCGTTCATGCCTCCGGCTTCATGAGCTGATGAGGAAGGTGCAATCATGGCTCCTTCCTCAGTATTAATTACGATGCTTGTACGGCAAAACGGCGGCATGGCATGCGGGACGTGTTTCGCTGCCACCGTTTCCTATCTCCGTCTCGTGCGCGACACGTTTTCTTGCCGTTAATCTCACAAACCCCGTCTCGCTTCTTCATCCCCGTTCCTGTGCAGCTTACATAGTACTCTGTACTTTGTACGGAGTAGACCAGTAGTGTCTCTTTTTTTGTGGAAGTGCCGGCTCGAGGTTGCAGTGCGGAGGAGAACGCCTGTCTGTTAGACGTGAGGCGAAGATCGTTATTTACTCTGAGGTATCCCCGGCAGGACAAGAGACGAGCCCAAGAAGAGACGACGTGATGGAGTAAAGGGCGTGACGAGAGAGATACGACGCTAAAAGGATGTAATAGACTCAACGAAAAACGGAGAGCTCGAATGGGGCCATGGACAGGTGGGGAGACCCCTTTTCCCAGCCTCTCTGTTAAACGGCAAGGGCTTCCAGGTACGGCTACAGCACGTCTGCCTCTGTATTCTGTAACTACAGAATACTGCCATGTAGTGCAATTGCCGTTTTTCCCGTCAAGGATAGCACGGACCATGGTGAAGAGCTCTCCATCCTTTGTTCTCTACGGAGTACATAATACTATGTATTCTTTCTCTACCTTTGCGTTCTCGGTGTCCTACAGAGTAATACCCTGAAACTCTTTTCAGGGTCCTCTTGCTGTTGTTAGTTCCGTTTCGTTCCTTTTGGCTCTTCACTTGACATGGACCGACATGGGTGCTCTGGCACTTTGTCTCACCAACTCGCCAGTTTGATGAAGGGTTCAAGGCCAGCCAGATGCCCCGCAGATCGGTCCTGACGGCAAGGTTCACCTTGTTGGATAAAAAGTGTGATGAAAGAAACGGGCTTGCTGTAGACTGTAATACAAAGTAAAGTGATGGTTAACGGCTGCACCCCGTCTGGCCTGTCTGCGGCCTGTCTGCGTACTTGGATGCATGTCCAAGTTGCTGTCGGCCGGATGATGAGCCAAGAGTCGGGTGAGCAACGCTTGGACGGCTTTGGGCAGTATCGTGGCTCTCAGATGCAGCCATTATTACCGAGAATCTCACATCAACATCCGGCTTTCTGTAAACAGCCCATCACAGATTCACAATGCTCGAGGTGTGACAGCGTATGGCAGTTCTCGGCTTTCAGGCGGCAGCGGAGATGGTGAGACATGAAAATCGACGAATAGAGAAAAGAAACACAACAGGCAACCGGCCCAAGCACGCCAGAGACATCGGCTGCACTAGATCACAGCAGAGGCCCGGACCATCACACATGAGAGACATGCGTCGACAGCCAACTCCCAAAATCCAGAAAGAAGTTTTGTATTCGCTCTACAAAGAGACTCCGAAATACTCCGTAGATGTTAAATTAAACTCTACACTACATCCTACTCTGGTTGCCACGAAAATGGCGTTGCAATGCCTCCTCGTAAGTACATACAACAGCAGCAGATCAGGACTGTCGTGGTGTGAAGCAAGAAGGTATGTATCCTGGTATCTTGGTACCGACCGGCAGATCAAGTATCGAGGTCATATCCTCCAAGGGCTCTGTGCGCGACCACATCACAACAAACAACAGGCGACAGACGCCAATCACTATTCGCACCAGTCCGTGCGCCTCTTCACCACATTGGCCGTCCATCTTTCGTCTTGTCTCTGCTCTTGGTTATCACTACTCTTGGTTATCATGTGCCTCGAGCTTAATGATCGGCATGCATGAGTGCTCTGTGCATTGGCCTGGCCCGATGCAAGGCGCGTCTCTTGCCACCATTCGGCGAAGCTGACACGAAAGTAGACATGTTTGAAATCAAACTAAGCAAAAAGACAATACAAATCAGATAGAAAACCGAAATCAAACGCTCAGCTTTAAGAAAGAACAGAAGAAGAAGAGAGAAAGAGAAGAAGAAGAGAAGAAGAAGAGAAGAAGAAGAGAAGAAGAAGAGAAGAAGAAGAGAAGAAGAAGAGAAGAAGAAGAGAAGAAGAAAAGAAGAAAAACAGAAAAACAGAAAAAAAGAACAAACAATCAGGCCGTCTCCCCGGCCTGCGGCACTTTCTTTGCATGATATCAGCATCTTCATGCCGAAACTGCATAGTGTTTCGTCCATACCCCAGTACCAGGACCGGATAATACTTGTTACCTTGTACATCTATACGCTTGGGTACAAACTTGTAAAGGTTAGGTTGCGGCGGCACAATCCTATGATCTGCTTCCTCCCTGCGTTGCGCTCATTGCGCTCATTGCGCTCGTGCTCACTTCACCGCCACATCAGCAGTGCCGCTAGACACCGGGTCTCTGCGGTATATACTATGTACAGCATCATATTCATCGCCGACATAACAGTCGGTTCATACGGAAGATTTTAGAGTCTCAAAGTATCAGTCTTATCCCATCGTGTCAGGCGATTGGCCAGGCTAAGTACTCCACCAAAATCAGAGCACTAGCACACACTTTGCAACTTATTCACACGCTTCTTGGTAGCACGACAGCTCAGCATGAAGGCACATGGGCATGCGGCAACATCGGAAGTAGCAGAGAGGGACAGGTCGGATTTGCCATGAGCATGCGGTTGTCTTCTAGGAACGATGCATTCGTCATGTATACATAGACATAAATACGACTTCAAGATGAATACACAATTGTCTTCGCAGCTTATCTATATAGATCGCCATTTACAAATCACCATCACATAAACAGAGGTTGAAAATGAAGCCATCAATACTATATAACAAAACACCAAGTCAAGGAAACGAGAGAGAGAGAAACATCTTCACATCTCCTCTTCTGCATCTATATACTCGGCAGCGTCAACAAAATCGCCATCCTCATCTTCGTCATCCCTATCGTCGCTTCCGCTATCCGACTTTTCAGTCATGCTATGCATCCCCTCGACATATTCGATATCCTGTTTGGCCGCGCGGTTCACAGCTCGGACGGTGTCAAGAAGTGCCTCGAACCGAGCCGCATATGCCGAAATATCTACCTTCTCCCAATGCCACTCAAATGTCCAATCGATACGTCCGTAAAATATATCCATTGGCGTATTGCCATCCTTACTTCTCGCGTCAGCATCTAAGCCATGCAGATTCATCTGTGGGATCAAGCTGATAATGTCCAAAGAAGGGTGTCTAGCAGCGTAGTGAAGGATGCTCTGTCCAGAATGGTCAAAGGTGTTGACTGCTACTCCTTTTCCGAGAAGCCACTCCGCGATGAATCCATGGCCTCTGTTCACTGCCAACATGAAGCTTGTTTGTCCATACTGGTTTTTCATTTCCAAGTCCAGACCAGCCGAGACGAGCAAGTCCAAGGAACATATTAAGGCCTTTTTGGTTTCGTGAGCTATCCATATTTCGGCAGAGCACATCAGCAGTGGGTTGCTTAGGCCTCCCGATGTATCAGCCGTTATGTTCGCACCGTGACGCAAAAATAACTCCGTGATCTCGGTGCTTTGTAAAGAGTGAAATATCGGCGTTCCAGTCCGACTCGAGATGTTGATATTGGCCCCTGCCTCGAGCAAGAGAGTGGCCATTTCCAAGCGGTCATACCGTCCAGTATAGTGAAGCAGTGAATGGCCATCACTTTTAGCTTGAGCGTTGACATCGCACTCCGGCACTGATAACATTGTTCTTAGGGCAGTGACATAGCCGTTCCGTATTGCAATATGCATCGGAGTTTCACCAACACAGCCCACGCTGTTGACCTCCCATGGTGCCTCTTGGATGGCGCAGGACATCGGCATTTTTCGGATCCCCATAAGTATGTCGTAAAGAAGCGTAGACCTATTAGAAGGGACGGCGGTATCGATGGAGCGAACGATGCGCAAAAGAGTAAAAGGAATAGAATCAAGATGGGTGCTGAACTGGAGGTATATATAAATGCGAGCAAAATCACCGATATTGCTAGGATTTGAAGGGTTTATTATTAGTATGATGGAGTGGAAGTGGTCTAAATTCAACTTACCCGGTTCCTATGGTCAGCGAAAAGCCTTGTTCGATTAGGAACTCTGTGACTTTATAGTCGCTTCCATTATCCCAACGTAATAACGAGTGCTTGTGATAAAGGTCAATTTTGAACAACATTCTCCAAGCAAACGAGTATACAAACCGGGTCTAGAAACTTACACTAATCAAATTCAAGCCGTCTTTTAAAACGCTGTTGGGAAATATGAGCTTGTGAGAGATTGCAAATTTGAGCCAATCTACATCGACTGGAGAGTCATAAGAAGTAAACTTTCCCTCCACGTCTGAATGTAGGGGCTGGCTGGTTTGAAGATGCAGGTTCCAACCAGCTCCGGTAAGCGAGTCCCAAGATGCGGCTATAAATAACGCCCGGTGCACCATCCATCCAGGGAAAATATACCGAACATTAATTGACTTTCTCTGGCTAATGCATGACTCGATGTTGCAGGGTCGAGGGTCCAGTATAGGCAGGCTGTTGTACTGGAGGAACAAAGAACCAAAGATAGAAGACATTCGCGACTGGTTTGCCGAATAGACAGTCTTATGGCACCTGCATCGGCATGAAGGCAAGCAAACAGTCTTTCGGATCCTGGCGCGAACAAGGTATAGTGAATCTCCGGTGTTCTGTTGCTGGACACAGTCTCCTCTGGGCCGGTCAAATGGGGCTGTAAGACCGGCCAATGGTGGGTTTGATGGTCCGGCAATTGCTGGTTGGCCCAGCATTGCAGTTCCGGGTCGTATTGCGGATGGTGTCAATATGAGGAAGGATTTGATCTCAGCGATTCCAGTTATGATATGCTGGAGTTGGTGTGCTGACTTTGCCTGTCGAGCTCTGTGTAGAAAGAGGGGATGAATTAGACAATAAATCAAACAAAGACAAGAAAAAATACCTACAGAAGTACGGTGTTGATAGTAGCAAGGCTTTGTGACAGGTTCTCCCGAGAAGAGTGAAGTTTTGTGCGAATGGCATCTATCTTGCCCCTTTCTTGCAGCCATGTTGCTGTTTGGCGGATTGCGGCACGCTTTTGGCCTGGCTGATTCCGGCTTGTGGTCTTGTTCGTAGCCTGGCTCGGTATGGCTACGGGTGTTGTCCTTGGGGGTAACTGAGAGCAACATGAGTTGAGCTCGTCGGCAGCCTCTTTGAGATTCTCTGCGTACAGCTTGACCACTGTGAGAACATCATCAAGTCGTGCACCAGAGCTGCTTGGTCCCTCAGTAGACGCTTGCTTTGTGTCCAAAGCTTGCAGCTCCTTTACTGTGTCCTTGACTTGTTGGACAGTAACTAGGGCTGTTTGAAGCTCGCTGAAGAGCTGCTGGATTTCATCTGGTATATTTCGGAGCGATCTGAGGAAACTGATACCATTCTTCACAGAACTGACCGCCTGCCCAAGAGCAATGATGCTAGCTGTAACAGATAGGGGGTCCATAGCTAGCCTTAGTGACAGTCATTTTAGGTTTGGAAAGTGATTGGTATGTGGACAATGATTGGGAGGGAAATGCATGAGGAAGAGTGGCCTATAAGGTGCATTACAGGGTGGGAAGGGGGACTGCTACTTATACTCACATATCATCACAACAGCAAAGGGTTTGATAAGCATGTTGAGCAATGGGGGTCTGGCCGCAGGGCATGTCTCGAGACACTCTTTCCCAACATTTAGGCTTCTGAGAAGTATCTGTTCAGTCTATGGTGCACAAAGTAGATGGCCAAAACAAGTCGAGTAATAGTGCTAACACATAGCAATGCCTCTTGCTCGTAGGATTGCACGAAACGGCCCGCAACCCAGCCTGGCCCTGCAAATTTGCCAGTTCCCGCCATAAGCCACGAAGCCTTATTATCATTGTCTAGCCTGCACAATATGCAATTTCTGAAAAGAAGGCGGCGAGGCAGCCTAATTCGGGGATGTTATGCAATTCTGACGTGCAATTTTCGAGGCTGACAGGCCAGAAACGGTGATGAAGAAGTACTGATCGTCAAGATTGATCTGTAATTCATCCGAAGTTTGTGAAAGTTGTTAGGCAGCCGTCAGACAAATATTTTGCCTGCTTTGGGGATATCCTACGGCTTGCCATCCCTAACCATTCTCGGCCCCTCAGGTACAGATAGAGATCTGTGTGTTTATCAGGATAAAACAGCAGGATAAAACAGCGAAAGAAATTTATCAAAGTTTTTGATATTTAATTTTAAAGATTATTGTATAATTATTTTATACCAGATTGATTTTATTGTATTATTAATTTTAAAACTATTTTTGAAACAAACCAGCCAAATAGAATGCAACAATAAATCTGTGTGCTTAGTGGCTAGAGTCACTTTGATTTTAGATACAGTGAAAGGGATACATTATATAATCGTAAAATTATTTGTCGTTCGGATCGTGATGTAGAAGTTGATATCACGTGATGTTCGTGTACAACTCGCGTCACTAATGTAGATAGTTTGCTACTGCCCGAAACAGAAAATCGCGCCGCGCGGAGCTCCTTCCCAAGGCCGAAATTATTACAAGCACGGCTGCCTAAATGCCCCCTCTCTTGAGTGGGTGAGGGCATCCCGCAAAACATCAATACGACATCACTCATTAATGCGGTTTACTGATCGTACCGACCACGATGGCTGAGGATTGTGTGATCCTTCTATCAAGCGACGAATCCGACGTGTTTGTCACGCCTCACAAGAAAGTACCTAAACGACACAAGGCAGCATCCCAGCAATACGACCTCGACGACGAAGATGACGACAACTATCTTGGACGCAGACCTCAATCTCGCGTATCTACACTTACCGCAGCGGCTGCAGGAGATTCGGTACCTGCAGCGACCTGCAACAGCGCATCGCGGGTAGATGGGACTGGTGCATGGAACGGGGGCGGCAGTACCTCCGAACGGTCAACCGCTCCTCGTCCTGCAGCTTCTTCTCTATCGGCTCGGAATGTTGATGTCCTTATAATTGACGATACTCCGATCCCAATGTCAAGCAATACAACAAGGACAAGCAATGTCGTTGCAGCAGGACACCGAGACGTGACAGTGGTGTCAGCCGTTTCGGGCCCTGCTTTGGACGAAATAGTCTCATCACCATTCCCGAATCTGGCTATTGCACAGAAAAACCCAGCCGGGCACTCACAGTCGGCAGCAGGTGACAGTATCACCCCCGATGCCCGTTCACCTCGAGCCTTTGTAATGTCCTTTGATGACGACGACGATTTCGGAATCGGTGAACTGCGCCCATCAAAAAGGCCAAGATTGTCCCCGACACCGCATACTGCTAAATTATCGGCAGCTTTCCAGAACAGTCCGCGGTTGAGTTTGGCTCGTCACAAACCATCAATTATCACATCGCCCGCACAGCCGCCATCCCGGCCCACTTTTACCATGGATGACTCTGATGATGAGATTGGAGGCTCTTCAGTTGCCAAGCTGGCTCTCCCAGCACCCAAGCCCACGAGTCAAAAGGACCATGAAGCCAACCCCAGTGCAGAATGCATTGACCTTTTGAGTTCTTCGGACGCCGAGGCGGGCCATGCACCACCGGTAAAGGCGGCATACGAGGCCGACAATGAGTTTGTGGATATTGATGATCTCTTGATGAACCCATCACCTCCCAAAAAGAGACATGTGCCGCCAGCAGCATCTAGTTCAGGATGTGGGCCATCAGTCGAAATCATGCTACTATCGAGCTCACCGCCGGGTCCATTGGCAAGAACAGCACCTGAATCAGCGACTCGGCATACAATTGCATCAGGACCAGCATCTGCAGTGGCTCGCCCCAGACCACAAGCTGCCAAGTCACTGAAACGGAGCTTCTCTGAAGGTCACACATTGGCATTTGACGACGACGACGACGACGATGATCTTGATATTTGGGGTAGCGGGTCTAAAGACGTCGATGATCTATTGGCTGCATGGAGGACACGCCCGCTAACAGAAACCCGGGCGCGGGATCAGTCAGGCGGTAGACATGGTGATCCGGCATCTCGCAGGCGGTCTTCATTCGATTCGACAGCGAGCAGATCACTTGCTACAAGAGAGAGAGCGCGCCCCGGCCCTTTATCAAACCAAACAGCGTCCGCAGCACATTCTGCACTCTCCGACGCCGACAAGGAAGCCCGCCGCCGTGAACGGGAGGCCGTACGGGAAGAGAAGAAGAAAGATAAGGAAGCCGAGAAGGAAAGGCGACAGCGAGAGAAGGAGGTAGAGAAAGAGCGGCGCAAAATCAATGCGGACATGGCCCGGGAGAAAAAGGCCTATGAGCGAGCAGAAGCGGCCGCGTTCAATAATGCCAACCGGTCGCGAGCCGACAAGTCCATCGCCGCACCTGAGATGATTGTGCGTCTTCCCACGGCCTTTCCCCAGGCCACGAAAGAGATAACCGAAGGCTTGCTGGGCGAGATCAAGGCGAACTCCGAGATGTGGAGGAGTCCACTGCTCGACAATGTGATTGCATGGCGGCGAAAAGTGACAGCCGAGTACAAGGCAGATCTGGGTCACTGGGTGCCTGTTCAGGAGCGAATCGAAGACGAAAAGTTTGTCATGGTCGTCTTCCGCGCCGAGGATCTCGTGAAGCTGATTTTGGCAGCACAAGATCCCGAGATAAAGCACGAGATGAGCGGATTCGATCTTGAAGGCCACCTGCGAGCTATGAAACGGACGTTTGCTCGGCACACAATAATATATCTAGTCGAAGGGTTGCATGCCTGGAAGAGCAAGAACCGGACAATTAGAAACCGCCACTTTGCGGATGCCGTACGGAGCGCTGATGGAAATACCAGCAGCAGTGCAAGAGCCGCGTCCGCTACGCCTGCTGGGGCTGCGGCCGCGGCGGCATTAAATCGGTCGAGACAATCCGGCCAACTTGAAGAACCCGCACCGGCAGCGGCAGCATCTCGGCCATCGAATCGGCTTGGTCGCCGTGGGCAGCAGCGATCCCCACAGCATCTTGACGAAGCCCTCGTCGACGATGCTATGCTCGAGCTGCAGATGGGATTTGATGATGATGATGATGACGACTATAATAATGGAGGTGGAGGTGGCCAGGATGGACCAAAAACAAAGATTATGGTGCACGAGACTCAGAGCAGCCTCGACACGGCGCGGTGGATCAAGATATTCACCGAGCAGATCGCGACCGGACGGTACCGCCGGCTTAAGGAGGAGCTCTACGCGGCGTCGGCGTCGTTCTGCATGGACAGCGGCCAGATCGCAACGGGCGATGGCGCGTCCGAGACATATGTGCTGATGCTGCAGCAGATTGCACGTGTTACCGAGCCGGTCGCGCTGGGCGTAGCGGCACGGTACGAGACACTGCCCAAGCTGGTGCGTGGATTCCGCGATGAGGGGCCTCTGGCACTCGAAGGGTGTCTCAAGAGCCGCAACCGCAATGGTGCCCTATCTGACCGCACAGTAGGCCAGGCGCTCAGCCGGCGTATCTACAAGGTAGTCATGGGAACTGATGAGGTGAGTACGGATATTTGATCGGTTTCATTCCCACTCGGTAGAGGCTTGGGGTTTCTAGTGTGTCTTTACATTTTGTATCTCTATGACTTTCTTTTCCATTTGGTTTTTAGATCTCAAGACTCGGCACATGTCCGATAGACAGCAATGCCGAAAACTCTGCTATCGATAAACAGCAGGCCATTTAAATATAATGGACGCATTATATTCTTTTCTTATTGTTTTGCTGCTGATCTTATCTGGCCAAGGTATTGAAACTTGCTTACATCTCTTGTCACAGGCCATATCAGTGACATCTGTATCGCGTCAAGTGTCAAGGTAAAACTTAATTTACTTATGGTAATATGGAAACACAGCACGCCAAGTCTAACAATCTAAAATGCAAATAACACCGATTAATGTGAACAAAAACAAATAACATAAAAAGAGAAGAGTAAGCCCCTCACCAGTAAAGAGTGCTAGATGGTCTCCCACCCGCCATTGTTGATGTCCATCTCCAGGCGCCGGCTAATGAAGCTCGGAATGCCGTGACCCAACCAGACAGCCCGTAGCATCGAGTCGTACCGCCGCTGGTTTAGTAGCAGAGGCCGTCCGTGCCGGAAACCCATGTCCACCTCGCCGTACTTGTCAATATACGGTGCAAACCCAAACGACCCTGACAGCCTGTGCAGGTAGAAAATGCAGCACTTGCGGATGTTGAGGAATAGGCCGATGTTGCCCTGGCACCGGCGCATGTGCTGCTGCGCACCGCCGATCTTGCGCACGATATCGCCGCGCCGGCTCGGGATGCGTTCTTTCAGTGCACAGCACGTTGCCTGACTGCAGAACACCTCGCCGCACATTAGACACATGTTAGGTTCTGACACGTCCTTGCCCGTTGTCAGGCAGTGGACGCGAGTGCACTCGGCCAGCAGCTGCTCAAAGTTCTCCGGGAGGCCGACGAGCTCGTAGATGCCCGGGTGGCTGAGGAGCGCCGACGGGTTGGGTGGTTCAGGCCGCGGCTGCAGAGCGTGACTTGCAGCAGTCGGCGGCACTGCCGAAGAGCTGGCCGCGGTTGGGGTAGTACCAGATGCCGTGCTGCCATTGGCTGCTGCGAGGTAGACGTGCTGCACCCAGCCGGTGACAAGTTGCCGTACAGCAGGCGATGACCAGACCACCGAAGCCGAGGCAGAGAGCTGCCGCTGTAGCTGCTGCTCCTCGTCATTGACAACGGCAAGCGAGTTGCACATTTCGTCAAACGACGGCACCTTGAGCACCTCGGTCAGGCGGTCAAGCTCGGGCAGCTCGGGCGCTGGTGACACGTGGCTGTTGAAGTCGACACCCGCAGCCGCGTACATAAGAACGACAGACTTGCGGAGGAACACTAGGGCATACTTTTGCACAAAGTTGTAGTAGCCCTCGAGCGTGTCGACGCCGCCGAGATCAAAGGCACGATTCTCGCCATTGGCATTCTGGGCCAGGAGCGATGCATCAATAATGCCAGACAGGCCCGACAAGTTGTTTGAGCCCGAAGCAGCGCGCACGTTGAGGTCCATTTGCGACACGGCAAGGCAAAACTTGGCGAAACTGTCAAGGCCGGGGTTACTAGTACTGCCAAAGCCTTGATCGCGGTTCATCAGCTGGCCAATCCAGGCCTGTGGGTTGGTGTTGCGAGCCATGTAGTAGACAACCTTGACAATCTCGGCGAGGTAGCACATACGCAGGACGTGGGCCAGCTCAATCTTATGTGAGGGGGCAAGGCCAAAGACACACTCGCACAGGAAGATGAAGGGGTCGAGGCTCAGCAGTGGCGCATACTCGGCAAGGGGCTGGCGCGTGAGCTCGGTCTCCTCGCCCATGTACTGTGCAATGAAAAGCTGGCAGTGCTGACGCTCGGTGTCCAGGCGGTACTCCCGCTCGATGCGGTTGTCACCGCCGGCACGCTGAACACCAGTGGCAAGGTACGATGCGACTGTCTCGCAAAGGATGCGCAGGTGTGTAAGGTTCTGCTCAGTGATCTTGGTCAGCAGCGTCATGCCGTACTCGGCATCGGTACCGCGCTGCTGAATCTCGACCGCCGAGATCGAGTAGCCGACAGTCTGCACCAGCGTGTCACTGGAGAAGAGCTCATTGGCCATCTTAGCCTCGCGCGAGTCGTACGAGTGGTGCGAGGGCAGCTTGTTTCTACGCAGAGTCTTCTTGAGCCTGTTGTAGGCCAAGACCAGGTCGCGGACCATGTTCTGCTCAGGAAGGCCATTGCCGCCAGTGACAGTTGCTATTCCGCTGCCTGAACCAGATGCTCCAGCACCTGCACCCACAGCCGCAGCAACACCGCCGGCCGCGACCATGGCAGGCGACATCCAGCCCGTGGGCTGGATAGCACCCAGGGCCCCAGATGCAGTTGATGGCTGGGGCATTAGATTTGAGTGTTGGGAAAGAGACTCCCATGCATCAACTACCAGTTGTGATGCCTTGTCGACGATGCTGTTAACCATTGTTGAGTCCACGTACTGGCGGTAGGTCTTTTGCACGGAATC
Source organism: Ophiostoma cf. undulatum (assembly GCA_022392935.1). Classification (NCBI taxonomy): domain Eukaryota; kingdom Fungi; phylum Ascomycota; class Sordariomycetes; order Ophiostomatales; family Ophiostomataceae; genus Ophiostoma; species Ophiostoma cf. undulatum. The sequence goes on from JAKRGL010000031.1 coordinate 168,179, forward strand.
CACAGGCCGGGATGCACCAAGGACATAGTGAGCCTGGTTTGTCATCTGGATGTCGAGAAACTGCTGGAAAGGCTCTGCCGGGGCCAAAACGCCCGGGTAAGATTCCTCTTTTCCTTTCCAGACAATAGGTAGGAATGCATTGCCTAGGGCCTTGCACAACGGACAGACAAACTCGAGGCGAAATGTGTCTTCGGGGTGGTGGCGCGCAATCTGCTGCTGGTGGCGACGCAGTGTGGCCTCGAAGTAGGCCTCGAAACAGTGGTGATGCATAATGTGGCCACAGCCGACTGACAGTGTGCCGGGCTTGCAGTTCTTAGCAGGGAAGCCTTTGCCGATGACCTGGCGCTCGGTCTCATAGCGCTCACCGTCAGCGCCAATCTTCTCGACCTTTTGGCGGTTTTCGTGCGCAACACCAAACGGCCGGATACTCTCGGCTGATCTATCCAGATTCTTAGGGGTGGAAGCGGCTTCGCGCACAAAATCGGAGTCTTGCAGATCGGTCTGGCGCAGGATCAGACTCTCTGTGAATAGGGCAAAGGTACCGTACAGACGGCGATCATCTGTCTCCTCCTGGCACAGAATACAAGTTCCGCCGGGGTACTTCCAGACTTTCTTCGGTTCTTCGGCAGCCTTGGAATCGTGGTCCATGTCGGTGTCGAGATTGTCGTCGCCAAACTCGTTTTCATCGTCATCATCCGAGATGCCCCAGTCGATACCGCCCTGGTTGGCCAGAAAGCTTTTCTGCTGCTCCTGGAACTGGGCCATGACGCGGGCTTGGCGGTCAAGGGCCGCACGCTTCTTCTTTTCGCGCTCTTCGTTGGCGCTGTTGTCATTGTAGGCAGGAGAGCCGGTGCTAATCTGGTCAACGGGGATATCGAGCTGCACGTATGCGGCCTCAAAATTGGCGGGACGCTTCTGGCGCATCCGTTTGAGAATAAGGTTGACCTTGGGGTGGCACGCTCTGAACTCGTCCATCTCGGACATGACAATGAGCAGGGAAACAATGGTCTTGCACTTTCTTGACTCGGTATAACAGTGTCTAGCATTGCGGCGAAGGGCAAGGCGGACAAAGGACACTGCATCGTCACTCTGGGTCCCGGGAGATTCCGGTGTCGAGTCATCCTCGCTGATAGCAATCAACACAAGGTGCAGCAGGACCTGCGCAAAGGTCTCAATGCGGCTGGACTTGACGGTAGGTGTCAGCTTGGGCGACTCGAGGGTGTAGAGGAGCGAGTAGTATATGAGTTGAGCAAAGACGCCCGTGCTGGTAAAGTCCGCGAGCTTCATGAACGCGCCCGAAGTGATGGGCTGCAGCTTAGGCTCGTAGACAATAGAGTCATCGGGCTGGCCCGTCTTCTTGGCCATCCACTTGCGGTATGCAGTCTCGGACTCTTCTCGCTGGTTCTTGTTGTAGTGACCGCTGTATGGGTCGACACTCTCGATGAAGCGCGGGTCCAGCTCAAATGTCCCAATGTCTGAGTTACCTTCGGGTGCCTTGTACGTTGTCATCTCCTCTAAAACAGTCTGGAAGTTCTCGTTCTCCTGGTACCGATCTGGCAGCCTGTTGCAGATGTCTGTGTATGATAGGGGCTTGAAGCAGAGGACATGGGCAATGTCACGGCGGAGGCACATGGTCTGCGCCGCCGTCTCGTCGCCGCCAAAGTCGATGAGCGACATGCGGTCGCTGATGAGAACAACGAGCAAATGAATCATGTCCTCAACAACGTCCAGATGCTGGAGATCGTCCTGGGCCTCTGTCTTTTGCTCAAAAATGCCCTTGACCCATGACTGCATGCCGAAACGATCGATGATCGAGGCCACAACACGGGCGGGGTTGCAAATGACAAGAGCAGTCTGAATCAAGAAAATGTCACGGTGGTGGGCAACATCGCGCTGGCTGACGCCTCTATATGTGCCGGCCTGGTGACGCAAGCTGATACCATTGCGCACCCACATGTTGGCCTTCATCTGGGCCAGCCAAGCACACACGCGGATGGGGTAGTCAAAGGCGGCCATGAGATAGTCCTCGTGCGAGAAGTCGAAGCGCTTGGGGAAGAGCTTGCGTCCCATGGAGCGCGGGGGTGCGCGAAGATCAGCAGTCTCGAACCGCAAAAGGTTGCGCAGCTGGTCAACAGGGAGGGCCTTGCCACACTCGATGAGCCACGAAAGAGTGTAGTGGAGGGCGTGGTGGAAACTGATCTGCTGCTTCTCGACGATAAAGGTGACAATGTCGTAATCATTGGGTCTTTCTTCAAACTCATAGTCAGACACCACGTGGAAGGCAACTTCGTTCTGGACCTCGGCCTGTGTGAAACGGAGACGTTCAGTGCCGATAGAGCTGAGGATGGTCGTCTTGGCAGTGTATCTGATAGCGCGAGCGAGGTGTTCAAAATCAGCCTCATGGAGGTTGCGGAAAGCGTCTGAGAACTGACGGCAGAGGCGGTTGATCTCGCGTGTGATGAGGGATGCACTGATCCAGGTGTCTGTCTCATACTCAATATGCTCCCCGACGGCACGGGTGTTGGGGCAGATGCCCTGGTGCAGCTTCACGAGATCGAGGAACTGCATCATGTATCGGTCCTCTGTGCGGAGGCACTCTTGGACGTGCGGGGACTGGAAGAGGTACTTGAGGTCGATAAAGAAGTGGTACATGCGACGGTTTGTCACAGACCCAGAGTCGAACGTCAGCGTGGCTGTGTCCAGCACTTGCCAAGGGTGACCGACCTGGCGTGTAGTGAGGAACGTGTAGAGAATGGCCATCAGACTGGTCAAGAAGTTGCCGCGCTCGACAATCTCGGTCGTGATCGACGCAGCAGTGAGCATCTGAAGCGATATGTTGATAATAGAGTGGTCTGGCTCTCTGTCGCCGATCAGGTACAGCTGTGCAAGGCTGGTGTAGAGACCAGCAAAGCGCAGGCCGAGCACGCGCTTGAACTCGGGAATGTTGATAACAGTGGAGATATAGAGCGAGCGCAGGTCGTTGCGGACCTTCTTCCAGAGACGAAGATCAAAGAGAATGAGCCAGTCGAGGCGGACACGCTGGAAGAGATCCTCGGCTGGCGAGGCCGGCTTGGTCTCTTCGTAGGCTTGTGGCACGTCGAGCCAGTAGTGGCCCGGCTGCGGTGTGCCATCTTTCTTTGCGTTCTTGTTGTCGCTCGGGGTCTTGGGAATCTCGAGGCCCGTCTTGTTAAATCTAGCGGCCATCAGAGGCTCGGCTGTGTCAGAGTCTGACGGAGTCCCGTCCCGGCCACGAGATCTGCGTGCTCTTGGTTCTGCGGCCGATGCAGGCATGACAGCAGCAAGTGGCGTGGAGGCAGAATCCGCCTCTGGTACGATGACAACGGTCTCAGATGACTCTGATGCCTGCTGCCCTGTTGGGGGGAGTGGGGGAGCAGGGTATCCGGCCATAGTGGCTTCGTTCTCTTCAAGCTGGCCCAGACCGCGCTGCCAGTCCACTTCCTCATCCATGGCCATGGCATTGTCTGCGGCTTCTTGCGCTGGCGCACCGGCATCGGCATCTGCCGCCGCTCGCTCTGCACCACCGGCCGCTGCACCTTGGTCGTTGATTTGCTGGTCAAGCCGCTGCTGCATATCGGCCATATCAACGTCATCAATGTCCATCACGAGGCCGGCCCGCAACGCGTTGATAGCGAGTATGCGGGCCGCATTTCTGTCATTTCCGTCGGCAGCGTTGTTGTCTTCGCGGTCATTTTCACTGTCGTTTGCAGCGTCCATTTCGCCGTCCATTTCGCCGTCCATTTCGCCGTCCATCATGTCGTCATCATCTTCGTCGCCGGTGATCGTGCTGATAAGGATCTCCATTTCGTCTTCGCCATCATCGTCTTCATCGTCGTCGTCGTCGTCGTCGGGGTCGTCATCTTGGCCAGCAAGAATTCTGGCTTGCATTTCCTCGCGGAACACCTGGAAGTCGTGTCCGGACCTGTAGTTGCGAGAGTCGGCCTCTTCGGCGACCTTGGCCTCGTCTGTGATGACGTTCTTTCCCACGATTGCATTAGGGGCGTGGCTTCCCTGGTTCCACGGACGCAAAAGCTCCTCGCAGATGACGTGGCGCAGAATGTCTGCGTCCTTGCCGACGCTGCAGCCCGAGATATCGCACAGCCACTCGATTATGGTGCTGCACATTTGTTCGCGGAACGTTTCGCGAGCCGAGCGGATGGTGACTGTGATTTTGATCTCTTCGAGGATCTTGGCCACCTTAAGGAGCTCGGTCACGCTGCCAGAGTACTTGAGCACAGTGCGGCCAATCTCGTGAATCTGGTGTGCACGCCTGCGGCCTTCGCGACTAGTGACTCTGCATGCACGAGCCACCTGGTCCTGGACGTCATAGACGGTGTGTTTTTCGTCGTTCCAGAGAAGTACCGTGTATTCGCCGGGCGGGCCATCGTCACCGCCTCCGTAGACCTCGGATAGTCGCGACAGCTTCTCGTCCTCAAGAATATTTTCTTCTGTCTTGGGGTTGCGCAGCTGCTCTGGTGAGCAGGATATGACGTCGCACATAAAGTCAATTACCCGGCCAATGGTCATGCGGATGCTGGCCTCCAGGTCGGGTGGTGTTCCGGCGGCAGCGGTCTTGCCCTTGCCCTTTCCAGAGGATGCATCCGCGTCGGCAGCGGTGTCGGCGCAGGCGTTGGGGTTGGGGTTGTCCTCGGGCCGGGAGTGGATTGTGCAGTACATGGGCGTCTTCCAGGCCTCGTGGTCGCCGCAGTCACAGCAGCCGCTGTTCCCCGGCGACACACTGACGCGAACCATGTGCCCGCGGTGGTCGGTGGCGTCGAAGCAGCGGCTGCAGAGACAGCAAGTGTCATCAGTCCCACAGGTCTTGCAGGAGTAAGTAGCCTCGCCAGCACGGAAAATGTGACCACAAGGGTAGCCCCGCGCGCCCTCGGTGTACTCGGCGCCGTCTACGGCTCCTTGTGCTTCGCGCAGCTTGAGGGTGCCGCCGCGTGATGGGCCACCAGTGGTTGGAAAGAGGAGGTCCATGTACATCTGCTTTCCGCCGGCCATGCACCAGAAGAGACTGCCCAGAAGCTCCTTGGAGGCCTGCTCGGTGTACCGGTGCGAGTGGTGTGCGGAGAGACCCCGCAGGAACTGGCACAGCTGCTGCTCCTGAGTTGTCATTGTGGCGGCCATGGTGGGCACGGGAGGGAGAGGGTGGTAGGGAGTCGAGCTCATTCGGATTGTCTGTCGGATGGCAGCCCTCGTTGTGTATCAGAGGGGTGTCGCTGCTCACGTTTGATCCAGGCGGAGTGTCGTCGCTCGCGCCGGTCGGAGCTTGGTCATGTGTGTGCAACAGCTATCAGGCAAGGTCGTGACGGTCTCCGACAGCTGATGAGTGTATATTCGATGAGTGAGTGCGTGTATGTGTGTATGTCGTTAGCTCGTTCTGTAGCCGGCGGCAGGATGAAACTATTTGGAGGATGTTGAGTCCGAGGGGCCGAAACACGGACGGTAGTTTGAAAATGGAGCTTTTGGCTTGAGGATCGCTGGTCCGCTGATGGAGTGGAGGGGGTAAAAACGGTAAAAAACCAGGTGAGAAAGCCAAGACCCGGGTTGTGCTGGATAACGTCACGTAGAACAACGAATGGATCAGTGGAAAAGGTCTCGGTTCGCCTCTGGGTCCGCCTTCAGTCGGTCCCCTCGATTTGGGATCCAAACGTTGACGTCCTTGCCATATAGGGCGATCCGCTGAGAACGGTGCGTATAGGTGGTGTACGCTGGTTTAGCAGCTATAGCCGCTACTGGTACGGGTATGCGTGTGGTGGCAAGTGGGGTGCGATGTTGTACTAGTTGGGACGCCACGCTATTTTTCTTTCAGAGGCTACAGGGCGGGGTTTTACAGCTGTATCTCGGGCGCATATAGAACTGCATTTTGAACCACGGCATTATGAATCAATACGGCAAGAGCAATCGATAACAATGCGAACATACCAATTCTTGAATAGTAAGAGAGTTGCGGTATTTCGGTTGAAGAGCCCGTTACATAAGCCTGTTCTCTTGCGAATTACAACGACACCTACTCGGAATGCCACTACAGTGACGTAGCAAACACCAAACAACGGCAGTCAGTTGGCAAGGCTCATGCCAGTCCCACGTCGATTATGGAGAGAAAAGACTCTCGACTTATGCCTTTCCCAACAATGGCACTGCAATTCGATCCAAATGGTGTCACATGATGCCGGGCCTTGTCGATGCCTTTCGACGAGGCCGTCGCCAACATCATGACTCTGCCTTTGGTCACCATGCTGCAACGGATCAAAAGCACAAAAAATATGTCTATTTCGGTATAATTCCAGTCGAGGTAAAAAAGATAAAGATTTTATACAAATAGTAACAGTCGCTGCCGGCCTGTCGTCATTAAGGCCAGACACGGTGGTGATGCTGGGCTGACGGACTTTGAGCACGCTCGCAACGCAAAGAGTCGTCTCGTTCGTCTATCATGATTGCTTCCGCGGGTCTTCATTTTGAATGTGGTGTTTGCTGAATATGCTGGTTTACTCGTCGTCCTCGTCGCCGCCCTCGATGTACTTGGCGCGGATGTCCTTCCATTGACGCTGTCTTGTTAGCATTCGGATGTTGATTAGTGAGAGAGTGTGAAACGTACACCGCGGTTAATGTTGTCCCAAAGCTTGTTCATGCCGGTGTCGTAGGCCCTGAGATTGTTAGCTTGTGTCTAGTTGTGGTGTTTGCACGGCAATACATTGCAATGCAGTTCGTAGGGTTGTGCTCACATCTGGAAGCCGAAAGCAGCACCAAAGACGACGGTGAGCATGGCGTAGTTCTTGCGGAACAGGGTGCTGTTGTGTGTTAGTCTAGAGATCGAGTATAGCGAGCAGAGACACCACGATGGGATACGGTGCGGTGGTGTAGGTCAATGGGGTCGGATCGGGAAGACTTGCTTGTAGATGAAGCCGGACTATAGAGAGAAATATTAGCAATTGGCCAGATTTTATGCAGCTTATGCCCTGTGTATCCTCCGGGCAGCAGTAGACCAAAGCCGGAACACCGGAGACCGAAGCACCGGAGCACCGGGCTGTCCATCCAACCGAGGGCCAGGATGCGACTGGCAGTGAACTGAGAGGGCGGGCACAAGCAGGAGAGGAGGGAGTCGAATGCGTACCATTGTGAAGAAGGTTGGTGTCTTGCGACGGAGATTGTGTGTGGGTGGTGGAGAGGGGTGTCGGGTAGAGTAGGTGGTGATCGAGAGGGCGGAAGCTGGATGCTGGATGCTGATGTTTTTGCGGGCATGCGGGTTTTTGGCTTTTGCTGTGGTTTGACGATTTTCGGGAACTCTCGTTCAATTCCATTTGCCCGCGTATGATTGGCCGATGGGTTTGTGGATTATATAAGCAGTCCCACTTTTGGAGAGCGTAAATAACTAGTGCCCGCGGCCGCAAAGGAAGCGAAAAAAAAGCATTAGGTAATCTCGAATTATGTCATCCGTTGAGCCCCGCTAGACATTTACCGGGCTGCTATTGGCTGCAGCTTTTATACAAAAACAGAAGCTGGGCCCCGATTTTAGTTTCAACTTCTTCACGAATCTCATTGCCCTCAAGTGACAGTCTTATATCTCACATCCCATCCAGCCCGACCACAGGCTCATTCAAGTAGCCACTCAGCAACGTCAGCTTGTGTCTTAGGAAACTAGGTCTGTCTATTCGTCATCATGTCGATGCCGTCCAATGCCGGTATTGTTACCGACGCCGACGGCCGGCGTGTGATCCCCGAGTCTCGGCGCCCCGACGGCAGCATCCGGCCTGCTATCAAGGTCCGCCCGGGCTACACACCACCAGAGGATGTGGCCAAATATAGGATCCCACTGTACCGTCGCAAGGCTGTTGCCGCCGCTGCCGAAGCCAATACCAACGCCGATGCTACTCCCGAGCCGGCTACCCGCAGCATTCCCGGCGCCGTTCCCGTTCCCGTTTCTGTTTCAGCACCAATTTCAGTTTCCATTTCATCCAAGGTCCCAGGTGCAGCTCCCGCCTCTTCCGAAGCAGAGCCTTTTTCTGCCTCGTCCACTGCTGCAAAGAATGCAAAGCGCCGCGAGGCTCGCAAAAAGGCAGCCGCCAACTCGGCCGAGCAGCCCGAGGCCGAGTCAAGGACTGAGACCGAGGCTGACAAGTCCGACAAGACTGGGGCCAAGGAGGCCGCCTCCACCTCCACCCCTGCCGAGGACCGTGACAAGAAGATCCGCGGCCTGAAGAAGAAGCTCAAGCAGGCCAAGGAGCTGCAGACCAAGCGCGAGGGCGGCGAGAGTCTGCTGCCCGAGCAGGTGGCCAAGGTGATCCGGATCAGCGAGCTGACACGCGAGCTGGAGTCGCTCGGGCTTGGCGACGACGAGAAGTGAACAGTTGTGTTTGAGACTATCTACAGCTTTTTACAGCTCTAACAAGAACCATACTTTACCGAGCGTCTCAGCCTTGCAACTCTGCCCAACTGAGCTGGTCAGATTATGCCTGAGTATGCCATCAAGTCAGGCGCACCCAACCGACAATTGGACCGAAGCAAGCCGACACTGAAGACAAAGCTTGGTGCAGCCGGACTCGGGCATCTGATGAATTGGCCGCGTGCCGCCATCTAGTGTCTGTTGAGACAAATACCGAGGCTCGGTGCAGACAAGGGTGCTTGGCATCAGTGCACTCGGGTGGGCCGGGATGGATCGCAGGCACGTATGTACCGTGTGTACACCGCCTCTCCACTACCAGCAAAGCATGTAACGGCGAACCTCTATTTCGAAACATATCGAAACATATCAGAGATATAAAGTATTCATTTTTTTTATGTCTATGCAGTCTATCAACCTAATACACCACCATGAACCAACCCAATATACTGTAATTTCTTTTAGTAATCGTCGTTACACGCTGAATATCCAACCCTTTGCTTGTTTGCTTTTCCCTCGCCTGTATCCAGCTATCTCCCGTTCTTGGCATTGGCCTCATCGGCTCGTGTTGTGCACTCCTCAATAACCCTCCAGAACATGGGGATGTCGAGACCGCGCGGGATGCGGACACCCTCCTGGCCAGGCTCGAGCAGACGCGCAACCGTGCGGCCAGTCTCGCCCTTGCCGGCCAGCGCCTCGGGTGTCGTGCCCTCGGTGACAATCTTGACCTCGAACCGCTCGGGGGTTTTGGCGGTATCGGTCTCGCTGTAGTCATAGAACGGGATCTCAGTACTCAGGCCGGTGAGCACGGCAGCGACGGCAATGGGGTCGTGCAGCGGCGGGCCCTCCTTGATGCCGAAGACGTTTCTGTAGGTCTCGGCAAAGAAGTTGAGCAGCTCTACGAGCATTGTGCGCAGAGTTGTCTTGCCGGCCTTGGATTCTGTCGAAGAAGTAGCGGTAGAAGAAGGAGAAGGGCCGTGCAGCAGCAGGTCCTGCACCTCGGCAGTGGCCAGCACCAGATGGGTCAGGTCCAGGGGCACGAGCGTCGTCTTCTTGGCCAGCACGGGGTTGTCAAAGACGGCAGCGGCGGCTTCGGGGTCGAGCAGGATGTTGAACTCGGCAAACATGGTGGTGTTGCCGATGCGGGGCACGCCGTCGACCTCGCCGGAGACGGCGGCAGTAAAGCCGGCACCGACAGCGCCGCCCATGATGGACAGGCCGGCGAGGTGCTGGGCGATCTGGGGGTACTTTTCCAGCAGCAGGGCCACGTTGGTCAGGCAGCCGGTGGCTACAAGCCAGGCGGTGCCTGCGGGCTGGGCAAGCAGGGCAGCAGCCATGGCCTCGATGGTCTGGGCCAGAGCGGCGTCGTCGCCGACCGTTGTGACGGGGCCCTTGGCAGGCTGGGGCAGCAGGTCGGTGCCGTCCAGGCCGGACTCGCCGTGGATCTCGGCGCCGGCGGTCATGGGCGGGCGTGAGATGGGCTTGACGGCACCGGCGTAGACCTTGACCTGGTCCTCCTTGGAGATGGCAGTCAGGATAGAGGTGGCATTCCAAGTAGTGTGCCTGCAGAGTTAGAGTTGGATGTCGAGCAGAGAGCCGGATGATAAAGGAGTCTTACTTGAGGGGGGCGTTGCCGTAGACGGTGGAGATGCCGATCAGGTCGATGGACGGGTGGTACGCCGACATGAGAATAGCAAATGCATCCTGTTGTATGGTTAGATGATGAACATAGTTGAAGACATCAACAGAGCTCGAGATGAAGCCCAACTCACATCGTGGCCCGGATCACAGTCCAGCCAGAGGGGGATCGAGGTGGCCATGGTGTCGATGGTGAGACGGGTGAGATATAAGAGATGAGGGATGACAGATGGATGAGTCTACGTCTGGTCAAGATACTAGGTATTCTATGAGGACATCGACAAACCAACAGACCTCAACGTTTGCTGCTTATCTGTCCAAGATGGCCTAGGGAGCGCGTGGTTGGCAGCGGGGCTCGTTTAGAGCTGGCAACTACCCGTTTGGGTCTAAATAAGCTAGGGTAGCTGTAACTCGCCCGCACCCGTCATATCGGGTCTGTGTATAATTTAATTGATTTAGTTAATTCTAAATAGATGCTCGACGTTTGTTGATTGAAATTTGATGTTACTGACATCCTAGCTTCGTTTTTTTTTTTTTTTTTTTTTTTTTTTTTTTTTTTTGGGGGGTTGTGTTGTGTTTTTTTTTTTTTTTTTTTTTTTTTTTTTTTTTTTTTTTTTTTTTTTTTTTTTTTTTTTTTTTTTTTTTTTTTTTTTTTTTATATAATTTTTTTTTTTTTTTTTTTTTTTTTTTTTTTTTTTTAATTAGGTGGGATCTGTTGTGTTTTGTTTTGATAAATATGTCTGTTGACGGAGTTTTGTTTTGTTTTGTTTTCTTTATTTTCCCTTTTATTTTTCCTTTTATTTGTGTTTTTTTTTTAGAAAAAAAAAGAAAATAATAAAAAGAAAACGAAACAAATTGAAAATCAATACCTCTTTTTAACAAGTTCATCTTGATCATCTCTGTTTCTCCAGAATATGCTCTCCCATAAATCCAAGCTGCTGGTCACTCATCCGAACACAAGTAACTTATATGGCTTCGCTTGGCTCGCCTCTATCGTCTTATCGTCTCTGTTTGTCCACACTCTGTTTGTCTACATGTCTGTTTCTCTATTTATTCCCACTACTTCCCTTACGACTCTCTAGCACGCGCATCACGTCGGCCGCATTGTTGCCGTCGCCCACGCGTTTTTTGCCGCCGCGCTTCCGCTTCCCTTGTCCGCCGCCTTTGCCTCCTCCTCCTCCTCCCCCTTCATTGCCGTCATCTTCCTCGTCATCGCCCCCCTTCGCCTTGCCCTTCCACTTGGAGAATCGCACCCGCTCCTCGTCCTCCTCAACCTCGACACCGCCGCGGCTCACGCTAAACTCGAGATCCATGTCCTCGGCATCGCGCTCGCTGTTCTGCAGGAGCTTCTTCAGCCTGGCCTCGCGCTCTGCTTCCTTGCTCAGCGCCTCGTTCTTCTCTTCGGCCTCGCTTGCTTCGCGCAGCTGCTTGGCCTTGCGCAGTGCTGCCAGCACCGACGGGTCATTGAGTGAGGTGCCGTCGCGGCTCTCTTCCGACAGTAGCTTGGATCCGCCAAAGTAGTTTCTCCGAGGCGCAGACGCAGGTGTAGACGTAGCGGCAGGCTTTGGCTGCGTAGAAGGAGAGCGGCGTCTCGAGTCGCGTGGGCTGCGCGAGTATCTCCGTGGCGAGTGACGCGAGTCTCTGCGGCTGTAGTCTCTTGAATCTGTCGAGTCCCTCGAATCTCTCGACCTTGACCTGGAGACCATGCGCCTGGAGTTTCTGTAGTCCCTTGTGTCCCGTGTGTTTCTTGAATCCCTCGAGTATCTGGAGTCTCGTGAGCCTCTCGAGCCCCTTGAGTATCGCGAGTCGTCGCTGTCGCTGGCCTCGCCGTCTTCCTGGCCGCCGCGCCGCCTCGGCGAATTCGACCGACTGCGCTCTCTACGCTTGTCTGCCGTGGCCTTTGCCTCCGCTTTTGCGTCCTCCTTTTCTGAGTCCGACTCTGACTCTGGCTCTGAGCCCATGCCTGCGAGCGGGTCATAGTCCGACCCTACATCGTCAAAAATGTTGACTTCCTTCTCGGCCTCTGCAGCAGCCTCGGCCTCCAGCTTCTTCCGGTAGAACTCGGGCACCTCCATGCCGAGCACCTCGCCGTCTGGCTTTGGCGCGTTTTCTGTAGTATCAGCCTCCATTTCTGGCTCGAAATCCCGGGCCAGCTTGCGCACTTTGCGCTTCTCGTGTCCGTCCTCGTCGACAATGACCAGCACTTCGCGGCCGCGGCTGTCACGCTCGATACGCGACGACCCGGGCAGATGTCCCGCATTGGTGGCGCCAATCTTTTTAAACCGCGACCCCAGCACAGGCTCCTGGGCGGCTTTGGCGGTTTTGGCGGCCTCGCGCGCGGCCTTCATCTCTGCGAGTATTTGGTCGCGCGACCGTTTCTGGCCGGCAGCCACCGGTGCTGTCGAGTACTGGCCCTTTTTCTTGGTCTTTTCCTTCGCAACAGCCTGCACCTCGGTCTTTTCTAGCTGCTCAAACTCGTCGTCCACATCCGCGCCGGGCTCTTTGTCTTTGTCTTTGTCGTCCTGATCGCCCTCTTCGTTCTTCTCCTCCTCCACCAAAACATCCTCGCCGTTCCGTGCCTTCTCTAGCAGACCAAAGTCCAGTCCCTTGGGTGCAGACTTGCTGTCGTCGTCTTCCTGCTCGGCGCGCAGCTTGGCTCGGTCGACGTAGCCCGCGGCAAACCGGCTGCCCTTGGGCGCAGACAGCTTGCTGTTCTTTTGCTTGTTTTTGTCGCGGCCTCCAGCGCCAACAAACCGCTCGGCCATCTGCTTGGCAAACGCCAGTTGGCTGACACTGCCTCCGGCGCGTGGTGTCATGGGAATGCTCGATCGTTGTCGGGAACCCAGGATGGCCGGCGCAGCGGCAGGTTTGGCGTTGTTGTCCTTGCTGGAGTCATCCTTCTTGGTGCTAGACTTTGAGCCAGACCCAAAGGCCAGCCGCCGGAACTGTTCGTTGTTCATCGTTGGTGTCGATGTTGGGCTGTCGACGATGAGGTCGCTGCGTTCGCAATGGTATATATATAGCTTTAGCGGTTGCGATAGACTTTGGGGACTTTTTAGTAGGGTTTTAGTTGACTTGGTTGACTTCAGAGTGCTATCACGTGTTTTCGCGGGTGCTGGGCGCTGTAGGCAGCGATGCTACCCACTATATTCGCCACTATACGCGGAACAAAGCGCGCCGCATCGTCATCTCAAATCTGACAAAATGTCATGCACTCGAATTTGTATTGACAGCCACCGCGACTCATGGCAAGCAAAACGATGCAAATATCGCCTGGCGATGGGTAGACTCTACACTACTTAGCCTCTTACTACAACTCCTACAGCCTCCGCGATGGCGAACCGCCAGCTCGAAAAGAACTCGGCAGCCGTGCGCAAACAGATCGATGCGCACAAGTTTGCCGGCATCGATGGCGAGGAGTACGGCGCCAGCAGCTTCGGCGAGTTTGGCGACTACTTTCGTCGCAAGAAGATCAAGCTGCAGAACGAAGACACCATCTTGCGCCAGTCCGTGCGACGGCCGCAGATCTTCAAGGACGTCACGGCCCACGTCGCGAGCTACACGCAGCCGGCGCCCGAAGAGCTGCACCGCATGCTGGTCATGCACGGCGCCACCTACATCAAGTACCTCGACTACAAGACTATGGTGACACACATTGTCGCATCGACGCTGCCGCCGAAAAAGGCAGACGAGTGGCGGCGGCTGCGCGTCGTGAAGCCGGCCTGGGTGGTCGACTCGATTGCGGCCGGCAAGATGCTGCCGTGGTCCGACTACCGGCTGATCAACGAAGGGCCGGGGCAGAACCGGCTGCAGTTTGGCACTGGGGGCCAGCTCGTTGTCAAAGAGGGCCGACCGGACCAGATGGACGGCTACAAGGAGCAGAGCAAGCACAGCTACTACAACGCCGCGATGCGAGAGGTCGGCGCCGTCTACGACCAGATGCAGGCAACAAACTCGAGCCTTTTCGACAAGCTTGAAACCATCGAGCTCGGCATAAATGGGAACGATGGGCACCGGGATGAAGACTCGTTTGAGTTCTCGGACCTCGACATGAACGATCTCAGCAGTAGTTTCTTGTCGCCGCCATCATACGAGAAGCGGGACGGCAAAGGCAAATATGTGCAAGTAGCGGAAGCGCCGGATGAAGAGATTGGAGACGTCCAGGATACAGACTACAACCACTTGCTTGAACGAGCAAAAGACACAGGAAACGTCAAAAGTTTGTACGAAGAGCTGCCCGCTGGCCAAGAAATGCTTCTGCGGCGATATGGCGGCTCAAGCAGTCAAGAGGAAAGCAGTCGAGATAAAACCAATCAAGAGAAGAGTGATGAGACTCAACATAATCTAGACGACAGCAATGGCGACCCCCACAGCCACGACTTTTCATCGCCAGAGCTGCCCAAGCCGGCACAGATGACCTCGGAAGAGCACAATAGGCTGCTCCTCGCTGACCCGAAACTGCGCAAGTCGTCAACGGCCAACCCCGATTTCCTCAAACAATTTTACTCGGAGAGCCGGCTGCACCACCTGTCCACCTGGAAGGCCGAGCTCAAGTCCAAGATGCAGCGGCTGGCCATGGAGCGAGCCGCAGAGAGAACGCCCTCTGGCAACAAGCCCAAAGTCAACAAGAAAGACCCGAACCGGCGCCGCTACATCATGCACGTCGACTTTGACAGCTTCTTCTGTGCCGTGTCCCTCAAAAATGTGGCGCCCGAGCATGCCAGTCTGCCTGCTGCTGTGGCCCATTCGTCGGGCAGCGCGTCCGAGATTGCGTCGTGCAACTACCCGGCGCGCGCCTTTGGCGTCAAGAACGGCATGTGGATGCGGCGCGCCATGGAGCTGTGCCCCGACCTGCGAGTGCTACCGTATGATTTTCCGGCGTACGAAGAGGCCAGCCGGATTTTCTACGAAGCTATCCTGGATGTCGGCGGTGTTGTGCAGAGTGTCAGCATTGACGAGGCCCTAGTGGATGTCACCAGCATTGTCGGCGATATGGGTACTGCCGCGCCCGCCCAGGTCGACAAGCTGGCTTTGAGCTTGCGCGACAGAATCCGGGACAGGACAGGCTGCAATGTATCGGTGGGCATAGGCGGAAACATTCTCCTGGCCAAGCTTGCCCTGCGCCGTGCGAAACCAGCCGGACAGCACCAAATCCCGCCCGACGCCATATACAGTGTGCTGGACGACTTGCAGGTGGAGCAGCTGCCTGGCGTCGCCCACGGCATTGGCGGCAAACTGGAAGAAAAGCTGGGCGTGAAGCGTGTGAGCGATTTGCGGCGCATTTCCAAAGACCGCCTCATGACCGTGCTGGGGCCCAAGACGGGCACGCGGCTCTACGAGTACGCCCGCGGCATCGACTCCGTAGAGGTCGGCGCCGATGTCGACGGCGAGCAGCAGACAGCGCGCAAGTCGGTCTCGGCCGAGGTCAACTGGGGGATCCGGTTCATCAGCCAGGACGAGGCCGAGGAGTTTGTGCTGAATCTGTGCCGCGAGCTGGAGCGGCGGCTGCTGAACGAGCACGTCAAAGGGCGCAGCTTGACGATGAAGATTCTTCGGCGCGCAGCCGGGGCACCACTCGACCCGGAAAAGCACCTCGGCCACGGCAGGTGCGACGTGTTCAACAAGACCGTACTTTTCGGAGTGCCGACCCACGATGCAAACATTCTCGGTAAAGAGGCCGTCTCAATTCTGCGCTCGTTTCATTTCGGCCCGGGCGACCTGCGCGGCCTCGGCGTGCAGCTGCAGAAGCTGGAGCCGATCAAAGCGTACACCGGCAATGTCGGTCTCCCCGACAGCAGCCAAAAGAAGCTGTCGTTCGCAAAAGCGCAGCCGGTCTCTAGCTCAACTGTCAAGGCCAAAGTAGTGCCCACGGCTGCAATGAAGCCACCACCAGCACGCACAAGTATCTTCAAGACGCCAGTATTGCCGCCTCCGCGGCCGCAGCCTGGGAGCAGCCTCAATTTGGAGGCTATGCCACGAGAGGCAGTGCAGGAGAATAGACATAATAGACGGACAGAAGCAGAGCGACGGGAGACACCCCCCGAGGTCTTACTGCCAAGCACCCAGTTTGTCATGCCGTCCAATTTCGACCCCCACGTGCTGGCCGAGCTTCCACCAGACATTATCCGGCGGCTTGTTGGCGAAAACCAAGGAGAGCCTCCCCATCCGAGCACGGGCACGAGCAGCAGCAGTGCGGTGGGTAGTCGTGCTGCCAGTGCCAGCAGCCGGGATGTGTCTCCTGCAAAGCGAGTGCGAGGGCTCAGTCCTCCTGCCAACAATGCCAACAATAGGGACAACACAAATAGCATCAATAACTACCAGCCGCCGCCCGATCTCCCGCCAGGCATCGACCCTGAAGTGTTTGCAGCCCTGCCTGCCGACATGCGCGCCGAGGTGCTGGCAGAGTATCGACGAAGCGACACTAACAGCCGGCTGCGGACGAATCCGTCACCCAATACATCACCGCGACGTGCACAAAAGACAAAGAACGTTCCTGCAGGCACTGGCCGCAAGGGAGGGTCGCCTGTGAAGAAGGGCATCTGGGGCACGCGCGGGCTGGCGGCACAAAAAGCAGCACGCGAGCGCCGCCACGATGCGCAGAACAAGCGCGTGCAGACCAACATTGCCGTGTCCGTCATTCCAAACAGCAGCACTGCGAACAATGATTCAAACAACACATACGACGACGGCCTGGGCGACATCGACCCAGAAGTGCTGGCAGCTCTGCCCGAGGATATGCGGCGCGAAGTGCTCGAGGAGTTTGACCGTCGCCATGCGCAAGCGAGAGTTCCGGCCCCGGCCGCGGCCCCGGCCCAGGTTCCTGTCCACCCCGTCGTGCAGCACTTGCGCCTCAAAGTGCCCCCTAAGAAATCCGGGTCCACACTACCGCCGCTGCCGCCAATGCGACCGCCGCCAATGCTTCACTTTCCACCACTGCCGCCCAAAATGCGTTTCCGCACGGTCGAGGATGAGCCCGAGCTCGAATCCGAGAACAACGGCATCAAGCCACGCATTCTATCGCTGGATGAGATCAAGACGATGCTGCGCACATGGCACACGGCGACGCGCGAGGACGGGCCGCACGAGACGGACGTCGGCGTGCTGGAGCGGTACCTGGCGGGCGTGATCCTGCAGGAGCGGGACATGGCCAAAGCGCGCAAGGTGGTGGTATGGCTGGAGTGGGTGATTGAGAATGAACCGCCGCTGGAGAGGCCCGCGGACGCAAACATCTACGACGACGTCGACCGGGTTGAAGAGTCGCAGGACATTGACGGCTGGCAGTATGCGCTGATACGTGTCAAGGCGGCCGTGCAAGCGGCTCTGGAAGAGCGCGGCCTCGCCGGAATGGTCTTTTAGTTCTGAGGTGGTTTTAGAGGGAGGGAGAGAGAGACGGAGAGAGAGACGAAGCATATGATTGCTATGAATAACGACCAGCTAGATACCCAACTCTGAACACCGGATATAAAATAGAACAATAATTAGCAAAAACATGAACAGTGTGATGTCAAAAAGGCCAACGCAAACGTCTTATCACAGAGCCAACAGCAGAGCCGCAACGACAACCGCCATGGCCGCACTCGGCCGCGCCTGAGCCGACGATAGCATGTAGAGCTGCGTTGTTAGTGTTGGTATGAGTAAATCGGAATAAATCAAAATAAAAACATACAGACAGCCGCAGATTGCCACCGCACACAGTCGTGTTATCGCCATCACAGCGCAGGCTGCACTCGCTCGCGGGCTGCAGCGTGGCCAGCGATGACAGGTCCTGGCCGCACCAGCACTCGCGCGCATACTCGAGCCCGGCGTACGTATAGGCCGAGCCGCTGCCGCCGCCGCCGCAAAAGGCGAGACACTTGGGTACGGTCATGTCGCCGGGCAGCACTTCGTCGGTGGTGGTGCCCTGGAGCGAGCGGCCGCCGGGCGCGGTGCCGTTGAGACCGCTGACTTCGAGGTAGCAGCCGAGATAGGCGTACTTGCCGACGACGCCCGTGGCCGAGGCGGCAGTCGCGTTGTAGACAGTGGGGGTTGCCGTTGCAGTGGTTGTAGTCGCTGTAGTTGCAGTGCTGGCAGCTAATAAAGGCGCTATAAGGGCCGCGAGGGCTAGGGCTACCTTGCGGTACCGCATCTTGGCCATAAGAGGATCATTACTCTGTAGAAAGACGAGAACAAAAGTCAAGGCGAAAGAAGACAGGAGACAGAAGAAACAAGCTCAGTGGAAGAGGAAAAAGGAAGGGAAAAGGAGCGTAGCGTTTGCCAAGAGTTTTGTCGAGTCTTGGCTTTCTTATTTCCATTAATGATGCTTATGTCAGCATTCAGTAGACGGCAGGCGACGGCAGCGCGTCGTCTGTTCCTCATTACTCTACTCAGTCTTTATTTCAGCTGCACGGCACTTTTGCAGTCTCACAGTTATCTGAATCATTCAAGATCATTTAAACTACCAACACTATCTACCGTGATTCGCGTGTTCATCTTATCAGTATGCTGCAGCGGCTGGCAGACCGCAAACCGTAATCGTCAGCAGCTTTGGCGATGGTGATTGGCCAGACTTTGAATTGGACCCGCTCTTTAAACTATCAAAGCGGCGTGGAAACGTGCCATACAGTGTCTTACACACTGCTCTACATAGTACATGTACAGACCATGGTGGCACAGTATGACACGCACTGTCCCAGTATCACCCTCTCGCAGAGCACAGATCGTGCATGTCGTACCATCGTGTGCGTTCATTAGAGCTGTTCCTAAAGTCCTACAATACATATTCTAGTCTCTACCATCTACTTCCTCTTCCGGTGGATGCCCCAGCTGCCGACAAGCGCCATGGCGGCCTCGTCGCCGGCTGCAATCCGCGGGTCACGCAGCGTGTCCGAGACACAGCGCCAGGCATCACGGCCGCCACCCCAGCGGAGCAGGCTGTCCCGCAGGTGCTCGCCGTTGGCGCGGTCGAGGGCGCCACCGTCTTTGTGCTTGTCAGACACGGCACCCCGGTTGAACACCTCGCCCCAGACACGCTCGGCCAGCACGCGGTCAAACAGGTAGCTGTAGTACGTGCTGCCGTAGCCAAAGAGGTGGCCGAAGAAGCCCTGCCAGCACGTGCCCGCCGGGTCGACAGGGCTGCCCTCGGTCATGGTGCGGCGCTGCAGGTCGTGGAATGCCTGTGTAGAGTTGAACGTCTTGTGGTCACCGCCGCCGTGGGTGCCCGGCCCGTGGTAGACCTGGTCCAGCATGGCCAGGACAATCTGGCTCTCGTCGTCGATGCCCTCGAAGCGGCGCGCGTTGCGCAGGCCCGCAGCGACCTGCTCGTAGTCGACCGGCTTGCCGGTCTCGTAGTGCCGCGCAAACAGGGCCAGCACGGACGGGTCGCTGGCAAAGTGCTCCATGAGCGTCGACGGCAGCTCGGCCAGGTCCGTCGCGCAGCGCGTGCCCGACACGGTCTGGAGCGACGTGCGCGCGAGCACCGAGTGCACGGCATGGCCCATTTCGTGGAACAGCGTCTCGACCTCGTGGTGGGTCAGCAGCGCCGGCTTCTCCTTGCTCGCCGAGAAGAACGAGCCGCCCGACTCCTTGGTAAAGTCGCACACGAGCGCAATCGTCGGAAGCTGCTTGATGACGCCGCCGTGGGTCGACATGGCCATGCCGTCGTTGGTGGCAGCGAGGGGGTCGCTGAACAGCGGGTCGGAATCGGAGGCCAGGCTCTGGGCCGCCTCGTCCACCTCTTCCTGGGCAATCTCGCGCGAGCAGCGCACCGTGAAATGCGCAGGGTTGGGTGACTTGTCCTCGCGGTAGAACAGGTCACAATACAGCACGGCGACGTGGCCCTGCGTGTCGGACACGACATCCAGGCGGCGCACGTCGGGGTGCCACGTCTCGCCGGGCGGCGTCGCATGCGGCACGAGCCGCAGCCCGTAGAGCCGCTGGAACAGCCGCGACAGGCCCTGCATCACGGTGCCGAGCGAAAAGTACTCGGACAGCGGCAGGTTGTGCGACTTGCGCGGCGGCGACGCAGAGGCCGCCTGTGCGTCGCGCCGCACCAGGCTCATGTAGTAGTCCTTGTCCCACGCCGCCAGGGCCGCGTGCGCGTCGCCGGTCGTCTGCCGCTTCTTGGCGAGCAGCTCCTGGACCTCGCCGCGCACAGCCGTGCCGTTGTTGGCCGCCAGCGCCTGCAAGAACTGCCGCACCGACTCGGGCGATTTGGCCATCATGCGGTCACGCAGGGCCATGTGTGCATAGCTCTCGAAGCCCGACACCTGGGCCAGATCGGCGCGCAGGCCGACCACCCTTTCCAGCAGGCGCACGGTGTGCTTGGATGCCGTGCGTGTCGCGTAGTAGATGGACTTGCGCGCGTCTTCGTCGTGGATCGTGCGCAGACCCAGCGACGCCTGGCCGCTGACGGCGGGCAGCCGCACGATGCGCTTGCCGGCCTTGTTCGTGGTGAATTGCCGGGCAATCGTCGGGTCGAGGCCGCGGCAGGCTGTGCTGGGCAGGTCGACCCACGGCTGGGCGGGCGCCATGGTGTCGACAAACTGCGTGCCGACCTCACCGATGCGCTGCGACAGCTCGACAAAGCGGTCGCGCGACGCCTGCGGCAGGTCGACGGCGGACTTGGTAAAGTCCAGTTTGAGCATCTCGGCGACGGTTCGCTCTTCCTCGGACCAGGAGGCCCAGATCTCGGGCATGTCCATGGCGCGGCCGAGCTGGTCGTTGAGCACGCTGGTGGTGTTGAGCTGGTTCATGTACTGGTAGGTGGTGGCCCAGGCATCGGAGGCGGCCTGTCCAATGGCGGCATCGGGCGTCGTCGTGCGCACAAAGTCGCACAGGTCAATGACGCGGCACAAGAGGTCGCTGAGGCGGTCGAGGTCACGCACGACGGCGCGGTACTCGTCAGGCGAGGCGGCACGGGCGACCTTGGCCACGATGCGCTGGGCGCTGTTGAGGCTGGCGTGTGTGAAGCGCATGAATCCGGCGGGCTCTGTCAGGTACGCATTGCCAAATAGGCCGACCTTATTCCGGCCGCCGCCGGTATTGTTCTTGCCGGACGCCGAGAAGGCCTTCCATGCGGCGGAGTCGTCGAAGATGGCTTTGAGGGCTGTGTCGTCGTGCTGGTCGGATGTCAAGTGTGTTGCTGGCATTGGCGAAGGCACGGGTGCCTTGGACTGTGCTGTAGATGTCCTAGGTGGTGCTGTTGACGTCGTCGCCGCCGCCGCCGCCGCCGCCGCCTCTCTCCGGGACGGTCCCGAGACAAAGGTCCGGCGCCGTTGCAGGTGCCCGAGACACTGTGCACACACCCACGACGTCTGTTGTCGCCGCGCAATCTTTATCATTGTATCTGATTGCTCTACTTCTAAGAGCAACTTCGAACAGTTATCCAAGACTCAAGATTTCGTCGTCGTGTGCCAGCCGGTGGACACTGAGTTTTCTTTGCCTCTCTACTACGTACTTGGCAGCGTCGCGTGCCAGTGAATGCCAGTGCTATATTAGATGCTATAGCTACTCAATTACAGCGCTTTTATTCGCTGTGGCCAGAATTAAATCAATTCAGTATTCTAAAAAATACGCTAGAGAATTAAATTTAAGTCAACTTTAAACCAAAATAAAACAGCCACCCGAAAAATAGCCGCGTGGAGCTAGCTTGCCGAGCTGTTTACTAGGAAGGAGGAAAGGACAGCGGGAAATACAGTACGTACAGACTACCAATGGATCACCAAACGAAAAGAGTGAAATCGAGCAAAACGTGCGTCTGCCAGAACAAACCCGACCACGACCAGCCGCCACGCACCGTCGACTACTGCCAGTGTCTGAGTGTAATCGCATTGGTTTTCGTTTCTGATTTCGTTTCTTTTCGTCTTTTTCACTCGTTGCGCCTCTTTCGCCCGCAATGGCCGCCAGACTTTTTCAGCAGGTTCGTCACATCATCGGCGTCCAACATCCAGGCGTCATCACAATTCATCCGTCGATTTCAATTGCCTGGATATAGCACGTATAGCATACTGACAGTATCAGAGAGCGGCACCCGCCGTGGCGACGCTGCTGCTCAGCAGCACTGTCCTCTACCCCCGGGTCGCCTATGCCGAGACTCCCGATTTTGTAAGCCACGACGACGAGGTCGACAGACAGAACCACGGGAACCAAGAAATTCATCACTAACATTCAGGCCCGCAAACCCATCTACGATGAGCACGAGGAGACGCCCACATCGGCCACCATCCCCAAGACCGAGACCCCCTCTTCCGCAGACTCTACCTCGACCGACTTAATACCATCATCTTCATCTTCTGACAGCACATCCGCCACACGCCCGACGCGCCCGACACCCACCGACCGTCTTGCCGGCCAGATCCGCCGTGCCCGCCTGTTCCTGTACCGCCAGAGCTGTGCCGCCGAGGACAGCGTCAACGCCGCGGCCGCGCGCGTCTTTGACCTCGAGCGCTCCCTGACCCAGACCGTCGCCGAGCTGGCCCCTGCCAAGGAGTCGGGCGAGCGGCTGCTGCCGGGCGCCGTGTACGTTCTGGTGGCGGCGATGGCCGGCAGCATTGTGACGCGCCGCAGCAACATTGTGTTCCGCGGCATTGTGCCGCTGGCGTTTGGTGTGACGGCGGGCTGGTCGCTGCTGCCGGTGACGATGCGCAACGTGTCGGAGCTGGCGTGGAAGTATGAGGAGCGGCTGCCGGCGGTTGCGCAGGCGCACCTACAGACGCGTGCGGCGCTGGAGCGGACGGCGCACTTTGCGCGCGTGCACAGCGACCTGACCAAGTCGTTTGCGGAGGAGAAGGCGTCGGCTGTGCGCGGGACTGTGGAAGACTGGGTGAAGAAGGGCAAATAAGTCTTGAGTGTTTTCACGAGCGTTGCCACGTTGTCAGGAGCGTTGTCATGAGCGAAGCGAGTGGCTGGCTTCAAGTCAATCTCTGTGACTGGCAGTCACCATAGACAGACGGGAGCATGTCAGACTATCTCCCGTGTACAATAATGGGAAAGGCATCATAGAGGATTTGTTTGTTCGTTTCATTTGTATTGTAATCAAATCATCATCATAAGTATATTCATAAGTCATAATCTATGTGTACAAGTGAGCGAAGAGGAGGAAGAAGAAGAAACAAAGAAAGAAAGAAAAATATCAGCCATCCATCCGAGTGAGCACGTGCAGCACACGCTCATATGTCCACATGGTAATGGCATTGGCCGGTGCGGCCTTGAGCAGGCTCACGACGAGGCCGCGGTACAGGCCGCGCACGCCTTCGCTGCGCAGAATCGTCGCCAGCGCGCGTGCGACGCCGCGATCGTAGACGGGGATGTTCTTGTGCACGTACCGCGCGCGCGTCGGGCCCTGCACCTGGATGCGTTTGCGCACGAGGTCCAGCGGGAACACAAACGTCTTGGCCAGCACGGCCGCCATGACACCGGCGACCGCGTCGGCCGTGCCCAGGCTGCCCACAGCCTCGCTTTTGCCCCCTCTCATGCGGGCCTCGTTCTGCACGCGGTTCGTGACCGGCTTGAGTCCCTCGTAGAACGCGAAAAAGGCGCCCATGTACGGCGCAATCTGCACCAACGCCGGGCCCAGGCCGCGGAAGAAGCCGGCCACGCCCTCGTCGCGAGCAATGTCGCGTACGGCGCCGCGTAGGCTCGCGTAGACGCGGTCGCCATCGTTGCCCTGCGCGGCAAAGCGCGTGCGCAGCAGGTCAAGTGGGTAGGTGGCGGCCGTCGCGGCCGCGCCGGCAGACGCGCCGGCGACAAAGGAGTCGAGCGGGGGGGTGGGAGGCACGCCCAGGGCGTCGTGGATCTGGGCAAGGGTGACGGTGGCGGCGCGGTAGGCAGTGAACTGTGTGGCGCTGTAGCAGATATAGAGCAGCTCGGCGGGCACGTTCCCCTTCCAGAGGCCGGTGAGGCCCTCATGCTGGACGATGTGGCGCATGGTGCGGAGGGTGCCCTTGTAGACAGGCCCGCCCTTGATGTCTCTGTGGGACAGGGGGTCGGAGAGCGAGTGCGTCTGCAGCTGGAGGCGGATCTTGACGACGTCGAGGGGCGCGACAAAGAAGCGCGCGATCAGGCCGGCCGTGCCGCCGGCTATAACGACTTGTAGTTTGGAGCCCTAGCCTGTTAGTCTCTGTGGTTTCGCCTCCTATGGTCATCTCCAAAGTCCTACCTCATCTTGGAGGCGCTCAGTCTTGCCAGACATAAGCTGTGCAGCTTGCAGAGAAAATTATACACAAATATCTTTGAGGGTGTGGCCTAGATGTTTTGTACGGCTCTGCACTGACATATAAAATGTCTATGTTGTTGAGCAAGGTGTCGTTGCGTCGTTGTTCTCCCTGCTGCAACCAATGTTGTTGATGGAGACCAGCATTCCCGTGACGCGATAAGGAGATTGTGCGATAAGAAAAATTGTCGTCATGTGAATTTTATGTAATTAAAGTTAATTTAATTTAATGGCCCACTGAGTGTAAGTCGTTATTAACGTACAAAGAGACGAGATACAAACCAACCCAGACACCAATCAAGCAGTCAGTTTGGAAAAGTTTACCGACTGATACCAAGTAGACGAGCTGGCCGTGTGAGTGTGCTATAGCTTGTGTACTAGGGATGCATGGAGATGGTGCTCGTGCCGGGATATGGGATATGGAGCGTGCTTCTAGCCCGGCACTGGCACTGGTAGTATCGAGTACCAAATGGTCTTTAGCTATAGATATCCTGTAGCAATTGTTATACGAATAGCTTGACCGTAAAACTTCAAGGACGCGGTGATACAGGGACATACGCTCACCTTAGGGACAGATTTTGATGTTGTCTATGATGTAGCTGTTTCTTTATGTTTTGTGATGTGATCGCTTAATTAATGGTCCCCTCAAGAAGAAAGTAAAAACAGTCCCAGGCACGCCAGCTGCCAAGCCCCAGAGTCGACGTCTATGCAACACAAACAATCGTAATATCGCAACATCCAAAAAATCTTCACCATAGATGTAAACAGCTTAATAGAAGATGTCCGAAGGAGAGGAGACATACTAAGTTACCCTTCCGTTGGCGGTTCCGTCGGTGCAGCTGGGCAAGCAGCAGCCACGGTCAGGTGTGCATTCATGACTTGTCTACTCCTTACTGGCCTGGCCTTACACCACGAGTTTCCAAATCCAACGGCCCGCGCCGAGCGGGAGATGATTACATAGTTTACAAACCTATAAAGATATTCGCTACCTCGTATCTTCCTGACAGACTAAACGAGTGTGATGTGTCTTAAATATTAAAAGTAAATAAATAAAAACAGAATTGCAATAGGTTGGCCGATTTAACCTGTAAACGCCTGAAAAAAGAATACGGTTATGAATATGACTAAGCGGGCGAGACCCTGCACATCTACCTTATACTTCTCATGGTGGCCACATCCTACAATAGATATACTTTTCACCATGATCATTACCAATAGACCCGATTTAGACCACCTTTGTATAGGAGGCGGTCTGAGTACGGATCGCAGGTGACAGACTATCTAATGCATACGTTTCGAACCGACTCCTCTCCCCGAGTAGCAGACGGAGACTTACCCTTGTGTAGCATTAGACAGCTGCTGAGAGATATTTTGTCGGGACTTGGAGACGTTTGGTGTCGTCTAGGATTGCGGCTCATCGGTAAACGGGCATCGACGCTTGTGATAAACTAGGAGACAATCTGAATGATTGATAGTGTCCAAATAGCAAATTGGCTTGTAAGTCATCGTCTGAATTTCCGATATGTTGCGTCAATATCAACTATGTAATGGCCTACAGCTGTGCGCCACAGTAGTGCACCATGTTGTATCTGCCTAATGCCTTACGCATTGTGATCACGTAGCCGAACTGGGCAGAATTACAGTAGAGTTCGAGTTCGGTTAGAGTGAAGTAGCTATGGTATTCAATAGATAAGATGGTAGATAAATAGAAGAAAATAAGATGAACAGACAAGTCCAGCGAAGGAGCGTGGTGGTATAGTGTAAGACAAAAATAAAACCTATAAAACGTGAGGAGAGCCCAAGGTATTCCGAATTCCATCCAATATGCATAAGGTAGAGAAAGAAAGAAAGTGAAAATAAGAGCGCGCGCGACAGAGAGGGACAATATAAACATAGGAGATATTAACGACCGTATCAGTGAGATATCCGTGTAGTCGATATAAGAACAATAATAAAAGCAAGCAAAAGCGTCGTCATATTTTTTTTCTTTCTTTTTCTTTTCGTTTTCTCTTCAGACTAGATCATGTTGCCGTTGACGCTGACCTCGAAGCCGGCACCCTTTTGGCGCATGGCCTTGGCCAGCATCAGCTCGCGCATCCACTCGATGCGGTCGTCGCGGCTCTTGACGGCAAAGTGGTGCGTCTTGCCCGTGCCGTTGGACGCCTCGGGCGGGCCGGGCGCAGGCACATCGGAGCTGGAGGCTGACGGGTCGGTCGGCGATGCAAAGCATGCCTCCGACGAAGAAGAAGCACCGGGCATGGCGCTGTCGCGCTTCTTGAGGCGCACGCCGCCCTTGCCGTCCTGGGGGATGAGCTGGAAAGCAAACGCTGCGACGTCGCCCTTGCTGCCGCTGCCGCTGCCGCTGCCACCGGTGGACGAGCCGTCACCGCGGCGGATGTTCATGGCCTTGAAGGCGGCATTGAGCTTGCTGGTGGACGCGGCCATGGTGGAGCAGGCAATGGCGTAGTCGTCAATGTCGACGTACTCGAGCGTGCGCTTGGTTGTGGCGCGGTCCTTGTGCACCGCCAGGCGCGTGCCCTTGAGCGTGATGAAACGGTCGTGCCACTCGTGCCGCAGCATCTTGGTCTTGCGCTTCTTAACGTCGCCCTGGTAGCTGACGCCGTCGGGGTAGATGGGGCCGCTACTGGTAACGTTGCCCGAGTTGACCGACGACGCGGGTGTCGCGTTGGCGCTGTTGCCAGGGCTGCCCGAGCCGTTCGAGCTGGTCGACGAAGCCAGAGACGGCAACGTCGATGACGAGCTCAGCGTCGACGTGATCAGCGACATGGGTGCGATGGCCTTCTCAAAGTTCTTTTGTGCGGGCGACCACGGGTAGACGTGGCGCGGCGGGGCCTGCAGCTGGCGCGCTGCTGCAGCCGGCGCGCCCTGCTGCTGGAATCCCTGCGGCATCGTCGGGCTCACGTTCTGGAACGTGCTTCTGTGGCCCATGGCCGACGCGGCGCGCTGGTGGCCGGCACCCATGCTCCGGGCATTGCCGCCGGCAGCGACCCGGTTTTCGTGCAGCGACGGCAGCACGGGGAACGATGGCCGGCGAGCCGAGGCGCGCGACATGCTGCGCTGGGGCGCGGCGCGGTAGCTCATGTCGGGCGGCACGGACTGCGATGCGTCACGCGCCACGGGGCCCATGGGCACGGCCGTGACGGGGACATCGACCTCAGTGAAGGGGGTGCCGAACCGGTAGGGTGCAGTGGGGGTGCGGCCGGGCGACTCCTCAATGGCCGTGTTGGTGTATGACGTGGTCGAGGTCGGCGCCGCCGAGGCCGTCTGCGATGACAGCGGGTATGCGTTGTTGGCCGAGCCCAGGCTCGGGTGTGCAGACATGGGCTGCGCCGACAGCGTGGTGCTATAGCTGTTCTTGTTGGGCGTCACATCGTGCGAGTGGCGCTTCTGCTGCTGCGTCGACTGCTTCTGGGCCGGGATGGCCAGCTTGGGCAGTGCGCGCAGGCGCTGCGTGGCCTGCGCGCGTGCCGGGAACAGCTCAAACGGCGGTGTCGGCGGCACCTCGCTGGAGGTGGCGACGCCAATGTGCTGGTGCTGGAAGCTGAGGAACTGGCGCACATTGTCCTGGGGGTCGCGCGACTGCAGGGCGCTCAGACTGCCGGCCTCGAGGGCGGCAGGCACTGGCGAAAAGGCTGGGCCCATGACATCCGAAGACGCCACGACCGACGGGATGGCGTCCGACACGGGCCGGAACACCTCGTCGTCGGAGGGGTTGATGGACCGCGCGGTCTGCGGGTTGCCCGGATCGCCGGCAATCATGATGATGCCGCCGGCCTTGTCCAGCTTGTCGACATCGGCAAACGGGTGCTCGCGCTTGAACGACTCGATCATTCGCTGCTGGCGGCGCCACTTGCTGCAGTTCTCGCCCTTGGAGCACTGGTGCAGCTTGGGCATGACCTGCTCGATGCCGACAATGGACACGCTTTCGAGCGGCGAGATGATGTCCTCGGCCGAGCTGCTGTTCTGCTGCATGTTCTTGAGGCGGCGCACGCTGGGCCCTCTGCGCAGGGTCGACTTAGCTGCGGCGTCCGCGGTGGGTGTCGCGCAGCTGTTCATGCGGCGCAGCTCGTGGCGGACCTCGCGGCGCACCTGGCGGTCAGGCTCATCCTCGATGGGCGTCTCTGAGCGGGGCTCCTCGGCCTGGGACCGGACGTTCTTCATGGTGTTGATCTGGGTCCAGACGTTGGTGCGGATGCCAAACGACGGGATGCCGAGCTCCTTGAGGTCTTCAAACTTGAGCGTGATAAGGATGCTGCCGGTGATGTCGTTCTCAACAAAGCGCTCGCACACCTGGAGCTCAATGCCAGCATTGAGCATCCACTGGGCGACGTGTTCCGGAGACCACGTAGTCAGCGTGCGGGTATCGAGCTCTTCTTGGGTAAAGGCAAAGGGGCCCGAGTTTCTCTGTGTAGTAGGAGGGAGCGGTGTGATGCCGTGAGGAACGGGTGCCTCTGCATATTGTGCCTGCTGTGCCTGCTGTGCCTGCTGTGCCTGTTGTGCTGCTTGCAGTTCGTACTGGTACTGCGCCTGTGTGTGCTGGGCGTAGTGAGAGTGCATTTTCGGTGTGACGGGCGACAGAGACAGGACGTTCTCAAACTCGGCGGACAAGTTGGAGATGCGGAACAGGTGTGGTCCACGGGGCCCCTCAACGGACTTGCCCATTTCCATTTCCATTTCTACGGGTATGGCCATGGGCATGGCCATGTGCATGGGCACCTGGCTGGACCGTGGTGTAGGGACCTCGTCGTAGGACGAGATGGTGGTGAAGCTGGGCTGGCCCGAGTTGAGACTGGCGCGCGGTGAGTTCTCGGCGTCGTCATAGCCGTACTCGCTGACAATGTCATCGTCCTCAAAGTCGGACTCCATGAACTCGGTGGCGACGGACACGGGCCGGTCCTGGGCGCCCTTTAGGCTGAAGAAGGAGTCGTGGATCATGAGCGGATTCCTTTGCTTCATCTCCATGGATACCCCCCGCGCGGCAATCATCTGTGACTGCATCTATTCTGTTAGCTGGGCGGAAGGGGGACACGGCGTGAATGTCATGATAGAACTGACCATTGTGAAGAATGTGTGAATGTTTTGTGTGCCGGACGTCTTCGGTGCTCAGTGCGTGCACCTTTGACACCAAGGTGGTGTAGATTCTTTGCTGAGATTGCAGAGTGAGACGGTGTTTACTGTCTGGTGTCTGATGTCTGGAATCTGAGATCTAAGCTGGATGTTTTATTGCTACCAGATTGTTTCGCTGTGTTTCGACGCTGAATGTTTCGGCTGTTTCGTTTCTTTTGATTGTTTTAATCTTTGATTCTTGTGTCCGTTGCCGGGGTCCTCTCGATCAACGATGGGGACTAATAAGTTGATAGTAAACCAGAGTCAAGGAGATGATTATGACAAGTGCCAGAAATATAGAGTATCAGTGTATCAAAGACAGACAACGTTGGCGCCGGGATGTATGAATAAGGGGCAGGCAAAAATAACAAATGGTATTAGATGCACGAGCAATAGTAGCAGTAGATGTAGTGAACAAAGAGACAGTAGCAAGGAAATGGTTCTCTAAAGATTGATGTGAAAGCAAAATCGTAAAGGAAAGAAAAAAGCAGACGATGAGTCGGGAGTGGGCGGCTACAGATGTTATGTAGTAGGATGTAGATGTGTGTGCCGTGTGGTGAGGGTGACAGGGGTTGTGTGATAGGATTGGGTTGGGCAGGGTTGGGAGGTGGGTGATGTGATGAAGGGGAGCATTATTGAGACAATATTCAGTAGAGAGCAATAGTGAGTGATGGCAGATAGAGAGAGAGTGCAGTGTTGGTGCAGTGTGTACAGTAGCACAAGCGAGGGGAAGGCATGAGGATGTGCAGAGATAGCCAGTGAGATTCAGCAGTTTGAGGGAGTGTGACGAGGGGCAATCACAGCACTGGCATATGCAGAGAGGATACGGAAGAACACAAAATAGCTCTAAATAACACAGGATGGCATGGTAGACGGAATATGGTAGATGATAGGGTGGCCGGACGAGTGCGATAGTCGGGGTCTGCAGCGTTGACAGGAATAGGGCAGATGTGCAGCAGCAGCACGTTGATGAAAATAGACAATATGTAGAGGATAGCAGACAAATGACCTCAAGAAGGGCCTATTTTTGGTATTTTGTCTTCTTGTCACGGTGATCCCATGCAACATGCAGCGTCGAGCCGATGCACTGTGGTGATGTCCACGCTATTCTCACGCTATCCGCCGACAAGAATAGAACAGCGAAAAGTAGAGAAAGTGCGGACGAATAGCATACTAGCAGAATACTAGCACACATACAGATACAAAGCAAACACAGAGAGAGAGGAATAGAGGAGGGCGAGCGGTAAGAGGAGGAGGGCGGCAAGGTCAGCGCGCACACTGGCTGTCGAGGGTACAGTGTGACAGGGGTTGGATGCACTGCACACCACTACGAGTACAGAGCCCATCTCCGCACAAACAGACAACTGACGATCACACGAGAACAGAATAGCTGTTGTTAAAAAAAGACACAGGACGACAGCATGACGGAGACACATCGAACAGGCCAAACGGCTCGGGGTTGCGGGAAAACTGGGTCTCTACATTAGCTCAGTATCTGATTGGATGCTGTCACTTATACGGGAAATACACAGTACAAAAAAGGAAAGGACGGGACGGAAGGAGATGTGGGCTGCGCGCTGATTCGCCATTAATGGTGCGGTGCACTTTTCGTGCAGCAGCGCACTATGCGTCCTGTATGCACCGGTAGACAACTGCAGGAGGTGTTTTTTCAGCTAAGCGCCCGCAGCCCTGCTTTTTGATTGGCTTTGATTACCCCTCTTTTATGTTGTCCCTGTGCTTGCCTTTTCTGGCCGGTCCTCGCACTCACTCTTCCTTTCTATACTTTTGACTTGGGACATCTTTGGTGGTCTTCACACTACGTACACATGGCCTTGGAATCGGCTGCACATATGTCCATCGTCTGTCTATCATGTCATCATAATAGTATTGCTTGCGTACACATGGCCGTGGCCGTTTCTTGCCTCTCGTTGCCACACTGGAGGCCGTCAGGCAGCGGTGGTTGAAGGGCGAAAAGACGGGAATAGAAAGAAGAGAACGAACAAGAAGAAGATAATCGCAGAGGCAGATGGCCACGATAAAGGCCTCTGTCTGTGGACTTGCTATCTAGCTGTGGCCTTACTACGGCATGGTCGACTCGGTCGCACTCTATTTCAGACAACCACGTAATGTATTCTATGTAGAATGACGACAGGAGCGTGGCACAAGAGATAGAGACGGAAGAACACAAGAGAAGATGAAAAGAAGAGAACACAAACGCACAGAGTAGACGAATGCAGAAGATGTGCTGCAGAGGAGAGGAGACCGGCTGCAGACCAGCAGTGATACAGACGAAATAGTACTGCATATAGTCCCGTCTTGGAATGGCGCGTGGGGAGAAAGAAGAAGCGAGACACAAGAGGTAAAGTGCACATGTGTACGGTGTATGCCGAGTACAGTGTGTGCATCATGCAATGTAGAGCACGGTGGAGGTTGAGTCGGACAGGTTTATCTGTCGGCAGGGTTTACTCTGTGCACGATAGTACGTGATACGGTCAGACGGTGTGCAGTTGATCTCAGCATATCAAGGTACGTTGATAAAGAAAGGATGGGTAGATAATCAGCAATAATCAAAATTATCAAAAATAAAGATAAACTCGTCGGCGAGGACCGGAGATCGTCCACGTTCTGAACGTTGTTATTATTGTGGCTTTTCTGCTTGGGTTTACCTGTTTGATTCAAGGACGTATTTTTGTCGGCACTTTGACATTGAGATGGCTCGCGGTCTGCACATCACACCATCAAAAGTACCGTCTAGAAGAACAAAAGGACTGCAGAGAATCAGGAATATCAGAAATGACAGGAAGAAGAAAGTCGAGACGAGAAGAAAGCGTTCAAAAGATAATGAAACATGAAACAGTAAAAAGACCAATAAAAAGAAAAGAAAAGGCGTTGATTGAAGAAAGAAGAAGAAAAAGAAAACAAAACATCAGACTACGATGGCAACCACTGAGAAATGTGACACTCCGATGATTGCCGACAATAGCATCAGATAACCAACAGACGGCAGCCAGTGGCGAAAATACTAGCAATAAAACGGACCGTGCCATGGCTCAAGGGACAAGCCTGGCTTGAGGGGAGTAGTTGGGAGCTGGAGCTGCAGGGCACATAGTACGCGAACTGGAGCTGTGCTCTGTGCTTCAGGGTCTACCACTAGCAATTAGCAACTATCATCCAGGGTCATCTCAGACAGCTAGAATTGTAAGATAGGTACGGAGTACAGAGGAGGTCGGCTTTTCACGGTCAAAATAAAGTATAGAGGCGGCGAGACAACGTTAATCCATATGAATCCATACGAATCCATCCGAGTCCATTTATATCCATACAAGCTCATTATCAACTCGTTTATTCTCCATCTACCAATCACAGCACAGAGCAGGGGTTTGACACAAAAAGACAATCTAGTAGTCGTCAGTAGTGCCGTGCTAGTTAATAGGTAGGCGTAGGTGCCGGATGAGTGCTAGAATAGGTGCTAGGTGGGCCCTAGGTCTGCGACAGGCTGGCCCAGAGCGCACATGACCTCTTCGCGATCAAACCGTTCTGGAGACTGAGATAAACTCCGACATCACTGGAGAAACGATACGAGGTCACAGCAAATGGGAAACAAGAGAAGAGAAGGGCAAGGTCCAACGAAGGCGGAGTCCGGCGGGTGTCTGAGAAGGGCGTACACCGTAGAGAGAAAAAAGGGAAGAAAAGAAAAGCAAACATGGACACAAGAAGCTTGCTTCACCGCTCCTCAATCTCATTCGCAACTCAAGAAGCTGGTCACAAACCCAGTCACCAGTCCCCAGTCACATTACAATTGCAATCAATTAATGCCGAGTCACATGAGGTCTCTTCGGGAGAATGCCTTGTCAATTGGTTTTTTTGCCTCTTCCAAACTGATGCCAGCCTCTCATCCACGTCCGCTCTCTTCCGCTTCATTCTCGTGACCGATTTGATCAGCTACTTGACGTAGTTAAATATCAAAAGTAGTATCAATAGTATCAATAATATCGATAATATCAGTATTATTCAATAGTACGGCCGAACGCCGCTCGGAGAATATCAATGGGGATCCTCAAAAGACGGTGACACAGATGATCACAAGAGTCATAGGCAACCGGATTTCTTATTCTGGAAGGAAAAAAATAAGAGGACGCAATGGGAGAAAGGCAAAAAAGATAATTAAAACAGCAAATATCATTGCAGAAGTAAAGAAATGACAGAGAAAAAACACGCGGTTGGGCAGCAAGACACACATATCATCCATACTTAATATATCAAAGGACAATGCGGATGCAGTACACCACACTTACACCGACATAGGCTGTTGGTCGTATCCAATGCGCCGTCCCGGTGTGTCTTTGTCGTTCTTGTGTTTTGTATCTTTCTTTTTTCACTGCTGCACTTGTGATACAAACTATTACTCTGAAGTACAGGCTGCAGTGCCATCCAGATATGGCGTACAAGCACCGTCGCACAAAGTGCGTGCATACGATAACTGCAACATCGACAGAGTACACGTCTCAAACACGCAGGCACCACTGTTCTGTGGCACAGGGTCATGTAGAGAGGCGTTCTTTGTAAGCGCAGAAGCCTCGACAGCGTGCATCGACGAGCATGTCTCGGAGTTGTAGTGTCTCGGATAGAGAGGTGCATAGATTAAAAAGAGGAGAAGACCTTTGGATGGCTCAAGATACAATCACCATAAGGAGATGGTGAGATCACAGAACTGAGCAGACAAAAAAAAGAAAATCAAGATCAAAACATGGCTGAAGGCGTCAGAACGGTGTTGGTGGCGTGTCCATCCCAGCCATTCTGACTTTGTATTTTGTTGGGGATATACCAAGATCGAGGAGAAGCAGGCAAACGCAACGATGGATAGAAATGAGGATGAAGAAGCGAGAATAAAAGAAAAAGGAAAAGGAAAAAATGAAGGAGAAGAACGTCAAAAATACCAATAATACGACGCTGTGTTTGGCAATGTCTGGAATACTCGTGGCCGTCTTTGTTCCGTCTCGATGATGCCAGGCTGTAGTAAAACTGTTTTGTTTGTCTTTTTTTGTGCAGTGGTTTTTTTTTTTGTTGTTTTTTATTTTCATTTGTGTTTTTGCTCATATCTGATTTCTTTATTTCTGTGCAGGTTTTTTGCTGCTCACACAATGTTTTTTTTTGTGTCAAAAATAAAAGTCGAGTATTGATATCAGAAATAAAAAATCCATACGGCGTTTTCTCATAGAACAGCACATTCCGATTAAAAATTTATATTTTGCAACCGTCTAAATTTCACCGCGAAACACGTGCGAATCGATTCACAAGATAAAATCAATATGCACACTTGATCCAAACCGACAAACTGAAGTAGATAGGCACCAGTAACGAATCCAGTGATGACATGAGCATCACATCTCGAAATGTCTACACTACAGCCGACATAATCTGGACAGACATCTTGCCACCGGGTTGGCTGGTCGATGCTGCATGTGACAGGAATATGCAGTCGACGAAAGGGCTGCAACCTGTGCGTCAAGCTGTAGCTGTAGCTGTAGCTGTAGCTGTAGCTGTACAGTACAGAGTAGCTGTATGGCTGGTCGAGGTGCAAGCTCAGTGTAAGTGATCAGACACACGGACGCACACCCTTTTTGGTTGACATGAACCATTGCAGATTGATTCATGCATTGGCAAGGCGATAGAGTTCTGCGGAGGAGATAAAGAGTAATTACGGAAAACAGAAATAATCGAACTGTGATATGGTGGTTGCTTGTAGCTTCAATGTCTGGTTGCATAATGCCAATATTGTGATGTACCAATGGACAGTCGCCACAGCACTCCAGCAACAGTAATAGTATAGACAGAGTACAGAGAAGGTGATTGAACAGCTACTACCTGTCGCAACGATCGCCGAGCATTGCCTTATTAGTGAGTGGTGAGAGTCAAAAAGAGACGAGGCAAATGAAAAGAAAATTCACGCACATCCTGGTCTGCTGCTATGAAATAAACAGGGATAATACGGCGTATTACTCTATCCAGAGCTGATTCTCTCCCTCTCTCCATCTCCTCGATTCTCGCACAAGACCATCTGTTCGCCGGTTACGGGCACTTTTTCCATTGAAATCGATAGATTGGAAATCAAAACTAATGTCGCTGATGCTTCCCCGCCGCTCTTCTCCCGCCGTGCATCTGCTGCCTTGCATAATGACTGCAGCTTGTTCTGTACTCTGTAGCCCTATGCATACTGAGTAGCTCATAACTGTGGCTAGAGAGCAGTTGAGAAATAGAGAGGATTTGGCCCCCAAAGTGGATGCATGGGCCGAGCACAAGGGTCGATGCCCGGTCAGTCAATTCTCGACTGAGTATGGAGTACAATCAATATACATAGTACAATGGTCGTTGATCAGTACAGATACAAAGTACGTCGGCGAGCCGTCGTCGTAGACGACATGCGACTCTCACTCCACGGCGGACGACCTTCTTACTCTTTCTCTATTGTGCGCGCGCATTATTGGCCCTAGTGAGCCTTTTTGCCTTATGCCTTTTGCTATTTCTTTTCTTGTTTCGCTATTTCTTCTCGATCACAAACAATAATGATCGTCGTTACCCATGTCGGAGTGCGGCAGGCCTACAGGAAGAAGACAGCCTCGGACGGCACATTGCCTAGGTGAAGCAAGCTCTGTTGAGTTTTTCCTCTTTTCCCTCTTCGCCCTCTCTCGTTTCCCTCCCCCTTCCCTCTCTTTTCCTTTCCTGTCATCTACTTCCTTTTTCACCGACGTGCATCTCCATCCTTCCGTCTGCCCATCATTCTCATCACGTCGCCGACTCGTCTCCTATTTCTTCTTCTGGCCGTCAATGCGACATCGGGCTTCTCTACAAAGCCGTATTGATCCTTTCTCTTCCATCCCCTTGTCACTTTCTGTCACCGTCTCCTCTCTCTCAACGTCATACCTGAAAGAACATCGCAATCAAACGTCTTTCATCACCCGTTGCAAGCTTCCGCCGTCTCGCTCGATCAAATCGGACAGCGGACAAATACTCTTCACGGCCTTTTTCTATTTCTCTCTCTTCATGAACGAGTTTTCTTTTCCCGTCTCTATGTATATCTCTCTATATAGTACTCTGTACAGATCATCCGACCTCACCGTAGCATCATCTATAGTAACTGCATATCTACATCTACGCGTACATGCGGATATAGATGCAACTGCACAGTAACAAAGTCCGTCCTGTTGTTGTAGTGTTGTATTGCACCGCACCCGATCACCATACTAGTCAATAGTACCGAGATTCCTTCTTTTGGGGTTTTCATTTTTATTTTTAATCTTCTATTCGATTATTTGTAAGACTTACAAAGTACACTACACCACTCCGCCAAGTACACCTGCCAGACACCATGAGCCTTCTCCATTCTTCATTCCTCCTTCACCTACTCCGTACATAGTAGGCCTTCAAACCTCAACGGTGTTCCACTCTAGCTCGTGCTAGTCTAGACAAATCAAGCATGTCTGGACGTCTAGTCCATGTAGGAGCCTTGGCTGTGTGCATCTTTTTCGATAGTGCACATGCCGACTGTTATCGTTCAATAGAATCGCAGTGATGGAGGCCATGTGAGACCTGAAGTGATAGTTTGTACAGAGTAGTTTTCTCCTCTCAAGTATTATCCCCGACTGAGGTCAGCCACGGCCCTTGTCGGATCATGCCTTTCAACCCCTGGAGCGAATGCCCCTGCCACTCTTTTTTCTTCACTACTCTTTTCTCTTCTCTTTTCTTGGTTGTTTTCTTTTCTACTCCTTTCCTACGCGATATTCCTTCTGTGATATGCATTGTTCAGCCCTTCAGACCCTGCCGGTAAAGTGCATTTCACCATGCCATCCCCTCTTCTTGGCCCCCTCCCGTGCTATGCTTAGTGGACCGTTGATCGTTGATAGGATTGCTGAGAGAAATCGAGACATGGCAAATGTCACCGGAGTGTATATACCGTATTGGGCAGTTTAACACCGCCAAAGTCGTTTTCTTTTCGTCTCGACGTCGCAACACATCTACTCTGTATGGTCGTGCGTAGTATATCGCTCCGTCTATTCTTTGTAATTCACCCTCATCGGAATACACCTCTGGCAGACAACGTTGCTTTCCGAACTCCGGTGATTCACAGTGCAGCAGGATGCTAGTATTGGCGTAAAGTTGTGCGATTAGTCTTATTTAGCGTGATGTAGTGTTTTGCACTTAACTTAGAGTGTCTGTGCAAACGTGAATGCGCTCATAACCTGGGTCTCTTTTGTTGTTTTACCAACAGATGCCCATTGCACTCTTTACACGTTCCCTGTGTTGCAAGAGTAGTGCGAACACTGATATGTACTACTCTTAAGACCATCTACCATCTACATACATTTCCTGATTCTAGTATCTAGATCGTGAAATCCCATGGCAAAAGGGCGCGCAATACTGCTTGGTTTGGTTAGTTGTCATGGCGAGTGGCCAGTAGCATGTATTAGTCGGCATTCGCAACGTTTTCTAGTGTCATTCAAGGACAAGTACTGCTGTCGAGCAACGGAGTATTTGATTTTCACGGCTTTTCCTCCGGCTTTTATCTTGGTTGGCCTATTCACGTCGACTATTCTGTACATCTTATCTTTATCTGCCCGTCACTTGATGGACAGGGATACTAGTGCATAGACCCTGCTGGTCTTGTCTTGTATTCTCTTGTCCTGTCTTCTAGTCTCTACTTGTATCTTTCCTCAGCTGCCCCTCTTCACTTAACGGTTTCTCGTGGTATATTTCCTATGGTCTGTGATGGCACAGATACATCTACGGTACTTGAGCTCATACTCTCTGTACAGAGTAATCCCGTCACACCAGATATCACCCTCCAGTCTATATTGCGGAAGAAAAGTAATAGCTCGCTTGCAACTATTAC
Source organism: Ophiostoma cf. undulatum (assembly GCA_022392935.1). Classification (NCBI taxonomy): domain Eukaryota; kingdom Fungi; phylum Ascomycota; class Sordariomycetes; order Ophiostomatales; family Ophiostomataceae; genus Ophiostoma; species Ophiostoma cf. undulatum. The sequence goes on from JAKRGL010000031.1 coordinate 206,423, forward strand.
TGCAATAGTATGTGTTTTATCAACTCTAGACTCTATCTAGAACCTATTCTACTGTACTGTGGTGGGCGAATACTTGCTTTGCAGACGAGGGCATCCGGTTGGGCATTGAAATCTTACGATTTCACGACTTGATGATTCTCATCACTATCACCATCTGCTCTTCGTCACAGTACACTCATTTTATTTTCAACCCTCCAAAACTCGGATCAGTCGTTCGTTCGTCCTTGTCTCTTCACCCATGTTATTAGTTATTATGCCGTGAATACGAGGATGAGGACAAGGGACAGGAGTGGAGGCAGAATCAGCGAGTATGAGTGGTAAAGGCCATACTGCATTACTCTAATATTTGAGTAGTCTACTCAGCATTACATTGTCGAGTCGATTTGTGGATCATATCGGCTTGCGGTCGAGCCTCCCACGACAAGCTAAAAATCCTAAAAAAGACCCCATAAGGCCAAAACGAATTCAGTATCACGCCGTCGAAGATGAAAGTTGAAAAAGTGAGAACGAGGTCGCTCGAAGTGGAAGTAGAGAAAGAGAGAAAGCGGCGAGGAGAGACATCGTTGCGACGAGTACCAAGTATTGCAGAGTGAAAACGAGGCGAAGAGCAGGGAAAACAGCCGAAGCAAAGTACAGAACAGCGTAAAAAGTAAGACGAGAGAAAAGGAATGGCTGATGGGCAGGGGCAGGGGCAGGGGTTCAAAAGAGAAAACAGGAGCAGCGATGGTCAGTGAAGATACGTAAAAGAGGAGAAGCTCTGTAGAGCTTTTTGGACAAAAGTATTCTTCGACAAGAGACAAAAGTGTACTGCAACGGCTGACATCCTCCGCCTCGCACGGTGACTTTCTCCACGGCAGTCGTAATAGTCGTCGATCGCTGCGTTTGCTTTTGTTACAATGTAATCCATCTTTAAATCCCTACAGCGGAGTCTTCAATTTACCTTTTTTTTCAGTGTCTGTTCAACACATTTTCCACTCAAATTCAGCACTTTGAGTATTGCTACTATTCAGCCCTGGATTCTGTGGCCTGATTTTTTCTTCTTCCTTTTTACCTTTTGTTTATTCTTTCAATTATTCACTTACGACCACCGGTCATGAATGTGATTAAACACAAAAGAAATCACCAAATCTTACCGAAGTTCCACTGTGCTTATTTACCAATCTCACCATTGTACGGAGTAGAATTCTAGACTGGGAAGCGAGCTTGCCGTCGCTGTCTGTTGTCGGCTCGGTCCCGAGTGTTAGCTTCCCTTTGTATTGCGTTTTCCAAGAGAATTTACAATAGGGGGGGCCGAAACGAGGGAGCTGCCGTTGGGCAGGGCAGGCAGAATACTTGATACTTCCAACAGACGACTAACATTAGACGAGACCAACAAGATGAGTAGAGTCTACCCAAAATGAGTAGAGTCTACTCCAAAAAGAGTAGTCGGAGTGCGCAGTGGAGAGAAACAAAAAGCGGGCTGCCTGTCCACCTGGTGAAACGGTGTTGGTTCTGTAGAGCCAAGGCACAGTAGAGAGCAAAAATGTAGCCGTGAATGATCTGATAGAAGGCTGTCGCTTTGAAAGACGGTGATCTGTCTGCTTTGCAAGAATAAATCATGTCGGGTGTGTTGTTCCTACTGGTAATGATATTCGATAGACAACTTCCGGGCTGCCCGCCGTCGAGTGCAATTGCGCAGTGACGACGAGGACGAGGACGATCTTGCCGATGGCAATCAGTGGCCAATGTCGAATCAGTACCCCGTACCTCCTATATCGAGAAACGTGTTTTCAACGTGCAGCAGACAGCGTGTCTCAATCCAACCCAATAGCCGCCGGAGGACAAAGAAGTGCAGAGTAAACAATCGAGAATGTTGGAGCAAAGGGCCGAACAGATGAAAGAAAACGTGTTTCCAACGTGTTTTAGACAGTCAATGGTCAAGTCTCTTTGCTCCAGAGACGCCAGGCCGGGACCAACAGTCTTTGTTCGGCCTGCGTACAGTCTTGTTCTCGGGAACTAGCATCATCTCTACCAACAGGCACTGGCCCGACGGCACTGGACACTAGACACGGGATGAGACACAGAACAAAGAAAGATAAGACTGGCTACCGGTACCCCCCGCTTTAGCCGATTCGTTGTCCTACGTAGTAATTATCAGTAATCAGGGGCGATTGACTCTAGCGATGAGAGTTGATATCAAAGGATATCAAGAAATATGTCATAGCATATCGGGATGACTCAAGGCAATAAACAAGTGAGTGAGAGACCCAGTGCAGGCCAGTGCTGATTCGTAGTCATTTCTTTGTTGTAACACTGTAGTGGTTGCTGTGTCGCAAGGCAAGGGATGGCTGTGGCCTGGCCGTTACTGCTACATACTGAGACAGCACCAGGCCTAGTGAATGACGAACACTGCCGCAAAAGCTCTGGCTCCATTGCCCTAGATACAGAGTAGAATAGTGGCAGATCAATCGATTTGGGGGGCCAGCAATGGTCGTGGCAGCCGGGGCAAGGGATGCTAGGGGACCGGGGGCTGTAGCTGAAGACCAGGACTGGAGATAGACCGTTAAATTGAGTGGGCTTTGGGGGTCTCCACGCGGAAAGATAACTGTAATCGAGTGCTAAAGTGGCGTAATGCGTAACGGAGTAGGATAGATAGAGTAGTTGCATAGGGGCGTTTCGTAGATCATAGTGCCGGTAATAAGACGATGTAAGTGACTGTTGAAGATGGATTAGATTAAGAGTAAGCAGAGCAGAGTGAGAGGAAGAGTGAGAGACAAAAATCGAGTTCCCTGGAATGATATTGTATTTTTGATGCATCTCGAGTAGCTAGAATTATGTCTCGGAGCTGGCGATTTGATATGTGCTTTGCGATGAAATGTCGAGTGAGCAGTCGAGTTGGTTGTCGAGTCCGAAGCGAGTCTGAGATCGAGTCCCATCTGATCTGGAATATACTGAGATATCAGAAATGCCGAGATATCAGACATGCCAGAAATACCAATAAATCAAAGACACGGACGGCAAACAAAGAGCAGGCGTCAAAGTGCAACAAGTAATCGGACACGAGGGAAGGCTCAATAATATAGAAATCGGATTAGACGTATACAATCAAAGCTACAGATAGAATAGCAGAACAGCAGAACAGCAGCTGGAGACTGATGTGACGGTAGCTGATGAGCATGGATAGACACGCATAGCATCATGTTCGTGATAGGCCAGAGCGAGCAGCGAACAGACCGGCATGGAAACGGAACCATCAGAAAAGGCACATCGGAGTCGAGATCACCGGCGGCAAGCGTCTATCTGTCGAGGTAGAGTAGCATCTCTGCATCTTGTGCATCGTCTGCATCGTGATAGCTGGTTCCAAATATAGACAGACCGGTCTGTAGGTCGATATCCCGCGATAGACAGTGATAGACAACGATAGACAGCGGCACAAAAATAGAACACCGATGTGATGAGAGCGCTTGCATATCCTCGCGGAGTTGTGTCGAGGCCGGCCAGAGGTGGCAGACAGAGGGCGCTGATAGGCAGGCCGAGGCAGGGCCATGGTTGAGACAGCCCAGACTGGCCGTTCACCCGTGACCGCCGATAAAGGAAAGAGGCTAGAGGGAATAAGACAGAGCAAAGAGGGAAGGTAAGAGCGGTTAATGCATGGTGCCAGAGATACTTTGGTTCTCACTGCAGATCGCCGACAACACAAGTACCAGTCAACACATATCACTCAATAGCAAATGTGGACTATGTACAGAAGATCATATCAGCTGCCAGCCAATCCGCTTTACAAGCCGCCCTTCTCAAAGGCCTATCCCTGCACCGTACTCAAAGCGCTAGAGACGGTTGGTCCCGGTACGCCAAGTGCATATGCACGAGCCAACTTTCGTCACAAGTAGACCCACTCATCCTGGCCAATCGTCTTACAGAAGAGCCGTGTCGTTCACAGCGCTAGTGTAGACCCCTGTCGCCCCGCTTTTCAACATCAGCTTCGTCTCTTCTTTTTGGTTGACTCTCTCTATGTGTTCTGTGTTCTGTATTCTGTCACTTTTGTGCTATCACTTTTGATCTCCTGCTTGTTTTTCTACTAGAGCATTGTACTGTTCCCCAGGGTACAAATAGATACCTCAATGGTCGACTCTACCCGCCATTGTCCCTCCCACCCCCCTCGCCTCGAGGTCACTCTTCCCCATGTTTCGTCACTCTTCACTCTTCACTCTATGTCTACCTACTGTAGAACTTTGCCAGTACTGCCCGTCGATCTGTACATATCTGGCTATCCTGAGTGACTATCTGTCTCTCTGTCTCTCGTCTCTCGTCTCTCGTCTCTCTATTTCTCTATGCACTCTCTAGAACCCTGGCTTCGCCGACCACCCATCCACTCCCCCTCCTCTGCCTTCTTCTGCCCAATCTTGTCTTTAGCCGCTGACTTTCCGTGCTGATTCGCTCGCTTCCATATTCATAATTTAATGATCAGCCGATAGTCTGTGTAGACTGCCTAGACAACTGGCAGTAGGGGTCCATATTAATGCACCGATTGCCTTGTTGAGGGGTTTCTACCATGTACGCATGCTGCTCTCTGCTGATCTATGATATCTCATATTCAATATCGCACAGTGTAGCACAGCCAACGGCACAACAGCATGTCTCTCTTGCTCCTTGTCGGTTGTCTCTGTTTCGTCTCCTCTGGTTTCTTCTCGTCCTCTCATCCTCTCATCCTCTCTTCCTCTCAGCACTCCCCTCGCTCAGTCACGCGCACAGCAAAGTCCGGTCGGAGTGACCAGCAGCACACCGTCATTTATGATCACACTCATCCACATTGAAGAGAAAGTGTCTCTCTGCAGCAGGGATTAGTGCACGGCCAGTCTCCATTCGGTGTGCACGGAACCTTCTCACGCCACTGCATGTACTATGTAGTTTGTCACTAGCATGATTGTTCTGAGTGTTTCTCTTATTGACGTACACATTCACGATGCACCACGGGTTCACGGCGTTGCCCATATCAGACGAATCATGTATTTTCGTGTTTGTTTGATTTTTATTTTGCAGCTGCGTACATTCCCAGTTCTACTCTGTCCGATTCTTTACTTCTTTATATACTCTCCAACCACCCATCCCCATGCGAGACATGTTTGTGTGCCACGGTGCACAACGCACAACACACGGCGTCTGTGTCTGTCCTACTCTAAAACGGGCGTCTGTACTTGTTGCACCTGGCCTGTAGCGCGCAGTCTGCAGTGCAGTGCAGTCTAGTGTAAGACAGGAGGAATGGAAACGCTTGTAAAGTATGTCTCGCTTGTCTTCCGGTCTTTGTGCAATCCTTTGATTTATTACCCGTCTACTTTCGTACGATGCAGACTCTTTTGGCAACCCGCCTTGATCTCGACTTCCATCTTACTCCCATCTACTCTCTCGTCTCACTCCCACCTACCCTACACAAAGACACTCTCATATCCTATTTCGGTTGCATTCTCCGCATGACTTTGGGTGGGTAGCATTCAGCCAGTCACCATCCACGACGTGTGATGAGCAAAGGGCTGTCTATTCTTCCGGTGCTAGGCCGTGCATCCTGGCGAGTCCAGCTGCAGCTTGGCCTCTCTCTACAGACTCTTAAAGACCTGCACAAAAAGAAAGATCAACGGTCTCCGGACGCAAGGCCCACTTCCGGCGTCCAATGTCACCAATAGACGCCTGCTGGCAGTCCCCTTGCGTCCTAGTGCTAGTGCTCTGTGTGCTGCCCTGCTGGCATGTTGTGTGTGAGTACGGCTCTACTCATGTCAAGTATGTGTATGTGCATATGCAGTCCAACAGTGAGCGTGTATTTTAATATTGGTATTTATTTTGATATTCTTTATATTTAATCAGCCCCGCCATACCCTTTCTGGCCGGGTCCAAAATAGACTTTCATCTCGTCTGTCTATCAAGCTACCCAGCTCCCCCCATCCCCCTTCCTGACCAGCTCACTACTGTGTCTGTATGTAGCTCTCTCTGTCTCTCGTCCTAAAAATAGATCTATATTTAGAATCCAAAAATAGGGAATACACATGCCAGCGAGTCTGCAGCCAATCCGCACCCGTCCTCCAGATGCACCCCAAGATACCCCCATCTCTCAGCAAAATAGACGCGGCCATCTCGAGCGCGGCCCATGATATAAGTCTTGCGGCATCTCCAGATTTCCACAACCGCCCTCTTCTTCTTCTCTTCTCTCCTCAGTTGTCCCAAGTTGTTTCTTATTTGTTGATCAAGTGTCTTGTTTGTTTGTTTCCCCCATCCCACCTCTCTTCTACTGCCGTGGTACTTCATCTCTTCTTCACTCTTCCATATCCTCTACTCTACACATCCTCACCTCCATACTACCACCGGCCTCTTCTGTGAACAGCAAGCTGGCTTGCTCGGATCCAGTCCTTCATTGTCCTCGACTCTTTATTAGTCAATTACTACTACTACTGCATTATTATCTAATCTCCAGGTCCACGAACCAAGTTCGTCCACCTCGTTTGTTTTTCAATAGACTACTGGCTAGTCTTCTACCCTTCACCCAATCCCGTCGCCGTTTCCTCTTATTACGACTATTGCTCTTACACTTTGACTCTTCTACGACGGCTCTCTCTAGGGCAAACTGGCTTTGACCCTGCCTCTTTACTCTCTCACTCTCTACCTCCACTCGCCCTCCCCTGTAACCTTGACCTCCACACCCTACCTCAACTTTACTCACCCACCCCCCTCCCCTACCAACCCCCGGCTTTGCGCATTGCTTGTTAGCCAACGCTTATCAGGCAATCCGACTTAATCAACAACCACTTAATACCATTAAACATATACAAATACAAATACAAATACAAAATGTCAGCCCTCTCCCCCAACCACACCCACGACATCAACAACAGTATCACGAAAGCAAAGGCTTCTTCCACAACAAAGACAACTACCAAGACGACAACAACCACAGTCAACATGGCCGTTGCACAATCAGCAAAGCCCAAGTCGGCTCCCACAAAGTCTGCAAAAGCTTCCGCCGCTGCTGCCACTCCCAATGCCACTGCCACCACCGCCGATGCGGCAGCCGACAAGAAGAACACACAGATGCACCGCCGCTCAAGAACAGGCTGCTACACATGCCGGCTCCGCCGCAAGAAGTGCGATGAGGGCACGCCTCTCTGCTCTGCATGCAAGCACCTCGGCCTCACCTGCGAGTACAAGCGGCCGCACTGGTGGAGCAACAACGAAGCCCGCCGTCAGCAAAAGGATAACATCAAGGTCATCATCAAGAGAACGAAGCTGTCAGAAAAGTCCACTTCGGCCGCACCCACTGCCGCTTCCATGCACCACCACCACCACGGTCACAGCCATGGCCACCACCACTCGTCCTCTGTTGCCGGCACCCCTCCGGGCCTGTCGCACTCGCTGCCCACCTCGGCCACCTTCTCAGACCCACTGGACCGTACGCGCTCAGCCTCCATCGACTCGCACTACAGCACCTTCAACTTCAACAGCCCGCCCACCTCGTCAGAGTACGGCTTTGGCGGCGGCGCCGCCACCACTGGCACCAGCGCCTTCTCTACGCCCCAGCTGCAGCCTGATTTCATGTTTGCGGGCAACAGCGGCTTTGCGCCCTATGAGGTCGACATCAAGACGGAGCGCCAGATGTTTGTCAATGACGTGCCCACCCTGCACGAGTCGTCCACATCTACCTACAACACGTTCCACACACCCCCGCCGCCCGGTGCCATCCTGCCCTCGTACCCAATGGACCCCAGCATGGTCGACCCGGCCCTCACGGCCTCATCGGGCATTATCGGTCTTGGTATGACTGGCCCCGACGGTGTCGTTGTTGGTGGCATGCCGGGTGGCGAGTGGATGGAGCAGGTGTACCAGGAGCGCCGCGAGTCGTCCATGACGGAGGAGACGCTCAACATGCAGTACTTTGACTATGAGCAGGCTCCTCATATGCAGACGCAGACACAGACCGCCTCTGTGGCCATTGAGCTCAGCGACAATGACAACTACCTGCTCGAGCACTTTGTGACGTTTGTCTTGCCCACCATCTTTCCCATCCTCGAGGCCAACCAGCATGGCTCGGTCGGCTCCGACCTCATCCTGCCGGCGCTCCAGACCAACCAGTGCTACCTGCACTGCTGCCTGAGCATTGCCGCGCAGCACCTCAAGGCCGTGCTCACACCCGAGCAGCTACTTGCGCACCAGCAGAGCGGCCTCGACTTGGACAATGACATTATGCGCCACCGCTTTGCCACCATCACCGCGCTGTGCGATGCGCTGCCGCGCGACGAGAACCACAACCAGGTGCTCGAGGCCACGCTCGGCCTCATCTTCTTCCAGTGCTGCGTCGGCCGCTATGACGACACCCTGCCCGACATCTCGTGGCACCAGCACTTCCAGGCCGTCGCGTCGCTCGTGCAGAAGCTGGACTTGCCCGCCATTGTCACCGGCATGCAGTCCGAGGTCGCCGCCAAGAGCTCGCCCGTCATGACCCCCGAGCAGTCTGCCACCCCGTTCAACATGACGCTCACCTCGTGGATCGACATCCTCGGCGCCACCATGCAGGGCCGCGCGCCCACGTTTGCGCACACCTACCGCGAGAAGCACCTGTCGGCGCCGCACAGCTCGTCGCTGGGTCTGCGCGAGCTCATGGGCTGCGAGGACCGCGTCATGTACCTGATCTCGGAGATTGCGTGCCTCGAGGCCCTCAAGGCCGGTGGCATGGACGACATCATGCTGTGCCAGCACGTCAGCGTGCTCGGCGACCAGATCGGCCTCACCGAGGTGGGCGAGACGCCGGCCAAGCTGCCCTTCAATGCCAACGGCTCGCTGTGCGCCGAGCAGCTCGGCAAGAACATGACCGCCGCGTTCCGCCTGGCAGCGCGCGTCTACCTGTGCTCGCTCGTGCCCGGCTTCAACCCGGCGCAGTCGAGCTGCATCGGCCTCATCGAGAAGCTGACGGCCGTGCTGCAGACCATCCCGTGCGGCCCTGCGGGCTTCGACCGGTCGGTGGTGTGGGTGTACCTGATGGCGGGTACGTCGTCGATGCCCGGCTCGAGCTTCCGCGAGCTATTTGAGGACCGCATCAGCCAGATGGGTGACGGCGCAAATGTCGGCTCGTTTGGCCGCATGGTGAGCCTGCTGCGCGAGGTGTGGCAGCAGCAGAGCATTGTGCAGGCGCAGATGGATTCGCAGTCGCAGACCGAGACATCTGCCGAGCAGCCCTCGTCGCCGCAGTCGGTCGCCTCGGCCCTGGGCGGCGAGACGCACGCCTACATCCACTGGCGCGAAGTGATGCAGATGAAGGAGTGGGACTTTCTCCTCATCTAAACCATGTAGAGCTGGTCTCTTTTGGTTCATAAAAGAAAGAAAAAAAGAAAAAAAAGCGGTGTGGAAGATCAACAGCCGCAAGGCTAAACATATACCAAACAAGACACTTTGATACCAACAGACAACAAACAACACTGGCAACCCCCCGGATAGGATAGGATAACAGATCCGGGGAGCATTTGGGGAACACTCGGCTGGGTTTGGATAATCGGTTTTTATAGGCTGTATAGTCAGCATTTCTTCTTTCTTTTTCACTTCTCTTTTTTCACTTCTCTTTTTTCACTTCTCTTTTTTTGTCTTTTTTCTCTCTTGGTTTCCTTTGTTTACCTTTCTTTATATACCACTTCTCGGGTTATCTGGACACTAGCATCTTTGAAAGGAATCAACACATATACCACATACTTTTGGGACTTGCATATCAGGATGACACATGGGATAGGAAAAGGAATACCGGGTCAGGGCTAGGGATGGGATTAGCATAGCATCAAAGCAAATAACAATTATAAATCTCAACTTACTTGGACTTGGCTGGTGATCTGATTTGACTTTGCTCTTTCGACGAAAGCCGTCGGATGTGTCGAAATTATTGCTGCCGTCTCTCGTTGTGACTGGTGATTTTTGAGATGCAATGATCTTGTGGTATTATATGTAGCAAGTCTTGGTGGCTGTGGTGATGACGGTGGTGATGCAGTAATGACTGCGGTGATGCAATGATAACTGTGGTGGCGATGGTGCCAGTGGCGATTTTATATTTTTGCAGCCGTCATCGCTGTACGGTTGGATCGTAGTTATTTCTGATGTTTTGCGTTGGCAAAGTGTTTTCGAAAACTTCGTCAGGACATGGTGGCTGCATTTTACATTCCAATATCTAAATAGAACAGACTCTTCATATCCAAGAGGATGCACAGCTTATATATCTCCAGTTCGCACGTCGGCGGCAAAGTAAACAATGGCAAAATACTGCAAAAAGTGAAAAACAAGATTCGCATCGTCAAAAGTCAAAAATAACCCATAACGAAGGCCTCACAAACGACCCTCCGCTTCATCTGGCGCCCATCGCCGGCGGCTCTGTAAAGACATTCAATATCCAGGGAAAGATTGGACGCCCATAGCATCGCGGTCGAGATAATGGCCATTGTTCGACTACCTGTCGAGAAGTGCACAGCATCTAGGGCGCCTACAAGCTTGGTGGAAGAAGGCGCGTCGTGATGCAGGCCGTTGTCGTTATGGCAATAGAATAGAAGAATGGAAGAAATACTAAGAAAAAGAAGAAAAAGAAACCCCCCAAAAAAGTCAATATTCTACCAATAAGGGAGATCTACCGCGCGCCACGAGAAACGGTGGGGAGGATGCACGTCAGCCAATCCTTTGTTATGCCACTGCCGATGGAGGGAGACGAGGAGAAAGCGCTGTTTGCAAACATAGATAAAATAACTATTTGTATAGGAAAGCAAAAGAAAGACGGACGAAATAAAATAAATATTTGAGAAATCATACTCAGGAAATATATGCGAGTAAGAATAACAGTTTGGCAGAAATGAAAATGAAAAAAAAAAAACGTACAGCAGAGGGTATTCGCTGGTCGTCACCGACCCAACTACTAATCCGCCGATCACTGGTTTAACTAGGGGAGAGCGGACGGGATCCCGTGCTTTCCAGTATCTATGGCCGTACGTGGAGGTATAAGTGCTAGTAGGCTATATATTGGACGTGATATGGGGTGAAGTAGAAGCAACAACGTCAGATAGTCCGAGACACGTGCTTTCTTCTTACTGGTTCCCGGTTTGCTTTTTTTTTGGTTTACTGCTTCTGAGTAGTTTTACGCTTTCATGGTTTTAAATGCCACACACAGTCAGCCTGATGAGCCGTAACATATAATATGCTATAATATGCACCTGAAAAACCTGGCTTAGTGTTGCAAAGATTATTAAAGATTGAACATTGTCGTTAACATTTTTGCGGATATTGAACTACCTAGTTGGATTTGGAAACAAAAGGAAGAGGTGGATCAAAATAAAAATAAAAATAAAAATAAAAATAAAAATAAAAATAAAGAAGAAAATACAATATAATCGATTATAGCTATAAGCTTGACACAGGCTGCATTGCCTGTCGATACTCGATCGGTTCCTTGCATAAACAACAATTTTCCATTTTATGCGACAATTGCCGTTGCTGTGGCCGAGCTCCTAAGCTAGAAATAGACGCACTTGCGTATACGGCCAATACGAGACACCACTTACACATTCTCCGCATTGCCTATCTTGTTGTGGAGTTGAGATGGCGAGTAGATGTGCACTTGAAGATAGTTGGAAGGCTGGACGAGTAACTCTCGTTTCTAGCCGAGAAGAAATCGAATTTCACATTCTAAAAATGACAGCAAAGGAAAGACAATGCGCAAAACAAATCAAAAGAAGTAAAAGAAGTAGAGAAAGCCGCAAATTGCTGGACTTTTGTATTTTTAAAAGTATTAAATTGAAAGAAAAATAGCCACATAAAAAAACGCCTCGTTAATTCGTCCAAACATGTAAATTCAAGATCTATGTCGCTGGCTCTGTCGAGGATGATGGTATATTGCCATACATCGATCCTGGTGCATTGAGCATGGCTGCACTCGAAGAAGCTGGCGTAGGCTGCGTGTAGTAGGCAAAGCCGGCATCGTCGAGAACGGCGGGCACTGACTGAACTTGCATGTGGCCAGTTTCGGTTGTCGGGAGTGCTGTGCCGCCAGCAGTATTGTAGACACTGTGCATATCAGGACCTGCGAGCCCGCCGAGAGAGGCATCCTGCTGAGGCGAAGTGGGGTCCATCATGCCCCAGTGCGAGTGCGAGTAACCTTGCGAGCCTGGTAAGGCTGGAAAAGGGGGTCCATTATATCCGTGGTACCCGCGATATGCAGTGTACAGCGCCTGTAGGGGTGGTCGTGCTGTCTCGAGAAATGTGTGGCCAGGAGAGGGCACGGAAGAGAAGCCAGAATACCCTCCGCCATCTTGCGCAGGTTCACATTGCCGTGCGATCCCATCCTGCTGTGCTTGTACAACTCGCATATAGGTCGAGGCATTCGCACTCGACGACGGTCGCGCTGCGGAATGGCCCCGCGGTAGATCAGGGACCAGGCACTTCTCGCACAGGCGGTTGATCTTTTGTGTGCGTTTATCGACCTTGTGGCACTTGAAGTCGGAGTTGGTGTGCTCGTTGCACTGTTCCAGCCCCAAGTTTTGTTTGTGTCTGCACTTGACGAATTCCCTGGTAGTGCGGACACAGGTGGTGAGTGCCGCAGCCATCGCTTTGGATATTTTGCGTAGCGAAGGTATAGGGGAAGGCAGTACGAAGTAACACAATGAGGACTGTATAATATTGAGGAAGAGTATGAAAGCAAAGAATGGTATAAACAAAACAAGCTATAGTCACTATCGACACTAGAAAGAAATTCACGTTGCAAAGGGCGATCTTGGAATTTATACCAAAGTTTTATCGAGAAAGTTTAGTACAATAATACAAAAGCATATTCTCAAGGCAACTCAATCTTACTAAACGTGGCTAACATTCGAACGCCCCGTCAGTTTTACATCGGGCGTCTAGCTAATAGAGCTGCTAAGTCAGCAGGATTCTTTGCTGGTGTGTGAAATTCCAACGCGCTCCGCGACCACTACAGCGCCCATAGCTAGCAAGCACAGCAGCAAAGAACAGCAAGAGAAACAGCCGGGCCCCAGGAAAATCAGGAAGGAACGAGCGAGCGGAAAAAAGACAGAAAATCCGCAATTGGCCATATTAGACAACACCCTCTAGTTTCCTGTTTAGGTATAGCGTACCGTAGAGGCAACGACCTCGAACCTTCACCGCTTAAACACGTCAGAAACTTAAAAAGAAAAAGAAGAAAAAACTTGTCCGTCGTGTCTAAGCCATTAGACTCTGGGATTGTCAGGCAGAGCTACTGAAGATAGTTCTCCACGCCCCTGGAATTTACAAAGCAAGGATGTGTTCCGTGACTTGGGATTTGGTTCTGGTCGAGTCTAACGCCCCACTTAAGTGTGGGACTATGTTGTGCACCTCTGTTTTTCCACCTCTTTTCCATCTATCTTTTCGAAACTGGTTACATATCAACTGAGGGTCGATGACGGGACGAAGAAAAGCAAAATTCGAGCTCACCCGAGACTTAGATGAGCCTCTCTCTCTTCTTACACAATAGTATCAAGATATCTTACTATTAGAGATGTACGGAATGGCCTGGCCTTTGTCGTTTATTATACACTACTTATTATTTAATAAATTATAAATCATAATACCGGTATAAAAGTACGGTAGTAATAGTAATTTTATTTAATAAAAAAGAGAGAAAAACATGTCGACGCGAAGCAAATACACATAGTATTTAGCAGCGCAGTACGGGCAAAACCAGGCCTATATGTACTTCAACTCACTGCTTTTTCTCCAGTCTCAGGTGAACTTTTATGGGGGGGTTTTCGTATCCACTCTCAGTTCAGGTAGGCCGTCGACCCTCAGTTGACATGTACTATTAACCTCTTTCGAAAAGCCAACGATATGGTTGCTTTTCTTAGATGGAAAAAGAGGTGGAAAGACAGAGGTGCACAACATAGTCCCACACTAATCCCCGGTTCTACATGATGCTTTTCAGCCAATCGGTTGGTAGCAGGGGTGTTATGGCTGGAGCATTCCCCAATCCATTGCATTTTGAACAAGTTTCGATTTTGTCTATCGTACAAGGGTAAATGCAACAAGTAAATGCAAACATACTCCATTGAGATTTTCGCCGCCCTGTCTGTCTGTACATTATATTCAATAGACCATGAAATTCAAATTAATAAAAAATCAAGAGATCTATTGCGAGGACACGGTTCTGGCTAGTTTTTCTTCGTCGGTTTTCTTCTTATCTTCTTCTTCGTTCATGTCACCAGCGACGGCCGGTTCAGCTTGGCCAGGTCCGACACGGCGTCCCAGTCAATCACATCCCACCACGCCTCGATGAACGCAGCCTTGCCGCCAGCACTCGGCTCGGCACTGTCGTACTCCGACTCGGCGGGGCCCAGCCCGTAGTCGCGCAGCCACACGTGCTCCCACGTGCTCACGCACAGCAGCGGGATCACGTCAATGCCGCCCGGCGGGCGCCGGTCCGTGCTGATGGGCGTCACGCCGTTGACCGGGTTGGGCGTCGACGACGTGATCGCGTGGCCCTGCTGGTTCAGCCACTGCTTGGCCATGCCGCTGGCGCCCGAGTTGTCCGCCGCCTCCTCGCCCACCGTGTTCATGTCCACGGCCTGGCGCCGGTAGTGCGCGCCCGGGTACGGCGAGCCCGCCAGGTACGTCGTCAGCAGCCGCAGGTTGTCGCCGCCACGGCCCGACTGGTGCAGGCCGTTGGCCTTGACCAGCCACACAAAGCCGGGGCCGAACATGCCCTCGGCCACAGCCGCAAACTCGCGGCGCAGCGTCTCGACGCTGCCAAAGTTGTCCTCGATGGCCTGGCGCAGCTGCAGCGGGATCTCGCGGGGGCCCACTGGTGCGGCCGAGCCGTTCGACGGCGAGATGAGCTGCTTGAAGAAGAAGTCGGTGTTGTGCGCCATTGACGCGTGGTTGAACACGGATGCCTGTGCCGGCACGCGCGCTGTGTCGATGATGATCTTTTTCAGTTCGCGGTTCTCATAGTCGGTGCCTGGCGGTTGGCGGTTAGCTGTCTGCTCCTCGTCGGCTTCCCCGGCCTTCCTCGGCTCCTCGGCTGCGTAGACTCACCAACAACAAGGTCATTCAGCTTCCCCAGCGTTGCCTTCATCTGCTTCGTCCATGCGAGCTCGAATCCCTGCGGCGACAGCAGGCCCGGCACGCCCACCTGCGCGTTGTGCCGGCTTGTCGGCGGCGTGTGTAGCCGGCGCACTGCTTGTGTTGACGGTGCTGGTGTGGGGGCGGTGAATGTGCAGGGGCGTGCAGCCTGGGCCAGAGCCCGTAACCTTGGGCGGAACATTGCTGATTGAGTAGTAGACAGAAGAGCGGTAGAGCTTCGGTGTGTTGTCGTCGTCGGGAGTACTCATCACACTCGTCAAACTCGACGTTGCCGTTGAGCTAGGCTAAAAAATCGTGATTGCGGCTCGACCGACAGCCAATGGAACGTGGCTCCATAACTATTTTCTTGCCTTGTTAGACCGCTTTCCTTTATCGTACTACATACTCAAATACACGCTAACAGGGCAGCTACCCTTGAACTAACAATATGACAAATGACACCTCTTGCTCTATCAAAAAGTCGAGTAATAATCAAAGTTAATTAAATCTTGAAAATTGCCTTCTACGCAACGGCAGCTCTACTTGAAGCCAGAATATAAGAAGCCAAGAAACAGAGCCCGTCAATAAACCCAGACGCCAACGCGCCGTGATAGAAACAGCATTTCCATACGCCTCGCAATGTGATATGGTACCCAGTGCCAGAGAATGCAACAACAGAATAGAACAGAACAGGACAAAACGAGAAGTAAAGAAACTTCATAGCAATCATAAAAACAAGAAAAATAAAAATAAAGAAAAGAAAAGAAAAGAAAAGAAAAGAAAAGAAAAGAAAAGAAAAGAAAAGAAAAGAAAAGAAAAGAAAAGAAAAGAAAAGAAAAGAAAAGAAAAGAAAAAGATCAGTCCTCCATCATGGCCAGCATGTCCAGCTCCGTCTTGACCAGCTGCTCAAACTCGTCGCGGTCAATGCCAGACGAACGCGCCAGCATGTAGAGACTCTTGATGCTGCGTGACACGTGCTGCTTGACTCCAAACTCGCTCTGCTCGCGGCGCCCGGCAGACTCCTCCAGCTTGGTCACAATCACCGCCGAGCCGCCAGCCGAGCCGCCAGCCTCGCCAGCACTGGAGACTGACGAGGCCGAAAACGACGCCGGTCGCGGGTGCTCCAGCTTTGCTAGGCGCTCGTGGTCAATATCGTCGTCGTCCTGGATCGCAGCAGCCGGGCCTGCGCCCAGACCGAGGCCGAAGCCCAGAGGTGGGCGTGCAGCCTGCTCCTGTGCGGCCTTTGCCAGCTCGGGGTCCTGGGCCACAAGCTCGGCCTCGTCCGGGTCGTGGTTGTCCATGGCCGGCTGCACCGAGTCGTACTGCGAGAAATAGGCGTCCTCCTCTTCGGTCTCGCGCTTGGATTTCGTACCGGAAGCCTCACCGCCGCGCCGCATGGCAGACGGGGCTGGCGATCCCTTGACTGCAGGCGTCTGTGCTGCAGGCGTGCGCCCGGCTGGTGTCGCGTCGTATTGAGCCCAGTAGTCGTCGTCGTCTTCCGAGTTGTCCTCGTTTTCGTTTTCATTTTCAGCAAACACTGTGGTCTCCACAATCTTGGGTGTGGGTGCTGTAGCCTCCTTCGCCTTGAATGCCTGTTCTGCATCGTCGACCGTCTTGTGTCCACCAAACGAGTCGAGCGCTGAGCTGTCGGGGACGCTGACCTCGCCGATACGCCAGCCAGGACCGCCGCCCTCGGCGTCGCCTTCGCAGTAGACCAGACGGATCTCGAGGTTGAGATCGCGCATCAGCACAAGGGCCTGCAGAGTCTCGATATCGATACGCTTAAAGCGCGCCTCGACATCGGTGCTGTGCGGGTCATCCCAGTCGACCTCGATCTCGCCCGAGACGGGATGGGGCTCGAAGCGGGCGCTGCGGGCGACTTCGATCAGCTTCGCAGCCTTGGCCGGGTCGTAGCAGAGCAGGCGGATCCATGGCTCGGAACTGGCGGCGCTGAGAAACTGGACGCGCTGGCGCATGATGGGCGACAGCAGGGGAAGGACGGTGGATGCGGGCTGCGAGGCCATGGCGGCGACGGGAAGCGACGGCAGCAGGGGCCCGACGACATCGCGGGGACAGAGAGGGTGGATGACGTCTGCCATATTGAGTCTGATGATAGGTGATAGATGAGGCCGATGGTGTTTGGGCGACGATTGCAGTGTGTATAGATGAAGAGATGATGATTAGATGGCTTCAAGCTGGTAGAAGTCTAGTGGCGAGGTCGAAGGTCAAACACTCTAACGGCCAAAGATGCCGTCACATGCAACTCAAAAGGACTATCGAGATGTATAGTATCTGCAGGGGGGCGCAAAGTTGTTGTAGATAGAGTGTGGGGTGTATGCGGAGAAATGGAAGATGGTGAGATGGGCAGATGATAGTAACGTATGAGAGATAAAGATGAAGAAAGATGAAGATGAGATGTGAGATGAGGTGAGAAGAAACGAGGTGAGAGATGGAGAGTTGAGACGGAGAAGGGGAGGGAAGTGACGATATATAAGGAGGGGAAAGGCAGAGGGCAAGAAGAGAGAAACAGGAAGGAGGGAGTGAAGACGATACACCCGAGAAAGCAAGTCACAAGTCACAAGTCCTGGCAGAGGA
Source organism: Ophiostoma cf. undulatum (assembly GCA_022392935.1). Lineage (NCBI taxonomy): Eukaryota > Fungi > Ascomycota > Sordariomycetes > Ophiostomatales > Ophiostomataceae > Ophiostoma > Ophiostoma cf. undulatum. The sequence goes on from JAKRGL010000031.1 coordinate 224,087, forward strand.
CAGAGGACGGTGTACAGAGGTAGGGAAGCTGCGAGACACTGCGGGCTGCGGACAAACGGGTCAAGTCAAAGGCGAGGGCGCAAAGGTGCGAGGCGTCAGAGGCGTCGTGGATTTTAGAGAGCGGCGTGGAGGAATGGCGCTAGTGGTGGTGCCCCCCCATATTTCTTGAGATTTTATGAGATTTTGGTGGCAGTTTGGGGTGCGTTTTAGCGTTTCGTCCACTACGAGGGCGGACAATTACCCCGTAGCTCTAGCCGTCCCACCTGTGCTTCGGGCGGAGGGAAGCCAATCAGCAGCGTAGGATTAATAGGGTATGGACCGTCAACGGCCATCAAGCTTGTCTAGCTTATGTCAGCTTATATCACCACGTGACGCCGATCAACGTCAACGTCAAGTCGACGACGTCAATGGCGTGAACAACTGTGACATCTCATAAAAACGTTAGGATTATCTCTTCTTTAGAAATAAAATAAAAAAGCCCCATTGAACTTCCCTGTGTCGTTACGTCAGTGGCGATGCTTAGCCGACAGATGAGCCACATTGGTGTATACCGCCAAGATGCACAAGTTACACCAGACGGCGGTTCCCGAATCTCGAATCTTGAAACTTGCTTGATCTTGGAGATCTTGGATAATGCCGACTGACCGGCTACCTAGTACCACTTATCTGCAACTGTTTATTGGTACGCATCTCGCTCCTTAAATGCATAATGCTTGGCTTTTCTTGAGCCTTTCAAAGTTGACTATCTGCCAGCCAGCAAGGCTGTCATGGACAATATCGAGAAGCGGCTAGTGTTTTCAGCCACTGATAGACTTTAATTAGCTACGAAATACATAGTAAGAACTGGGTACTTGATATATTTTGACGTCTAGTTCCTAGCGTATATGTCTAATGGGCAGTCTTTACTAGTGTCTACAGTCCGTAGCAAGTATTTGTTGATAACAATATCCTATGAAGTTATAACTACGACTGGTATTCTAGTCCAAAAATATTACTTGATAAATATTTTATCCATCATAGCTTTGCATGAAATATAAGTCAGCTACACCACGAGTATTGCTAAACAACCTCGTACCTTATGCTTGTGTGATGTGTGCTTTCTGTCAGAATTAAGCTGATCATCAAAAACTAACCAATAGTGTGTTATGAAATAGTGGATCATGGCACATCTTAAATCGTCAATATCCTAATTCAAACATTAAGGCCGGATCGTGCCTTGACGACAAGTCTTTTAATTTCTGCACTTACAGTTACAGCGCGGAAATAATCACGAGGTTATCCCAGAATTATCGTGCCTGCTTGAGTGTATTCCTTTGCCAAAGTCAAGACGTATGAGTCGTGCAAATCTCACTGTTTTCGAGCTATTGAAGGAAGAGTTAAGTCTTTTATCCAGGGCACGTGAATGGGCAATTTGGCCGGTAGATGCCAAAACCATGTCATGAGTCGAGGCCGCAGCTGCAGAAACCTCCCACATAACATCGAAGGGAGGAAGTGACAAGCAAACGTATGGTACCTGCCCTATACGGCATCGAGGAGAGGATAAGGCGAGGGAAAGGGAGATAGCGTTGGGGAATATGAATTTGTTGACTTTGGTAGTGGGAAAGCGTAAAGCTTTACGTAGATGGAAAGAGCGGTTTATGAGCGAAATGGAAATGGAAGGAGTGAGGAGCGGGAGGGGGGCGGGGGCAGAAGCAGAGCTGTATAAATTCGAGGAAATAGGAAGGAACGACCGCACATGGAAGACAACTAAAATCAACGGCACTAGTAATTTTGAGATAGATCCCCAAATAGGAAAGCAGCTCATATGCATAAACATACTACAAAACAAAAACAGCGAGAAATGGTACGAGATACCAACCATTTTGTCGAGAGAGCAGCTTTTACTGGAAAGAACCTACGGTAAACTGCCAAAAGCGAGGAAAGAACGGACGGCTAGACAACGAAAAGCCTCGAAGAGGGAGGAGCGAGGAGCAACATAATCATGGTGTTCTCTTCTCACTCTCCCCTCTCTTCCTCTCTTCCTCTCTTCCTCTCTTCCTCTCTTCCTCTCTTCCTCTCTTCCTCTCTTCCTCTCTTCCTCTCTTCCTCTCTTCCTCTCTTCCTCTCTTCCTCTCTTCACTTTATGCTCCCCGCCCCCATTGGTACTCAACACCAAACTACAAGGTATGTTTGAGTTGTCTCAAAGAATGGAAATGTATGAACAGACGCAAGTCTTGCTCATGTATTGCTCTTGGATGCTTGGTCTCATAGCAAAGATTGACTCGTGGTACTGATATGAACTCCAGAATCTTCTTTGGCCATTGCGTCCTCAATTTAGCAGTCCTTCTGAGAAGGTGTTTTGTTTGGTCTTTGGTCTGCCTGCGCATGGCCCAGAACGCGGCCAGCGATCCGGCATTGTGCGCCACCCCCCCACAAGAAGGGTTGAGTGTGGTTCCTCGTCCCGACTGCATGGTGAGTGATACTTGAATAGCGCGACTTTGTCGACATGTTCTATAGTATCGGATTTTGGTATCTTCAATGATGAAAAGAATGGCCACAGTTATCCCTTCTGAGTTGCCGCTTGCCGGACATGAATGATAATTTTCAACTTCTGATGATTGATACGGTTTACCGCCTTCGGGTAGACATTTCCAGCTTTTGTTTCCTACCGATTTTTTCGAGGCTGTTTTATCGCGCGGCTTCTTTAGCAACTCACATGGCTTCGGCTGACAAAATGAACTCTCCCAAAACAGGTTCGGGAGTCCCATCAGAGCACAAGCAAGCGTCCATCGCATCCTCGAGGAGAACACAAGGTTCTTGGCCTAGCGACAGATGAGCCTACCGAACAAGCTCGAGAAAGCCTCTTTGCTATACCGGCACGGAAGGCTTCAGAACACGGAAAAGGAAAAAAAGCAGTGGAAGTATCCTTCCGGGCAGGACAGTCGATTGTTACCCCCTGATATTGATTTATCCCATGGAGCTTCCGGCCTCTCGTCGATATTGCCGGACCAGACATCGACGAGCCGGGCAGAATCTGCTGAAATTAGCTGGGTCGACTTCCTATTATGGATAGATAATACCAGTTTGTTGCTCGCCATTGCATTTGCAATTATCTGTATTGTAATAATGTGAAGAAGGCGTAGAGTGCTGAAGATGGCATATTCCACGGAGGGTTTCTAAAATCAGTGGGAAGAAACTTACCTCCTAAGCGGCATGTCGGCCTCTGGGATCCCCCGTGACGAACTCTGAATATCAAAGCCGCGTATCATTAGCATCAGTGTTATCCCATGGGACACTACCAGTTATGATGGCCTGTAAGTGAGAAAACTGTGCCCTTTTATACAATTCCAGCGGTGGCGAGTTGGCAATAAAGAGGCTATGTTGTGTTGGTCGTTGTTGGTCACGTGGTACACCGAGGTCTACAATCTTGTAGATGCGAGTGTACCACAGGATGTCTGGGTCAGCTGCTGTCTTTGTTGATGCGTATTTTAGTCGATACAAAGACTCAGCCGTCTCGTTTCTCTTTCTTTGCCAGTCACTAAAAAGTACAAAGTACGCACCTATGAGAAAAGACATTCTTCTGGCTCATATTTAATTTCCATCTATTTGTACGTAGAGATTTACACAAGTTGCTGACCTAAACAGTCTTGGGTTGTGTAAACCCGTGCAATGCCTATAGCACGATCTGATGCAGCGCTGTGATTTCATAGCTCACCGCTTCTTACCAGAGACAAAGCAATACCGAAAAAGAAAAAAAAAGAACAAAAAAAGACATCGAGATCTGACCTGATAGAAACCTCCTACCACCACAGACAATAGACGACTGAATAATAGTGTTTTCTGCATCTCAGTCCAGTCTCCGTCAACATGTTTGCTGACTAATCCGCAGCATACAAGACCCCTCAGAGTTGTCGATATGAGCTATCACAGTGGAAATAATGCGCATCATCTCGCCGTTGTCTCTGTCCCGCCTGTCAATTACTCACTTTAATGAGTTTTTGGTTCAATCGGGAACCTAATTCAAAAGAGCACTTTAAAAGGCACAGTGTCTGCAGTCCATGCATGTCTCGCTTAGTCAGCATCCAGTCGATTGTTGACCGCGAGGCTGTCGAGACGAGACGGTGAGCAAAGCTGCTGTATCGGCGTATCAAGAGGGGGGAAAGGATAAACGATTGGGGCCATGGCTGCTGGTATACAAAAAAAAAGTGGCTGTAGGTGGTAGATTCTGTCTCTTTAGGCATAGACGCTGCATGGGGCAGGGACCATGGGCCATGGCTGCATCGACCCGCGTCCACTTTTTTTCTTCCTGCGACCCCATCCATCCCTCCTTCTTTTTTCGATTTAACGGTTTTGGCGGGCGGCGTGCGTGCGGGCTGCGGGCTGATCTGTTTTCGGACTCCAGGTTGCTTGTCCTTCTTCTGGTCTTCAATCTTACCAACGTGTTTGCTTGCTTGTTTGTTTGTTAGGTTTATAGAGCCTCGCCAATGTAAATAGCTACTCGTCCTCGCCCGGCCCAACCCCCTCCAGGCCGGCACCACCACAAACACCTACCTCGCTGGCGTGGCTATTTGCTGGCGGATATGGCCACCGCCTTTTCACCGGGGTCGGCGGCCACCGCCTCAACCTCAACCTCGACTTTTACTTCAACTTCTAGTGCAAGCTCAAGCTCGTGTTCAAGCTCAGGCTCAAGTTCAGACTCATGCTCATCCTCGACCGACTCAACTTCTGCGCACACGCCTCGCTTCCAAATCGACATCCCGCGCATCTGTGAATCCTTTGGTCGCTCACAGCACCCCCAGGTGTCCCGCGTCGGCAACCACGTCGAGATCACAACAACCCCAAAGTTTGGCGACCTCACCCAGTACGGCGTCTCCGAAGAAAATGAGAGGCGCGTCTGGGCTGCCGAGGTCCGCCGGCTCGCGGCCGCCGTCTCAGACCCGGGCGTGACCCTGCTCGAAGGCCCCGCCGACTGGTACGGCGGCGATGCGGACGCCAATGGCTACAGCTGCCTGCACGACCTCGCCCACTCCTTCCAGATGGCCCTCGAAATCTGTACACACGACGACCTCATTGTCGCCTCCAAAAGCCACCCGCAAAAGGACTACACCCACCCCATTGCGCTCTCCTACAACCGCCTCGAGCGCAATTTTGACGACAAGATCCAACGCCGCAAGTTTGAGCATCTCGGCCGTGGCGGCAACCGCGCCTTTCATGCCTTTGTCAACTATGTCACATCCACTGTCGCCATTGTGCTGCTGCGGGCCGCCGCTGTCAGTGCCGGTGCCGGTGCCGATGCCAGTGCCAACGAAGACGAGAACAGCACCGCCTGGGCCGAGAAATGCATCGCATCGCTCGCCCAGTTTGCGTCCAAGATGAAGGTCGTTGGCTACGACCTGCCCATCACAACCGCCATCAGCATGGCCGTCTTTCTCCGGAGCCAGCCCCTGCTCAGCCCCGTCAAGTTCACAAAGAACCCCATGGACAGCATGGACTTGGGCATGGGCAGGGGCATGGGCATGGATTCTGAGATGGATGTTGACAGCGACCCATCTCACGTAGCATACGTTGCACCCCTAATTGACTTCAACCAGACCGTCCAGCAGCTCTTGCGTGATGCCACGGCCACCTTGCTGTGGGACGCCACCACAGGGCAGCCCAGCGACATGTTCGAGACAAGCGCGGTCATCTACGACACGGGCTTTGGTGGGGCACGCCGGCAGCTATGCCAGGAGCGGAACCGCCGCATCGGCACCTCGGCGGGAAAAGGCACAGTGCGGTCAGCGAGTGTCGTGTTCGACGTGTGCCGGGCCATATGGAGCGATATTCCCGATGACGACCGGCCAGTGCCCTACCGGACATATGTGGACTGGAGCTGGACCGGCTGTGATCAAAGCGACCAAAGCGGACAAAGTGACCAGTCTCCAAAAGACAAAGTCTCGGCGACACGACGAAGTAGCCTGACGAACATGAAAGACGTCATAACTGCACTTGTGCCATACACCATGTTCTGTGGCCCGTTCTCAAGCACTCTCACCAATCTTATCCACTCCCCCTTGTTATCCAAATCTTCGTGTTCATCGTCTCTACTCCCATCAACCCACCTCGCGTCTGTCCGCATCCGGACGTCACAGTACTCCTGGCTCGAAGCACAGCTGCACGACCAATACCAGGACCAAGGAGGCCCGCCGCACAATAATGTGTACTACACCGCCTTGGCCCAGGAACGCGCACTCGCCCGCTCCGAAGACGACGACGCCTTTGACGGCGACTACAAGCTGCGCCGGTACCGCGAAATGAACGACCGCCTCGCCGACGCTGCCGCTAGGATGCAAAACTGGACCATTGGCCCGCACAGCATTACCATCAACGACAACTGGTACTGCCGCACTGCCGTGTCTGCCGTCTGTCTGCTCGTGCTGGCCGCACTCTCCTTTATTGCTGGCGGCCAGCCCCTCCCGCTCTCGCTAGCAGGCGTCATTGACCGCCCGAATCTCGTCGTGATCGTGTGGGCCGCCGCCGGCTTTCTCATGGCCTACGTCAAGTCCATGCGTGTCGAGGCCTGGCCGTGGAACGATTTCCTGCGCGGCCAGGTGGTCTGCCGCTCCATCTCGGAAATCCACACCGTCACCAAGATCAACCCGCAGACGCTCTTGGCCGTCCTCCTCTACCGGGACGCCACAATAGTAGACTCTGAGTCTTCTTCTCTGTCTTTGAAAACATCCGGCCCGTTTTGCTCGCTGTTTGGCGACCACGAGCCGGGCGGGTTCGATATCGACATCGCGCCCATGAATGACACTGCCATGGCCGGCGGCCACCTGTTTATCGTCGTGAGCACCGATGACGGGCCGGCACTTGTCGATCTTATCGCCGATGCCGAGACCGAAACCTACATGACCGTGCCCAACAGCGGGTCCAACATGACGAGCCCGCATCTCCGCAATGCGCTCTACTGCATCAATGCCGGCAGCCCCGACCATTTCCTAACGTTTATCCGCGAACGGGACGAGGCTGGCAGTGTCAAGACGCGCAAGATGTTCCTGCCCATGTACCGGCTGAGCGACAATGGCGTGCTCGAGTGGAACCGCGTGCTGGGCGTGCTCGACGAGCGGGCCATCTTCCGGTAGGCGCGCAGGCAGGCAGCGCTCCCGGCAGCAGCCTCGGGAGGCTTACGACTTTATTCCTGTACGATTTGATGATTGAATGCCCATCTCGCATAGCATAGCACATAGTATATAGAATGTCGCATATAGCATAGCATAGCATATATAGGATATACATACCTCGACTTTTCTTGCCAATGACGATCAAACGCGATTATCGCATGTGCCCGTGAAGTCCAGTTTGGTGTTGAAGCCGTATTCGCGACTGGTCGGACTCGGCCTGGGACGTCGACACCAGTCCTCGCCTCTATCCCTGATTGGTCTCCGGCCGTCCCGCCAGACTCGCTCCCTCTCGAGGCTTGCCGGTCATCTTCATGACTCGTCCTTGTTCGCTTTCCGCTTTCCGCTTGTCTTACTGTTGCAGTGTTGTATTGTTCAATTGTTCGCTTATGCGATTGTACAGTCCATCATGTCCCAATCATCGCCTACGATCCAAGGATCTGCCGGATCACTGCTCTGCTCTAGCATTCTTTGTCTACATAGCTTGTAGGGCATCGGCGGCCCTCCTGGCTGCCTCAGCTCGCCTGGGCAGGCCGTGTCTTACCCTGTGCCTTTGTGTGTCTATCTTCTCACCTACGCATCTCTTTCCTACCAATGCCTATGCCCGTGCCCGTGCCCGTGCTCGGGCGTCCTCACTCATCCCCAGATCACCACCCGTCAAACTCCCACAAGAGACAGGCTGCTTGAATGTCTGATAGACTGAGTGATAGTCTGTTAGACTGATATGATAGACTGTTAGACTGATAGACGATGGTCTATAGATTGATTTACAAATCATGTCTATCAATTTGAATTCTTGGTAACGCCTCTTGTGTCGACTCGAATAACGACCTAGCGACACTACATACACTATCGCGCCCATCTCTGCCTCCTCGCATCGACTACCGGCATTCCGTCTTTCCGTTTCTTTGTCTACGATCGCCAGGGAACGTTGGCCTTGAAGGTGGTTTTCTGAGACAGTATGTAGACGTAGGTCCTCTGTGCTTCAGAGAATAGACGAGAGAGCAGATGTCTCATATTGATACAACTGGACTGTGAGTTAGTCTGCCAGAGCTAGTGCTAGTCTCGGCGGCCAACTACTACTGTTTCCGTACTCTGGGAGTCTGTGTACATACACACCGTCAGCAAGGGAGCATCGACTCACTTGCAAGGGAGAGCAAGGCTTGGATCCAGCATACCGGTGCATCCCAAGAGTCCCAAGGTCTATATGTTGAGCCGGCTGTCGATCAGTCGATGCGTAGATAGTAGATAGGTCATATGTTAGATCCTCTATTCTTACTGGCTACTAGACACGAAGCAAGGCATATTGGTGGCAAACAACCTGGAATCCAACGACAAATAATAAATACTGTGACAAATGAAAATAGGGACGACGACAGACTGCTGCGAATGACAATGGGCAATATCTCAATAGCTCGTGCGGACGCCAGGGAGCATAGTGTGTGTGCTGGCACGCAAATACATAAAATACTCTGAGGTGGCATGTTCTGCCAACGGTTCTTTCGCCTACTTCCTGCCTCTTGCCTCTTGCCTCTTGTCTTGCCTCTTGCCTCTTGCCTCGTGCCTCGTGCCTCTTGCCTCTTGCCATCGTCTCGCAGTCCTTCAGTTATTGTCCTTTAGTCTAGTACCTTTGAATATTATGTTCAATTCACTGCACGCGGGACCCGCGGATGCCTGCTTCTTCTCTGCTTCTCTGCTTCTCTACTTCGCTCTGCTCCTCGGTCCCTGGCTGGAAATCCCGTGCGAGTACGGCGTGCATTGCGGAGTCTCGGGGGCAGTTCTACAGGTCTAGACTTCAAACTCGTAGACTCGTAGGTTCGTAGACTCATAGACATAACTTGTAGACAAATGATATATGACACGCAAACATGGACATGCAGCGTAAGCAAGGGGTCGTTCAGCCGGGCGAGACAGACTGTGAGAGAAGAGGGTGTAGGGCAGAGTTTTCTCTTTTCTTTTTCTATTCTCCAATGCATCTGCTCTGCCTCTTCGACCTTTTTGGGCCTTTTTCGACCCCATTCGACCATTTTCGACCTCGCCAGTGAGACACGGCTCAGATCATGGGGGCGAGGGGTGAATTGCGTCAAACCTCTGGAAAGACAGAGGGTAGGCCTAGCACTAGCACAAGGCAAGATACCCAAAAGGCTCGAAAGGAGAGAGTTAAAGGCGGGAGGGAGACGGCAAGTATGAAGGGACTCGTCTAGTCTGGCAGGGCGGAGGGTGAGGGATAGAAAGAGGAAGGACTACGGGAAAAACTAGAGACTGCACGCCGGCCCACGCACACCGGCCGGACGGGTTGACGCAAGGGCGGCACGGGCCAGTCAAGGAAGAGCACGTCGGCATGGAGGAGGCAAGAAGTAGACAAACCATGAAAAGATTGATAGTCGTTGGAATTGAAAACATTAATAAACATTGTTGCGTCAACGCCTGTACAGAGTAGAGTAAGCAAGGGCACACCTCGAGGCCGAAAAAGCAAAAAGCAAAAAGCAAAAAGCAAAAAGCAAAAAGCAAAAAGCAAAAAGCAAAAAGCAAAAAGCAAAAAGCAAAAAGAAAACAATGGCAAAACAGGTCGATGCATGTCTTGCTCGCTGAGACATGCAGAGATCACCAGCCACCCCGCGTTAGCACTCTGCTCTCGCCTTTTATCTTTCCATCTCTCTCTCTCTATGTTCTCTATTTTTAATTCGTCAAATCTCGAGTCCAAAAATTTGCCCTCTTACGTCGCACCCTCCTGGCTCGCCGTAAGCCAGTCTCGCACTATCGTATGCGTGTCTCGGATGCTAGCCATCCATCCCTTGCCGTGCCAGTCGCCGTCTCGAGTGAGTCTTCGGGTGTCCCATGTCTAGTAGTCTTGAAGCTGCGTGTATCAAGAGATATCGACATCTACAATTTTCTTTTTTTCCTGTTTACTGCAACCGCCACTGCCTCGTTTACTCCTTTGCTCGTATCTTTTGTCATTTGTAACAGAGCCCGGAAAGGACGCAGCCGGACTGTGCCTTGCCATTGACATTGTCGACTTGACCCGTGATCGACAAGGCCGGCTCGGGCACGGGGGATCCTCAGTCCATCAAGCGCGTCTCTGTATGGGTATTCAGGCTTAGCATGCTCCGTCGTGGGTTCTGAAGAGCCACATTTCGCGGAAAAGAGGGCAAATATCAAGAGACAATATGGCAGGATGGCAGGATGGAGGACATGATGACAGGACATGCTGACAGGATGGTAGCAAATGTTGACAAATATAATAGGATGCGCAAAGTACATCATCATGAAGCTAAAAGGTGACAGTTTATCCGAATACGGTAAATTCAAATAAGCAGGCCTACACCGGTCACCGCAACTTTGATGTCTCTATCACACACCATCATCAACATCAGGATCGAATATCACATCTAGTCCAGGGTTCAAAGTCAGAAAAGGGATCTCTGCCGCTCGATCCTACCACCCTACGGATCTACGAAGCAATATATCGCGATAATGAATGCAATCCAAGGTCAAAAGCGCATTATCGGTTTCACCCAGGATCGACCGAACCAAGATACTGACATCACAATCTAACGCCAACGTTGGCCTTTGCGGGTTGATTCTTGGCCCTTTTTGCCTGGTTTGCCTCTACTTTGTTTTTCTTGTTGTTCTTTTTCAAAGGCTGTGCCCTGGACATGTTTATTAATCAACATCAAGGTCTCGCCTCACGGGTTCAACACTCTCAACGGTTTGATTGCAATCAGCATTAATGGAATACAGAGAAACAATACCCGGTAAGCAATGGTCAATGACGGGTTGCAGACACGCAGTTGGACAATATGGAGAATAAGCACATGCATACATGTCGTCTTTGTTGTCTTTCCTTATTGAGAGCCTGCAAGTCTCGTGATTTCGAGTGCATGTCGGTTCATGTCCATCCGCACGGACGATCAGCATAGATAATGATGTTTTGTATTATGGCAAATGAATATACAAAAAGAAATAAACTGTTTATTAATATTAATATTAGCACCATATAGCAGAGATTTCGCATCCACTGAACCCTACAAGCAAAGCACCTGGCCAGGCCAGTCAAGCCCAGTACATAGTAGGCCAGGCCCAGTAGACCAGAGGCCAGGCACATGCATGGACTTTGAATGGATATTTGCAGACATGAGACTGGGGCGAAACTGTACGAGTGCAATCTGTACGGAGTAATTTACAGAGCAAATAGTGGAAGAATGGCTCGGGGAGGGCTTCCGGGCATAATTTACATTTACTTTGTATATTTTTACAGTACACCTTGTCCGTCCATGTCCGCCTATTCCTCGTAATGGCAAACTCTGACTGAAAATAACCACACCCATGTCGCCACTGTTGTTGTAGTGTATTCTGCATTTAGGATGTACTCTGTATAGCGTGCTGCATTGACAGAGTACTACTATGTATGTAAGATACAAGGGATTTGCCTGGCCTGTCGGAACGTCCCTGGTCATGCCCAGCCAGGCCTCCCGAATGATAGACAGTCAGTAGTACGGAGTAGATGATAGTGGACTTTGGTATGGGTGGGCCTCACTCAGACCCTCAGACTCAAGACTATCATCTACCTGGCAAGGTGTGCGTTGTTCACCTTGGTCTCGAATGGGCCTGTCTTCGGACAGTGCGACGTGCTGTAGGATAGGCAAAGCTTAGACGTAGCAAAATTTGGACGGTGGATAGACGATGGGGTAGGAGACGGAGTAAACGATCAACACCCGCCTCTACATTGTATCCAGTGCCGTTCAGAGGGTGGATAGACAAGGTGAGTCGAGCCTACATAGTATGGATCACTGCTCGTATTTTAATGATTCCAATTAATTATGTTCTTATCAAGTCTTGTAGATAATATGGGACGACGTCGATGATATTCGACGGAGCCTTTGTCGTCTGTCATATTTGACTCTAATTTTAATAATTCTATCTCGAAAAGTTTCAAGATTTGATTTCAATTTCAGTTTTGATATTTACCCTCAATAATGACAGTTGACAGTTGACACCCTGTTTGTCTATTCCACAGCTGTCATTACTATTTCTTTGTGCTGATCGGCACTGCAGCAGGGTGGATGAGAGGAGATGAGAGCATTCAGAGGAGAGGCATGGAGTCTGCCACGACGAGAATCCTATGTACAACTTAAAGATGTTTTGGATTCCGGATTGTGCCCCGGCGCCCACTTGTGGGAGCTTGGGAGGTTAGTATCCTATCCCAGCACCAGCGAAGATCGTTTGCTCGACACCCGCCTGTCCTCATGTCGTATCTGCCGATGCATAACGCCGATAGTCTATCAGTATCAAATAAATCATTATTGTTACTATGCTAGGTATTGCTATCCTAGGCGGTTGCCAATATCAGCTTCAGTTATTACACCGTACTATGTACAGCAATCACACTACTTACATACGTAATGACGGAGCGCACCGAGTCAGACAGGGACAGCCCTGCTCTGTTGAGGGCCTTGCCAGTCCAAAATCCAAGTAATGCAATCAACGCCATGTCCATCATGGCCATCATCACTTGTTTAGGTGCTTTCGGAGGATTATTGCGTGTCGACCGTTGACCTTTACTCCTCAGGCTCCTCTCTGCCTCATCTTGCCGTGCCTCTCATCTTGCCTCCTTTGGGGTGTATCTTGCGCACACTAAATATTGCTGTGTAGATTAGAGATGATGCAATGTAAAAAGGCAAAACGGTATAAAAGCAAAAAAAAAAAAAAAAAAAAGCACAACACGAAATCACAAGCAACGATTTACGCTTGCAACACCCCAATGCATTTAGGCGTACAAGACCCGGATACCAGCCGGGCGGATTCGACCCATGCTCTCGTCGTCTTTGGTCTGGTCTGTGGCCTTTGGCTTGATGACAGGTGTAATAAAGAGGAACTTTCCTACCATAGTATGGATTATCTGCAAGTCTGTCTCTGTCGAGCATAGCGCGATGCAGTCTAGCAGTAGCCCGCACCATGCAGCTCACACCGTCTGTACTCTGCACTCCGTGATACATAGTAGATGGTGATAGATGCATAAGTAGAGATAGTGTCGACGACAACGCATCCCATCCACTTGATCCTATTCCAACCCCGAGCACACCGATATTTGGTAGCTAGCAAGAAAGGCTGGGAGGCGAGCAGGCGAAAGGACGAAAAGAAGTAAAGACTCAGAGATAATACGAATAGGATGAAAAGATGCGAAGGAAAAAATAAAGCAAAAGGAAGGAAGGGAGGAAAGAAAAAGAAAGAAAGAAAAAAGCTCACTCTGTACTCCTACCCCAGACTCTCGGGCACGTACCGGCCTATTGTCCGGGGTATCTCTGCGCGGTATGCTCACCGGTGGCAATGCGGTCTCTCTCCCGCCCAAGAGACCACTCTGTATCTTATGTTCGCTCGCATTATCCTGCTCCTTCACTGAAACGCTTCTATGCTCCTACTCTCCTTCTGTACTCTCGCCCTCCTACACATCCCATACTCTACATAGTACTACTATGTATGTACATCTCGGTCTCTCTCGGTCGTTTCCCCGGAGTATCAAGCCAGGGTTTTACTGGCGTCGCAGGGTTATTCCATTGTGTCCTTCTACATAGTATTGACTTACGTCTAGACTACTCTCTCTCTCAAATCACCCAAGCGAGTCTATCCGGGCCGATGCCAGTAGACTACCCTACCAGGTACTAGATTGCTCGATTGCAACTCGGGGTGTCTGGGGTAAAGCGGAGTCCCCTCTTTTCTCGCTGTATCTTTCTTACTTTCACATTCTTCGTATTCTTCACTTTCAAGGTTCTGTTTTCGTCCCCTCATCTTCACATGGGACGGGACAGCGCTCGGCAGTTTTTTTTTTATCATTTTCCCATTATTGTGATTGTATTAGTTTGAGTCTTCGCAGTGTTGGTTGACGCTTCTATGTACCCATTTGATGAGGCATATTCTTAAAAAAAAATCAATGCTCGAGCGTTGGGTTGGGTTCAGCTGCTCCGCATAGCATAGTGCAGGTTTCTCCATTTTCTATCTATGATTTCAGCTCATGTCTTTTCTAGTCTGTTCACCGTCAAAAAGTCGAAAAGTTGGCGAAGCCGGCGCAAACTATACACTTTTGTTTTTCACGAATACAGATCTTGACAGAGAGGACCGCTACGAATGCTTGGACTGACAGAAACAGATGCACTTTCCATCCGGAGTAGAATACGATATAAATAAACCAGAAACTGTATATCGGAAAGCCAGAAGTCAATGTCCGTAATATGACTAAGCTCGAGAGTCAATAGTCTCAAAATACTGTGCTGACGGAGAGAAGCAGGATGGAAAAGAAATGTATCCTACTATCACGTAGAGCATCCTTCTCATCCTCACCATCCCCATCCTGCTCCTCTTCCGAATGCGAGCGGGAAGAGGCACAGTTCATCACACCACTCTAGATAGAGACATATCATAACAAGACACTGCCCCTGACATGCACATATATCACATTTTGTTTTTATTTGCATTTATATATGCACTTGTGTCAAAGATACTCGGTGTATTTGTGAGCCGAATCACTTCTCTAGTGCTCAGGACCAAACGGGTGTTGGCCTTATTGTTTAGCGTTAGTCTCTGTTGGCTGTTAGCTACTACGAGTATATTGCTGTTGGTGTTTGGACCGTGTCGGGCGTGTGAGAGCCCCATTTACGCGTCACGTTTTTGTTGGTGTGCCTTAAAACTTTCTTTTTGTCGGACTACTGCATACGCTGCAATCCGGTTTGTAGTGCTTTTTTTTTTTTTCTTTTTCTCCTCCTCCACTCAGTCAATGTTGGTGTGTTCGCACCGTTGGAAGTACTGTATATATCCTCTCATTTGAAATGGCTGCAAAAAAAAAGAAAAGAAAATGAAGTGATGAGATTCAGCCGGGCTCGATCCTAGAGGTCAGAGATAGCAGCAGGAGCAGGAACAGGAGTAGGAACTACTCTGCATAGAACTATGTGTCCAATACGACATTCCCTCGCTCCTCCACACATTGAGACTCCATGTGATGGTCACACTTATGCAAGGGCAATGCATGGCATCGTAGACAGACCGTACAGTGTATTGCTACTCTGCACAGAGGACGCGGGCAGCAACGCGGATGCAGTCCAGCGGAAGGGCCTGTGCTGTTTCCGCCCGTGTCTCTGCTGCTGCCATCGTCTGGTCCAGTTCTAGTCCTTGATGGCTGGGTGGCTCAGTTTGGCTGGCTGGCTTTCGAAACTTCATGCACAAGTCAGGTTCTTTTCTTTTCTTTTAATTATTATATTTGCTTTTTGCTTTTTGCTTTTTGCCCCCTCTATGCCTTCCATCACAACGCCATATCACATACGCCTTTTTCGAGCTCTTCGTGCCATCATATTTGCAGCAAACACCGACAATATCTCGTGATCTGCTTGGCCGTACAGGTGTTGACATCAATCCATAAACAAAGCTAAATCACTCTTATCTCGCAACTCTAGGCTCTTGTAAATGCTCTAGTGAGCCCTAGTACCTGCTCTAGCAGTTGGTAACTGTAAGAAGTAGACAGCTCCAGCCAGTTTAATGCTCGTTTTTCCACGATCAGCCAAACTCCGCACACTAGACGTCAGTCACTAAACGTCTGGCGGGCTCTAGCACTGCGGAACACCTAGCAAAACAATCGGCTGTAGGATGATAGCTGCTGGGCTTACTCAACGGGGTAATCGTGCTCCGTCGAAGTGCAATAGAGTCGGCTATCAACGTTGCGAGCGTTGAAAACGTGCTCATCAGCGTTAGCTTTGCGCCTTGTACTAATATATTAAGACATGTATTTTGTGCGTTGTGCTTTGCGCTTGTCCGGCGGTTGATAACGCAACCGTTTCGGCGGCAGTTGGTTTCCTCTACGTAGTAGTTTCGCTGGTCATCGATTGCTATCGAGCGCAAGTCTGCGTTTGATATTTGTTTGCGTCAATGCGTTGGCTCGAATGACATTGATCCGATCACAACACAGCCCGTCGCAGACTGCCTATCTCTCCTCTTCCGCACAAAGTAGACATTGAATCGATTGCATCAACAAATGGCCCGATTGTCATGCCATCGGAGATTTACTCTGTAGCATTGTTTTTGGTTTTGGGGATTTGGGGTTTTCCTTCCGATGTTTTGTTGCTCTTATGTGCTGTCTTCCAGTCTTCCGAATTTATCCTCTTTTCAAAACTGCCGTCTCAGAGTCGGGCTGTTGACGTCGTCCAGCATCGTCTAATGTGAGTGGCTCCGGAACACCACTTCGGAACAGATCCTGTGTTCCATGTGTTTGCTTTGTGTCTGCTTTGTGTTTGCTTGCAACGCATGAATTGGCGTGGCTGAGCGATCCTGACACATTCGCTTAGGAGACAATTTTATATGTTTGGGTTTTGATTTTCGTTTCCGTAAATCCTCAAATCCTCGAATCCTCGAATCCTCGAGCCAATGGCTTTCTACAGCCCGCGGGTCCGGATGAGTGGTTCAAATTACATCATGCATAACGGACACTTTATTGTTTCCCCAATAGGCTCTTGGTACAGAGTATTTTGTTTGCCTACTATGCACAGAGTATGTTTGGCTTGTGTCGGTTTATCTTATCGCATGAGTTTCACCTCGGTCAGGTGTCAGGTGCATCAACTCAGTGTACTTGTATGATCTCTGGTACGTTTGATGTTCCCGACAAATCACTATATTTAGGGTGACTTCTAGCAGCAGTCTACTCTCTACCACCCGGACTTTCTTCCTCGGTGGTATTAACTCAGTAGATGGTCTCAAGTCTCGGCAAACTAACTAGATAGTCTCTTCGGCTCCGTGGCCCAGACTTTGCCCTTTGCCCCGTCTATGCTTATGCTTTGCTTATTAGAGCGAGCTTGAGACAATGGTCTGTCTATTTTAAGCAGAAACAAAACACTTTGCAATACTTAGTATGACCGGCATTGATGATGGTCGACAGAAGAGATGACGAGCGCCAGCATACAGCATAAATCCTAGAGCAAGGGACTTTATTGTCTGATATTGAGGATTTGCGTCTATTATTATATCAACCGCTCCGTCTCCTTTCCCATCATTACGATCTTGCTGGACTATTATTGGTTCTTCTTAAAAATCAAACGAATAAAAACATCAAAGAATGGCATGAAGCTTTCTGTGTATCCGAAAGACAGCTCTTATTGGATGATACTCAGTACATCGTACGTTGCATATTGCTAGCTAAAATATCTATCCAAAATCTAGAATATCTCGACTACACGCGACATGTTGCCTCTTATGCATGCTTAGTCACACTTATAGCCTGCCAGCATCCTTTGTCTCACCTGTATCTTTACACATTCTGTACCTGGCTGGCCCGTATTAGAGTAAGCGCGGGGTTTGCATGACCCTGGATTCTGGTTTCTTGGGGTCTAGGATCGATACTCGTACAAAGGAGGTTTTGTCATCTACTATTTGTCATATTATATTTTCACATTCCATCGACATCGCTCATCTTCGACTTCAAATATCGGAACTACGCGGCATTCTATTCTACTGCCTGCTATGCTCCTAGAATCGGACAGTCCGCATAGCAAACCCCCACAGATTTATCATAGCAATCGCTGTTTATGAGCCCATTATCATCCTTCTTTATCGTACAAATCATCTTATCATATCTTGCAGAGTATTATCTACTAAGTATTCACCATCGCTATAGTACGGTGTTATTGCATCGAGCGTATGATGTGCCTCACCGTTCACTGCACGATCCGTGCTGTCGCATCACCGCTACTTTATCCTGGATGCAGTCATGAATATGTCATCGTAGTAGGTCAACTCTGCGTGTGTATGCAATATCTCCAATATACTATAAACGCAAATGGCGGCATTACGGTGTAGTATCGAATATGCACGAGGACGGTGAACAGTAAATAGCCTGCAGTAGTATCATGTAGGCCTCCTGTAGGCAGGGAGGCTGGCTGCGAGGCATCGAATGATGTGTGTTTGTCAGTGTGTTTTTACATTATTATCACCGCTCCTCCAGCCTTTCTTTTTTCTTTTTTTTCGTGACATTTTTTCCTTCTTCTTGATTATCTCCGTTGACGTTCCCTTTTCCTTTTCCGCCTTTTCATTCTCCATTATTTTACATCAACCTCAGCACCTCACTGGCATCCAGGTGCTGTCCCGCGCAGATCCGTCGAGGGTGCCGGATGCGGCGTGGGGGATCGAGCGGTGAACGGCAACGGCCGGTTTTTGTTTCCTTTTCTTTTTATTTGCATTTTTTTTCTTGTTCTATCTGATTCTGTGTCGAATGATTGCGAAGATCAAAATGGTAAATTTTACAACGTAATTGAATATTCGAGGTGAAGAGTTTTCACACAACGCAACGTGCATCCGTCTGTCGACGAGTGACAATGCCGCATCTGCCCATGCCTCTCTTCCTATGCCGTCCGTCTGGCTTATTTCTACTATGCAATACTCTACAACTATTGTCGAGTCCTATTGTCCTTACATAGTACATACCCATCGGCTCGGGAATTCTTATTTTGTGACCGACACCAAGGGTGACAAGTGCGGGAGCTATTAGACAAGAGGAATAACTCACTAATAATGACTAAAAGCTGTGGGGGTTACCCATATCGTCGTGGTGGTGGCTGTCTAGCGGTACTTTCTAGCGATCGAGTCGTCGTTTCAGGTGTCTGGCCGTTAGGTCATATCTTTGGTTGTCGACGTCTTGCCATCAAGGACTCAAAGTGTTCAGGCCCCCAGTGCAGACACTCATTGCAATACCGAATAAACAAGGCCGGCGGCGTTGTACATTCAGAAGACACATGTAAATCAAATGACATCACGAAAGATATGTAGGCGGTCATCATGTCTCGAGATAGAGGCAACTGAAACATCTGGCCAGCCAGCCATGAGGGCACGGCCTAGATAGACAACTAGAGCGCATCGCCTACGAGATAGGTATTCTCTTGCCACAGTGCCACTATCTACGTAGTCTCTGTAATGCATACTCGAAATACTGCAGATCACCTCACTAGCCTGCTGGCAGGGTTGTTTGTTCTTCCTTTTTCTCTTGCTGCTCGACCCGTACTTTATTTCCTCATTCAGCCTCTCTCGTACTATGTAGCTTCATCTCCCATATGCTGCTCTCTACAGAGTATCACTTTCTACTATAACAAATCCTCTATCAGTCGGCGATGCCGGCCTTTGGGTGACAGCTTATCTTGACCGTTTCACCGTTCAAACTTAATAACGATATTACAGTATATGCGGAGTATAAATTACGTGCCTGCATATGCTACTGTACTTGGTACCCGAGTTTAGACTTTGGACTGAATAGTGCACTTCAACCTTCCTTTTTAGTGTAGTCTCCCACACATGTGTGTGAGAGTGTGTGAGGCAGTGGCCGACAACTTCCTCTTTCGGAATCCGAGTATAAGTCGGTCGTCGTCTCGGTCTGCCCGTTTCTTTGTCGTCGGCTGTGTCTCCGTTTGTTTGGTTCTACGGCGCAGGTGGCGATAGTTTTCGGTTGCGCCTTTTCTTCTACTATGAGCCTTTCATTCCAGTCGACCTGAAGCGCACACTAGGCACGCCTTCGAGAAGGTCCATGGAAGATTGCAACTTGTGCTCCGTAGTAAAATGGAGAATTCCACCCACCCGCGCGGTGGTCGCAGTAGAGGTCAAATCAGACAGCAGCTAGACCACAAGGAGAGACCCAAAATAAAGTAGAAAGGAGATAAACACATGTGGGGGCACAGCGCAAAATGGGTGATGCGTATCTCTGCTTCTTCCTGTTACTCATGATTGCTTCACGGGTTTCTTTTACGAGTGCAATTTTACTACTTGTCCGGAATGCGAAGGAATGCGAAGGAGTGGGAGGATGGGAGGAATGCGGGCGACGCCGTGGCTGTTAACAGATGATAAGAGCCTGTGAATAAAACGAAAGAAAAAAAGGAACAAAAGGAAAGAAACGAAAATGTTTGCGAGACCGAGTACGAAATGTACAGGAAACTCGAGGCTGGGATTTTTATTTATTCTAAATAAAATAAAAAGCATTTCTGGTCAAGACGGAGACGGCGCAGATTATTCAAGTCTTAATAAGAGTTGATAAACAAACACAAATACTCATTACATAAAACAGGCCTTATTATTTCTCTTTTGGTAATCACAGAAAATCAAAAATGGAGGATGCAATTTCAACGAGCCCATGCGGGAGCGTCCCGCCCGTCTTCCCTTGGTGCCCGCCAATAGTTTTGACAGGGTGCACACTGCACACTGAAGACTGAGTGAGGGATGAAGGCTGGAAGAGAAAGAGCAGCATAAAGTAAAGCAAAGGAGAGAAAACCCCCAGTCATATAAGAGTGGCTGGCCCAGGCCCATGGTCCACAGCCGTATCCGCCCATAACACTAAAATATGCCCTATTACTTGATACTTTTACAGAGACCAACACGTGCTTGAGGGCTGGCAATGCGCAATCAACGTTACGTAAAGTCAGGTACAGAACAGATATTGTGTCTACATATATCTAGTAAAAATAAGAAATAAAAACAAATGTTAATGTAGGGCCTGGCCAATTTTGAACTGCTTTTAAAATACTATTACTATGTAAACAGAGTGGGGTTAAAAATGAAGAGGAAAGATGTGAATAAGAATAAAATATAAATTGTGCCTGGTTATGGCTAAAATATGGCAAAAAGATGAGGCAATAGATGGGAAATCAAGATGTGATGTACAGAGTATTACGGTGTCAACTGCATTCCGATTTGAATTCTTATTGTTATTTTAGGCCAGTTTCCACCTAACATCCGGTATCTGGTGCCGTGGTGTCTGGGCTACTGTATCTATGCGGCCTCGTTTATTCTCGGTTCTGGGCTGCTGGTAATTTCGTAATTTGGTACCGTAATTTTGGAGTTTTCCTATTATTTCCTGTAATTATTCGGCCAGCCTTCATATGTGGTCGGGCCTTGGCCTTGGGTCTCTGGCCGCCTTTTGGGCCGCCATCCACCTGGCCTCGTCGTTGCAGTAGAGGCAAGCCTTGTAGTCCTCGTTAAAAACAAGCCTCGGCCGTCAAGAAGAGGCAATGCCATATGAAGAAGGTCGATATGGTGGCAATTCGCAATACGAAGACATTACGAAATACACAATAAGCAGTGTAATAAAATAATAAAAATAACAAAAGATGCAGAGTTTTCTTGTCTTTCCTCTCGTCGCGGCTCTTATCTTCTTTATTCTCTACTAGTTTCCTTCTTCCTTTCTTCTCTGCGCTTCCAGACGAACATCTACCGAAACGTGCATCAGTGACCAGTTTCAAAGACCGAGACCCACGTGTGCGGTGCTCTGCACGGCGGCATCGCGATGGCCATGGCAAGTAGCTTCTCTTTCTGTGCTCTGTTCTTCTACTTGTTGCATCATTGATATGCTATGTATATAGTATATCCAAGCACAAACGGCATCGATCCGGAGAACTACTATGTGTATCTTACATTGATTAAATTAAAGTAGACAACAATTCACCAAAATGAATACAGAGCAGAAGACGCCGCGCCTTTTCTTTCCCTTTTGGAACACTTTTCCAGTAGCGCTCGAGATACTACACTTCTCCGCAGCCAGTATTGACCATCTGCTACTATGTAGTGTGTGAGATAGTAAGATATGCACTCTTTGATACTGCACCGAACAGCAGCGTTAGGACGTCAACTAGAAGGTTAAGATACATAGTAGTGAGGTTAGTCCAAACTTAGTGGACGTTTAGCACGAATTAGCAGCGGATAGCTGGATAGATTATATTTTGCATATCCCAAAGATAGCACAGCTCGGGGCCACTTTTGCGGTGGGCAGGCTGCTCGGCATCGACGGTAGCCGCTATCAGCAGTGCTCCGTAGGTAGCGCGCCACCATTGTGGCCGACTCTCTTTATCTGATGCCTCTGGCCTGCCCACTCGTCCACTGTATTGCCTCTGAGTTGCCATTGCACCACTGTGGTATCGCTATATATTACACTTCTCGGTCAGGTACTCTGGGCCTCTCCGCATTTCAGCAGGGTTCTTGACAGAGCTAACTCTTACCAGTAACTAGGCCAAGACACTCACTCTGTGTTTGTTGGTCTGATCTGTCTCTGTCTACTTACGTACTACTACGTATGTATGTACGAGTAATCGCGGTCAGACCTCTTTGAAGGATTGTCTGCTTTGACCCTTGCGACTTTTCTCATCGACGTCGCATTGCTTCATGTTTGTCCACTTTCAAGCCGACCCAAGTGAGCAGACTCCCCACCTCTTTTATTCTGATGATCTTTCTAGAAGGCCGGGCATTTATTTTCTGTACTACTGTACTACTATGTATGTATCCAGCTGTGGTCTCCGTTGTGTCTGCGACGCCTATGGAGTCCGTACTATGTACGAGATATATGGGCCTATAGAGGCAATCCCCGAATCTACATAATACTCTCTTTGTAAAGCGTATGGAGAGGTATGGGGACTGATGATGGCGCACTTTGTAACTTTTCTGATACAAGCGTAGATTTTGGAGATGAACAATGTGAAGCAAAGCACTATCATGAGATTGCAGGTTACTCCACAGGTATTATCGAGACCACCTTTGACTACCAAGATGCAGACGTAGTATTAGCTCCGTGCTCCTACCCTCTGGCCGTTATCCGAGCTACCAGAGTCGCAGTAGGAGTATGCCCTTGATTCCAATTGTTCTGTTGTTGTTGTTTTTTTACTTTTTTTTTTGTTTGTACTTGGCTGTTCTTTTGCAAGTGTTTGGTAGCCATCGACAAGTTCTGTTCTCTTTCCTCTCTTGGAAGGTGACATATGTTTGACGTTGTTTTGCTCCGGCCATCCAGAGAAGGAAATACATTACAATACAAAACCAAGACAGCCCAAACATC
Organism: Ophiostoma cf. undulatum; assembly: GCA_022392935.1. NCBI lineage: Eukaryota > Fungi > Ascomycota > Sordariomycetes > Ophiostomatales > Ophiostomataceae > Ophiostoma > Ophiostoma cf. undulatum. The sequence continues at coordinate 247,055 of JAKRGL010000031.1, forward strand.
TAACACACATGGCAAACACATGCCAGACAAGGAGTCGAGCAGCAGGCGAGCATGGCCGTGACGACGAAGACGAAGATTAAGCAAATCGCAACGGCAAGACGCACAGGGCACGGAGTGGTTCGGTGAAATTGTTGTGATTCAGTCAGTGAATCGTCGGGGAAAAGACGCAAAGGGTAATTATTGGAGCTGGAGCTGAAGAGGTTCTACCCGAAAAAGTAGATTTTGTAGATGTAGATGCCTCTGTATTGGTGTACAAACACAAATCTTCAACATTGGTCTTCCTTGCAGTGACGCCTTTAGCTTTTGCCTTTTTTGCCTTTTTACATGATGTTATTCGGAGGTTTGTGCCTGATATGGAGTAGGCGGTCATTCTAATTCGTTTCCAGCCTGTCAATCTCGAGCCTACCCATCTACGGTATGGAGCAGGGCAACAAGTCCCAGCTGTATGGAGGCGACTTTGTTGCAGGACTGTTCGGGCTCGAGCCCACTTGTTAGAGGTGCAGTAAAGAGCTTGCACAGAAGAGGAAGAGCAAGAGGATCAACTGACACTCTTTCTGATGTACTGAAGACGATGTGTGGATAATCTTGCACATCATGTCTGTTCTTGTTAGTAGCATTTAACGACATTAAGATATGGAGAAGCTAATCTTGGAGATGGACGGCAATGAGGCTTCAGACTATTTACATGATGCTCTGGAGAAATACAAATACTCCAAAGTAAGATTCTCTTTGCAAGCTTTGCTCTTTGGAAAAAGCCTGTCGGAGATTGATATCTCCACTTGAATGATGGTCAATTGCTCTTCATCGGCGGGGCAGAAGCAGTGGAAAATGAGGCGTCTACGGCGTACATCGCTTCCAGCGTGTATGATGAAATACTATGACAATATGACAAAAGACAGAGACGAATACGTCTGGACGTTGGCGACTCACTGCATCACATGATGGCGAATACCAGAGGAGTCAAAAGAAGGGAAGTGGATGAGAGATGGAAGAGAACATCCGACTCTATCAGAGACAGAAATAGAAAGTTGCAAGAAAAGAAAAAAAGAAAGAAAAAAACCATTCACATCACACTGTCACTGTTACTATGCAATTCCCCTATGATCACAGTCTAGTGGTCACAGTACAGCAGTCACAGCAGTTCGGAGTCACAGTAGCTGTGACATTGCTATTTTCCGTCACTCCATACTATGTACATTACTCTACTCCGTACAGTGATCTCCTACACCACGGAGCCCTCGTCACTCTCCGCCGTCCCACATATCCTGAAACGGAGACTGCACAGAGTAGACTAGTGATCTAATACGACGTAAATACAAGAGTACTCGTTATGGTTAAAGCAGAAACGGCCCAATTGGCCGAGGACCCGGGTCCACCAGCAGGGTATTTTGGGCACATCTCAGTCTGTCAATGTACATAGTATGTTTGTGTGCACAGGAGTGAGGGTACATGGTATTTTCTCCGCTGTTCCTGCACTAGTCAGGCACCACTCTTGGAGTGCTCGTACGGGTTAGATCGGCGGCGGAAATTCTGAATAAAACTCAACATACTGGGAGACTGGGAGACACTGGAGAAAAGACGACGAGCAGGAATGTGACCCTAGCCATCCGGTGGTGGCGCTGATTGCAGGCCTGTTGGATACGAGTGGCTGGTGTAGTCAAGCGTAGGAGCGTGTATCACTTGCATTGTGTTCTTCTTCTATAATCATTCCGTCTTTTATTTTATTTATTATTTGCTTCACCAAACCCAAGGTTACTTGCAGTAACGGCCTGTCTATGGCCACGGCGGTACAAATTATTCTATCCTGCCGAGATGCCCATTATGTACTCCGTACATACTTGACATATGATCATCATCAACAGGCTACCAACAGACGGTGGTAAAGTTACCCGAACAAGCATTGATCTGATCGTCTTTTTTTTCAGAGTATTTTATTCTGCAAATATCTTATCTGAGGCATTTGTGAATGCATTAGCCTCCTCACACTGAGCGACTTGCACAACCCAACTGCCAAGGTAGACCCCCAGTCTACTATGTATGCGCCAGTGCAGATCCAAATACTTCTCGCAGCAATAGAGGCAAAGGCAGCCAGAATGCCAGAGACGCATCAGGTAAAGGCAGGCGGGCTGCTCCGCTTCCCGTTGTTAGTGTGCTCTGGAATAAAGCTGAATGCTCGGGGTACTCTGCACCGTACATATAGTTAATACTGTGTATTGACGCGTAAGTGGTAAGAGACGACTGGGTAGTTCAGGTTCATCACCACGCTTATTTCTCCTCCTTGCTCTGTGCTTGTTATCATCGGTAAGTGGGGGATAACACCAACAGTCTGTTGACGTTGCTGCTGTGATTTGTCATTTCTTGATATTGTGTTGTCATATAGTTTGTTATTTATTTTTGCTATCATGCATGCCGTTGTCTGTTACATGCGAGTTACAGGAGGACGAGAGAAGAAATCAATCAAAAATAACCAAACGTCTATCAACCCTGAATAAACAAAATGGAGCTCATGAAATATACAACACCACTTCCCACTGGAAAATATGCGTAACTGTAAAAGGGTAGCTTCAGCGTCCCGGGACCGTGGCGATGTCTCGTCTCGTCTCCGTCTCCCCTCTTCTCCTCTTCCTTCCCTCTTCTTTCTCCTTTTCCATCTCCTCTCTTTTTCCTCTTCTTTTTCCGCTTTAGACAGAGCTCTTACTCTGCTCCGTAGTTAATACAGTTACGATTATTGCGACGTCCCTGGGCCTCAGCGTCGGGCCCTCGTTAGGCAAGCGATGGCAGCCAAGTGGAGGCGGATGGGGAGCAAGCAAGTAGATAATCCTTCAAATTATCCAGTGCCAGCAGTAGCGGCTTATCCGTGGATATCAGTGGCTTCTGCTAGCTCTGTAGCTTTATCAACCAGGGTATCTAGGCAGTTGCTATTCCAGAAGAGGAGCGCTGCTCGTCGTCTCTCTTTTGTACTTCATGTATTCTCTATTTCTATATCTATATATTTCTATTTCACCTACTGGACCTACTATTCCTCTTTGATTCCTTCTGTCAACATGCCCACCCTGTTACTCTACTTTTCATGTTCCGGGACTTGATTCCGTGATAATGGTTGATGGATCCGATATTCCAGTCTTGATGCTACTTTTGCACTCCGTACATACTATGTAGTGTTTTGGCTGTTGTTCTATCTCTTTCTCTCATACAGTTCTCTCACATTTTGAAATGAAAAGTGTTTAATACAAGTGTAAATACGTGGGATGCGAATACTGGTAAGTATGATATACTCCGTAGTCATAATCTTCTTCTTCTTATTTGTTTTTATTTATCCTCTCAGCGTGGCGAGAGCTTTTGAGAAAGACAGAGGCGGCTTTGAGGTCAGACAGGCTCTCAGGCAAGCCTATCACCTCATCCGCAGGGGTCGCCTTATTACATAGGAGTATGGTGGCGTTCTTGTCTTTTGCCTCTCTTCTGGTCTCTCTTTACCCACTCTGCACTCAGACATTCATGCTCTCTCGCACTTGACTGGCTGCTGGCTGTTTGTACCTTGCATCGTCCTGCAGCGGCGGCGTCCACTGTGAGCTTTGTGCTCACTGCTCCGTAATACCTTGGACCTGGGGCTTACTACTATGTATGTATGTACATAAGTATATTATTCCCGAGCTATTATTCCATTGCTTCTCACCGTGATACTGCCTCACCTTCACCGTTGGATGTTACTCTCGTGTTGGGACAGCTCATGTTGGCCGCCTCGTTTAATGCTCGTCTATGGAATATTCTTTTGCATTTTTAATTAATTGTACTATCTACCCCGATCGTCACTGTTGGTGTGATTCGTTCCAACTGTCACCAACTAACTAACAGCTAGTCTATTCCAACTCCAACTGCCTCACCTCAAACCCAGTCTACTTTCTTTTTTTTGCTCTTCTCGGAACGCGGCCTGTATCCGGGCTGCTTCATGGCACCGTTATTCTTTTCTTTTGTTTTTGTTTCTTTTGTTTCTCTTGGTGGTCTCGTATCGGAAGAGTGGATGGCGTTACTAGTAAGAGATGATGGAAGGTGAAAGAATATCCAGACAGATAACAGTTGCCCATACATGTCCAAACAGGAAAGAGGATAAACGGTATGGGGCTGGGGGCTAGTCTGCTCTGGCTCGTACTATGTATGTAGTAGCCCAAGAACGAGAGACAGACAGCATCTGTACAGTACATAAGTCTACATTAGCGGTGCATTATGCAAGGATGAAATAGTACAGGACAAGACAAATAACACGGATTGACGAATGAATTGATCAAACGAATAAAGACGACATCTGTTTCATGCACGCTCGAATGCCAATGCTAATGCACGAGTGAGGGTCTGTTCGGTTTATCAACTATGATACTGTCTTGTCTCTTGTGTCTTTTTTGCGTCTCTCTCTTTTATCTGTCTTTTCTTCATTGTGTTTTTGTCTTTTCAACTATCATCTCCATCCCCTTCAACTGAGCCAAGACGCTGGCGCGCCCAGCTTGATATAGATACACAGAGAGAGATAGGATAATAGAATGCAAATTCAAAGGATGTGAATGCTAGAAGACGACAAGACAACGCGAATCCTCGCACATCACCACCATAACCGGACGGCCGATTGGGCACGATACGATACTATTTGAGCACCAGGCTATTACAGTAAAATCCAGACCAATCCCAATAGACGAAGCGAGCTGCAACCCTGTACCGGCTCGCCGTCCGTGGTGCCCGTATGTGTTGGGATATGATAAGTGATGCATTCTGAAAATCAAATAAAAAGATGCCTGGTGCAACTGTTCAAGCCAGGCACTCCCGCAGATACCCTGGCCCGGCTTGCCTGCCCAGTAATGCTATGTACTGGTGCCGTGGGTTCGAGCTCCCCGCATTTCCGCGCAAAAGTACATAGTAAGACCAGAATTCAGACTGGCAGACTGGTAGATGAAGTCTGCTTTCTTTTTCCTTGCAGGCTAACACTGAAAAGGTATGGATGGACAAGCACACTACCAGGGCTAAGCAGGCTAAGAGGACGGGCTCCATCCCGGTGAAACAGAGACAGCAAAGATTACTGACAATGGCAATACTGTTAGTTACCAGCAACCGGAAATCAGGAAGGATGGAAATGAAAGCGAAAAAGAGAAACGACGCAATGACAACTGCCGTAGTCGGGACTCTGGAAAAGGCAAAGACGAGCAGGCGATATTGGGGATTGACTGATTATTTTTCTAATTGCCAATTTTTGATAATTTTTATTATGTTGTAGTATTTGCCCATATGATGTTCGGATACTATGATCAGTCGTATTGATATACGAGGAAGATGCAACATTCACCAAGGCAGAAAGAGCACACGAAATAAAGAAAACAGGATCACAAGCAAAATCAAAAGCAACGCGTTCCCTCAATCACACCACGTCGGTCATTATTCAGCCATCTTGACACTGACTCTCTTGTTTCTACTCTTCCTCTTATTTATAATATCAACCCTTGCCATTTATTTGTCGACATTGCTGATCATCGCCTAGAGGGTCGGATGGCTCGCAGCCGGCAGATGGCATGTGCTTTGCCTCAATATTGGCAATGTTGGGTGAGTCTTGAGATCATATGTCAGAGATGATCAAGGTTAAACTGATACAATCGTCGTCGTCAGACGGTCTACCATCCATTCGCCTCTTTGCAACTGGCGACTGAAATAGTACTATGCAGAAATACGTGGTACACCGGACAAGTGTTCCCTTTTGGGAAGGAAACTGTGCAGGCCACTCACTCACTTGTCAATGCGGACGGCCATATGGTCAATGCTCCCAATGCCTTACTCAATGCTTACATACTATGTAAGATAGTACGTGCTATGTAGCCTTGTACACTTGTAGAGCTCGACTGCTGGACTGCTGGTTCAAAGTATCTCTCCATGCTGTGCTAGTGTGGGTTCTCTCTGCTGGGTGTTGTTACTCTCTTCTCTTCCACTTGATTGTCGGATGATGGGGCTCACCTTATCTCTTCCACTTTGCACTATTATTCAGTAATTACATATATGTACGCAGTACTGTGTATTGTCTGCTCTACGTAGTACGGGGTTTATCTGTCGGTAGAAAATGCCTAGAGTGGAAGTGCTCTGTGCTGTCTGTGCTTTCAAGTTGTGTAAGTCGATTTCGGAGGCGTCTTTACTTTACTACTATGTACATGTACTGTACAAAATACCAACCATCAAAACGTAAAGAGAAGCGGAATACATCTGCATAGTACGATTCCTAAAGACATCAAGTACATAGTAGACAGACCAGAATGCATCAGCTACCAGAAAGCAGCGGACCGTGTTTCAGGTTTTGGTCTGCCGCCGTTTCCTTTGTTCTCGCAGCTAGCTTCTTGACTGATTGCTAGCTTTGTAGGGGTTCCCACCTCTTTACCACTAGCTGTGGTCGTTCCCGTGCGCGCTCGTTCCCTGGCTTTTATTGGTTCGTGTAAAATGGTTGGAGCGCGTCGGTTCAGGTGCTTGCATGCAGCTGCATCTGCTTTGGTCGCATGAGTGGTCAGTGGGCAGTCAGTGAGTGGTAGCTAAATACATGCTGAGTGGTTACTCAACGGTCAGTGCAGTCAGTGCTCACGGTCGGCGTAGTCTCAATGGCCAGTGGTCAGTGCTGGCTGACGACGATGGCCAATTAGCATGGAACTATACTCTGTAGACTCGTACCACCACCAAGCACAGAGTACGAGTAAATGCTCCCTCCGTCGAGACTCAACTGCGTCGTCGCACACGGTGTCATCTCGCATTGCGGTGGCAATACACCATTTATGTAATATAGTTATTCTCTGAAATAAAGAAGAGACACCGCGGTGGTCAATGACGACAGCAATATAAGGAATAAGAGAGTGATCAATATCCGTCTGCTGTGCATCTGCTGTGGCCAATATGCAAGGGCGTGTACGACGGGTCTTGGATACAGGCACACACGAGATAATCGAAATAATATCGAATACTGGATAATATCTTGACATCCAGGACGATGCAGAGACTCGACCGGGTTCGTCTTGTTGTTATGCCTTGGACGATCAAAGCATTTCACATAAACTATTGTTTGCAGCGTTTCGCTTTGGCGATCTTCTCCCACGGCACACCTCTTTGTTTGCATACGGCGGTTAGTCGTTGTGCATTATCAGGATGCACCTGATTTTCGGATCACCGCATTAACATTATCTTATTTTTGTAAAACAAATGCTTTTTTTTTTTTTAAAAAAAAAAAAAAAAAAAACATGCAACCACAACAATAAACTATTAAAATACAAAATAGCACAAGTCCAAACAATCACAACGATCGGCTGGCGTTTGTTTTCTGCTCATCAACTCATAGTTGTGAACGGATGCAGACAAAAGTGGTTGAGCACACCTGGGCGATGACGTCTCGACTGACTGGCTGGGCTGCAATGTGAGAATGTGACGACGTTGATTGAGCATGGTCGCAAGCGCGCCTAATTGGTTTGCCACTCACACCCTTTTGGCGTATTCTGGCTTATTCTGGCGTATTTCAGCACTCGCCTGCACGCCCACTGTGGTTTCTTGACCAACTGCCGCTTCGCGTTGGGCTTTTCCACGCACCTCTTTTTGCATTTTTGAAGGCCATCTCATCCTATCACCGTTGGTGTTGAGGGACTCTGCTGCAGTGAGGACGGCATTCTTCCACATGATATCACACGATTGCCAACAGGCGCTTGCCGTTGGTAGATATTCTTCTTTTTGCTTCCAATCCTGTCATCTATATTTCATCCCATCTTGTTTTTGTAACATTTTGTCATGTAAAGAAACTTGTTATTTACAAAAGGCTGCCGCCGCATAAGACGTAAACGGCTCATCCGCTTTGATAACGGTGGCGCATCGCGGACGAGAGGGGACGAGATACGAGGCTGGGAGCGAAAAGTAAAAAGTAAAAAGTAAAAACAAAACAAAAAGTAAAAATAAAAGAGTGTATGAGATCGTATCTGCTCAAAATGATACAGAGTGAAAACAGAGGCGGGAAACCAGTAAACCTCTCAAAAGAATCAAACCATCACAGCCAAAGAAAGAAAGAAAAAACTCTTCACGGGGAACGGCGTGCACGATTCCAGCCGGGCAGGTTCGTCACCTGCATATGCATGCATGTCTTTTGTCTTTTTGGTTGTCCCTTTGCTGTGCGTCTGTACACTGTATTTTTCTGTTTCCCTGCCTCGCCCTCTGATGCATCTTTCAGGTGCCCAGCGCACACCCGCCTGCAGCAAGGCGGTTTCTGAGGGGGGCAATCAAAACAGTCCGACAGCAATCAAGATGAGGAGATGTGCATCATGGATATGCCGCCTCGTCCGCGACTCGCAGTCGCGCTCGTCCTTGTTTGGCATTATTTACTGTATTACTTTTATTCAAATATTTATGTTTTCCCCCCCCCGATATTCTGATATTCCGATTTGTGCGATTGTAGTTTTAAGGGAGACAAGAATGAAGGGAGCGAACATACACATCCTCTCCCTTGGTGTAAATACATACGTCTAACAACTGCTATTGATTACTGAAAACCAGGAATTGAAAACCAATAAACGTAGTTGAAGCGATAGTCATGCCTTGTTAAAAAAACCAAACAAGGTGCCATCTGGACCGTCATCGACACGACGCGACTGAATACGAATACCAACACGAGCCACACATCACCAGAGGGCAATAATATAGAAGCGAATCGTAGCCAGTCGCAAGACAGCCTAAACGCACCAAGAAAGACAAAAGAGACATATCGAATCCAGAGACATTATCGACGCTCTGCTAGACAGCCGACGCTGCAGCAGCTTGACCAATCACGCCGCCGCAGCCGGTAGCATTTCCAGATTTAGAACACGCACCAGTTAACGAGAAGACGTCCGTCCTAGCAGAAGACAGACCCGAGAATGCAGTTTGCGACGACGGCATAGTGCTTGGTTGCTCGACATGCGGTGCCTACGACGCCTGTGCTACCGGCAGCGACGCACTACTGGAACACGATCCAGCATCCAGCATCCAGTATCCAGTGTCCTGCATACAGTATGGGCAGGCATGAACCGAGGACATGCGCTACTGCGTGCTGCGCCTCTTCTCTGGTTTTCTGTTTTTAGCACTCGGGTAGGTGGTTTCGTCCTGCTGGCTTCCTGGTTTATTCGCGTTTATTTTGCATTTAGTTTAATGCCCCATACTGGCACAGCGGCATGCACAGCGCTCCCTCCCGGCCTCTCCAGTGTAGTTCAGTCTCTTTTTTTCCAGTGGCTGTCTTTGCCTCTGCCGCTGCAGGCTACCTCTGGCCAGCGTACTCCGATTGTCGAGTCAAGGAAGGCCCAGCCGGCCGTTTGCTGTGCTGTCTGCGACCATTCCTGCTTGCCTCTTGTGTCTCGCTCCTGCCTCTTGTGTCTCGCTCCTGCCTCTGCCTCTGCCTCTGCCTCTGCCTCTGCCTCTGCCTCTGCCTCTACCTCTGCCCTCGCTCTTTCCCTCCCCTCCACTCATGCCTCTGGATACCTGTTCTCAACGCCACTACGGGCTCACTACTGGCCACCCACGCACGCCCTCGATCCTTCCTTCCTCTCCAACCAAAACACCCTTGTCTCAGAGCCAGCCAGAGGGGATGGACTCGTTCTACTACGTATGGTACATACATACATAGTAGTACTCTCTGAACTGGAGCACTGACCTTCTCCACCGAGAGCACCCACCTCTCTCCCAGAGGCCCTCCACCTTTCGCACTCTGACTGACCCGTTAACGCCACCCCTGGTATGTCTCGTCTCTCTTGTCGTCGTCCCGTTATCCACACCCCCTGCTCTAACCGTCCCGATATCTGTTTATTTTATTATTTTAGCATTAATTATTTACTACACTTTTAACTGCTTTTATTTAATCAATTATGATTTATGTGTCGCCTTGTATTTATCATTTTATTCGTCATTTATCGATTTTATACATTACTTCTCCACCGCCCATCACTGCTGTCCATCTTCCAGTCTGAGAGGACACATGCAGGCACTCACAGTCCGTTTTTTTTATTTTTATTTTTATTTTTTGGACACGCCTCTCTCCTCGGTCTGTCTTTTATTTTATTTTAATTCCTTTTAATTCCTTCTTATTTCGACCATTTTATCTCAGGAAATAATCCACCCATCAACTTCCCCCGTCGTCTTCTCTTCCCCGTCTATCATCTATAGTTCTCCCCATTGCTGTTAAATATTTATAGTATTTTCTTTCCCTCCCACCTCTTATCACGGTCGTTTCATTTCCATTTCCATTCCCATACATATCAACTCTTACCTTTCTTTTGGACCTTTCCGTTCTTTCCATATATATCACCGGAGCCCCCTTCGTTCCTTCCCTTCTTTTATACATTCATAACTTCATCGCATCATCTCTTGTTCGCACTTGCCTTTTGCGCTGCTTGCTCTTGCTTCTTCATCTTCTCAACCTCATCCAGCTTGGAAAGTGCTACTGGTCTCTCGACGAGCACCTGCCTTTTCTACTCTCACCACCTCACCACCATCTGCTATCACCACCCTCACCACCCTCACCTCACCTTCACCGTCAACGACACCAATGTACAACACTGTCAACTTTCGAACCTTGTGATTCTCCCACTCTCTACTGTCAGACTTTCAAAGCTGCCGTCCACTCTTTAACGACTACACTCGAACCAACTCGATCTCACCATCTTTTGGCCTGTGCCCTCAGTGTATAACTACTCATACTTAATACTTGTATGTCTTCTGCAGCCTCATCATGTCTGCATCCTTGGAATGCATCTAACAGCCCAGAAAATGGATTCCTCCGTCATGCCCATGGCTCCCGTGAGCTCATACTTCTTCTACACTCCCGAGCAGAGCGCCGACGCTCGCCGCCACGGCAACTTTGTCCCCCAGCCCATGCACATCCAGCAGCAACCCGGCCAGGCACAATACTACTACGCCGCCATGCCCTTGACGCCCGCCTACTCGCGCCCCAGCTCATCGTCGTCACAGCAGCAGCAGCCCATCCTGATGTCCCAGCAGAAGCAGTCGCCCTTCCCCGGCGCCGCCATGCACTACATGCTGCCTGCTACACCTCGCTCCGTCTCTGTCGCAAGCAACGGCAAGCCTACCATCATGCTCGAGACTGACTTTGCCGGCGACGTCCAGCCGACGACCCCGACGCTGTCGTCGTCCACCTCCACTGCCTCGAGCACCATTGGCAGCCCTAGTGCCAACGACACCGTCCTGCCCACGTCCATGAACCCCATGTTCTCGTGCTTTGACAACTCCAAGGACGTCGCTGGCGATGCCATGATTGAGCACTACAACGCTGCCCTGGCTTGCAACTCGCCTCCCTACACTCCTGGTATGTACTACATTTGAACTTTCTTTTTCTTCGTCTTTATTTTCTTCATTGCGTCGGAATGTGTGCATGACGCGATCGCGTAAATGCCTCGCCCTCGTGGGACTTAGCTCCGTTCCCTTTTGGGCCATTCCAGTACAGTTGGACAATGGGTGCTTTCTATTATTGTATGGCATCCGCCATAAGCGGGGCGCGACCCATCCAGCTCCTTGCATCGCCTATTTTTCTGGCCCTTTTGTTTCCCACCCGTCCCCAAACCAAAACAAGCGCCAAAGGTGTTTTGAAGTGTTTGAGAGCTCAACCACGCCAAAACTGCACCAAAATAGCAGACACATTCCGATCGCGTTTTACCCGTCTTTTCCGCGTTCCCGCTACCAAAAAGACCCAAGAACCACTCTAACAATCGCCAGTGTACATCCAGACGCCCTCTCAGTCTGCCCAGCCTGCTCAGACTCGTGCCGCGCCATCATCTTTGAGCACCGACCTGCTCACTGTCTCTGCTTGCCCTTCTCTGTCTTCGTCGCCTGCTCCCTTTGCCGAGCAGGACAACGATTTCTGTGACCCTCGCAACCTGACTTTCTGCGGTAGCGAAGGTAGCGTGTCGCCCACTTTCTCCACTGTTCAGGTCTCCGCTGCCAGCCCCGTCGCTGATGCCGAAGAGGACTTTGTTCTGTCGAGCGAGTCTGCCACCATTGTCCCTTCGGCTACTGAGTCGGTCATTGCTGCTCCTGCTGCTGCTAACGACTTTGTCGCCCACGGTCTGCCCATTCTCGAGGAGTTCCCCGAGCTTGAGGGCGACGAAGAGTTTGTCAACCTGGTCAACCTGGGTGCCGAGTTCTCGTCTCACTCTAGCATCGCTGCCACTCCCGAGCTGAGCATCCGCTCGCGTGCTAGCTCATCAGTCACTACCCACTCTGAGCCTCTGGAGTTCTTCGCCGAGTCTTGGGAGTCTTCATTTGAGAGCAACGTCTCCGAGCAGCAGCCCAGCAAGCGCCAGCGCACTTCGTCCGTCAGCTTCGCCACCATGAACGGTGCTACCTCTACCGAGGCTGCTGATGCTTCCGCTTTCGCTTCCGCTGCTGGCAGCCCTGAGCAGGCATCCAATGCTCAGAACGCCTCCAGCAACAACAGCGATAACTCGGTTATGTCCAGCAGCAGCGAGGGCTCTGCAAGCCCTGAGGCCGACTCTAGCAACATGGACGGCAATGCTTCGGCTCCCATGCCCACCAACCGCCGCGGCCGCAAGCAGTCTCTGACGGAGGACCCCTCCAAGATCTTTGCCTGCGACCTGTGCAACCGTCGTTTCCGTCGCCAGGAGCACCTCAAGCGCCACTACCGCTCGCTGCACACTCAGGACAAGCCTTTCAACTGCCACGAGTGCGGCAAGAAGTTCTCGCGCTCCGACAACCTGGCCCAACACGCCCGCACCCATGGTGCCGGCGCTCTGGTCATGAACGTCTTTGACGACCCGGACCTGGTTGCGGCTGCTAACGGCGGCTTCATGCCTCACATGATGTACCAGAACCAGGGCATGGCCATGAACGACGACTACTCTAACATGGGTCGTGTTCTGTTCCAGGTTACTGCTGAGATCCCTGGCAGCTCCAGCGAAGTGTCTGATGACAGCGACGCCCAAGGCAAGAAGAAGCGGAAGCGGATGGAGTAAGCTGGTCTTTCTCTCTCCTGTCTCGTACAATTTGCTTCTGTTTTCGTTTCCGTTTCTTCTTTTCCTTATTCCCCCTCAGTACAGTTTTCTTGTTTTCCCCTCACGTCCACACATTCCCACATCATACAACACAAGAGGCTTGCCTTTTCCAAAATTGCCTACTTGCATGCCCCGACACGACCGATCACGAACCAACCAACGCATTCACATTCTTCACTACAACTTTCCGCCATACTACACTTTAACTCTTTACTCTACTTCTTGTCTACTCTTTTACTCTTTACTCATTTACTCTACAAACCTTTACTTCTCTTCTACCTACTCTTTTATCTTCTGTTTATCAAATTGTTTGCAAATGTGGGAAATCAAATCAAATAGGGGGGCCAAACATTACCCCGAGGGTCTGGTAGCGGTGTTTCTTGGCGCGATGCTGTTCATGCTGTTCTGTTTTCTGTGCTTTTTTCCAATCTTGTCTATTCTTCTTACTGTCGTTACTTTCCACTTTTCCTCTTTTGCTTCACAGAACATTATGCACTATACTACAGGACATTCGCATGGCCAAAAAAATCCATTGGCAGGAAACTTATAAAAAAGTCATTTCAATTCCATCCTTTTTCACTTGATCTTTTTTTTCTTCTCTGCTTTTCTTCTGATCTGATTATTCCTCTTTCTTGACTTCTCTGTTACTATTTCTCTATTCTCTTCTTGCTCTCTTTATTCACTTCTTGTTCACACTCTTCTGCCATACTTTTACATCTTCGCTTCTTGTTCCATGTATACTATTCTTTTATTCTTTCTTCTTTTAAACCTTTTACTTATTTCAAATTACTTAAATTCAATACTGCCACTTGACTTGTCTTGCTCCGTGTGAACATAACTTACCTCTGCTATACTTCCTGAACACTTTCGTCTCAGCAGGCTTATCATAACGAGTCATCAGCTTACGCACTGACTATCCGTTATCCTAGCTTGTTTCCTTTGCCAATAATACAAAATATAAATACAAAGTGACATAGTAAAATGCTGACCATCATCAGCCGTAACGAATATCAGTATTTGTCCCAGTGCAACTCTACTCTGGAAACATGGCATCATTTTACCTCCAGATAAGAGCATATTTACTCTAATGCATCTGCAACACTAACTACTTGCAGTATGCATCCAGTCATAACTCGTCTACCAAGCTGTCAATTGCCGGATCTCAGTGCTGCCTTGTGCTTCTTTGGCCTTCCCTTGGGCCTTCTCTTGGACCTTCCATTCGGGGCCTCTGGATCTGGATCTGGTCTCTGGTCCTGTCTTTGGGTCCTCTGTCTCGATTTGGTCTATGGGCGTTATATTGCAGGGGCCGAGGGCGTATGGCCAAAGCAGCTGGCATATTTGCATTAATCTTGACCTTCTAGCATCCTTCTAGTCTGTTACAGTTTCTCGTTCAGGGTAGCCAGGGTACGTCGTAGATCGTACTGTAGTGCAATATCCTAGCCATGCAATCTCGGATGGGGAGTCTTCCAGACAATACTGAGTTGCAAAAGGCAGAGGACAATGGACAGCTTGAGTGGGCCGTGGTAAATGATAGGGCCCGGACACTCTCCCCGGGTGGGACTGGCTGCCTCTCTTATTATTCGTAAATTATTCAGTACGTACTAGTAGAGTTTTATTCTAAAGAGTTCTCTTATCCGTACCTGTCATGGCTACTACCGTGCTAATGCTTTAATTACACCGATTTGATGCAATTTAAGATATAGAATATCTAATGTCTCGCGGGAAATAATGCTGGAAAAGAAAGAAAGCCAAAAAAAAATAAACTCGACTCGGGAAAGACCGTTGATCCCGCAGTCCACAACGGCTTCTCATTAATTTCTCTGTCCCTGTACCGAGTAAAAGATAATCTACAGAGTATCGACAGTCGAGTCGAAGCGGTCTATACTGCGACAGGATTGGAACCAAAACTCTCTATCGAGATGATCAATAAAACCGTATCCATGCATTTATTTTAATTACACATATTTATCGTTTCGAAATGCAAGTACACTGGTTTGGTACCAATGTATCTATTCTGGCCGTAGACCATTTCAGTGCAAAAACAGAAGAAAAAAACCCCAGTAAAACAGACAGACGTGGACCCTGGCATATCGCGGTAAGGCGGCAGCTCCCGACGTCTTTGGCTCTGTCTTTTGTTTGTCTCTGTTTGCCTCTCTGCCTCTGCCTCTGCCTTTGTCTCTTTGTCTCTCTGTCTCTGTTCCTGCTTTTTCGTGTCTTGCCATCTGGTCTGCCGTATGCCTATCTGCCGTCTGCCTGCTGTCTCATCTGCCACTTTTGTTTCTGTATGTTTCTATCGCGTTTCCATCGCGTTTCTCGTGTGTGCACTTTCTTTAAAAAACACACCGCCTCTTTTTTGCTTCTGTTGTCGCGATTAGAGAACACGAGAAAAAAGGAAATAAAAGAGTAAAATATAGGGTCCAGTCGATTGGCTAAGCACCTACAGTCGGAGTTCGGAGTATGTAAAACGCTGGGGCATGCACAAAGAAAGAAAGAATAGCCTTTTGATCTGCCATTCGCCAGGCATTTATTCGAGACATACGAGACACTCGAGACACTCGAGACACTCGAGACGGAGACACTTGAGATACTCGACACTCTCCCGTGGGCTTGGAGGACAAAGTGCGAGCGGTGAGCAGCCAACAACCAACCACTAACAGGCCAGAATGCCGGTATGAAAAACAAAAAGTTTAATACCTTTTTTTGTGACTGTGTCACACTACCCGCCGCAGCCGCGGGCATGGACGTATACGAGCGCATCGCTGCGAACCAGTATAACAAAAGAAACCAACGGCCAACCGCGAGGTGTCCCGTTTCTCAAAGTAAAGGCCTCATGGTGGCTCGCGCGTCGTGATTCGCGGTGTTGAGTGTTTGTGATTAGTGTTTTGTGAGTACGGGCTTCAGCTTTCAGCCTCACCTACATGACGTACATTTTTCTTTGGTGCATCTCCTGGCTCTCTACCGCTCAAATGAGCGGTGCACGGTGGTCTTGTGCGAGGGTGTGTATATTCTCGCGAGAGAATGCAAGAGAAAGACAAAGGACGAGGACGCAACCAAAATAGAACTGCATCGCATTGTTGCACGGCATGTATTATCTCTGTGCAACGTGTGTTTGCCATTGTTTTCCTTTTCTCTTTTCTTTTCTTGCTGGCATCATAATTTCCTTTCCTGCATCTGTTGACTTGTCCTTGATTCACATTCAATATATACACGTGAGGCTGACGAGCTGAGACGGCCCACGACACTGGCCACTTTGTGTTCTTGTGTTTTTAGGTTCTTGACTTGCTGACGGCTGAAAGGCTGAAAGTATTCCGTCACAAAATTGAGACACACTTCACCAATTGATAATGATCTAGAGCCGAAGGATCAATTGTTTGCATGGCTGCACATCTTCCTGAGTCAATGATGCAGATACAGTCCTTTTTGTCCATTGCTTATTGCTTACTGCCTCTCGTTTCCAGACGCCCATATGCAGGTACAACTGCGCACCCCAAGAGATAAACACACTCAGATATAGAAGAAAAGAAAACATTAAAACAACACAACATAGCTCAGACTACTGTGCCACAAACACGCGTGATGCCTCAGACATTGCAAGACTGTTTGAGAGAGAAAGAACACGCAGAGCCACTGAACACCAGACACTGGCCAACACCAAGATATAAGGAAATACGGATAACTGGAAGAAGGACGGCAAGAAAGTGAGCGAAGAAAGACACAACAAAGACAGTAAAAAGACGGTAGAAAGACCACAAAAAGGTAAAACGGGTAGTGGAACAGGATCTTGACAACACGCGTGCGCCATTCAGATCGGGTTAAGATACTGAGATACTCTGGGTTGGGTGTGAGTAAGTGGAAGACTACACAGCCGAGACGACTGAGACGAGACGGAAGACACACCATCGCCACTGAGAAACAGTTTGATTACAATAAAACACAGTAAGAGCAAAACACGTGTGATAGGCTATTCAGATGATAGATCGTAGATATCAAGACTACTGCAGGGTCAGATCGGCCAGATCAAGCCAGGCCTGGCACCGCGTCGCCTGGTCGGCCGGGACGACCTCTCTCGTCTGGTTGCTGCCGGTAGTGATGACGAGGCGGTTGCTGGCGGTCGACGACCACGTGTCCATGGCTACCGCGTTGGCGCTGATTGCATCGTTTGGGTTCAGGTTGAGGATGAATGAGATGTAGTAGTCCATCATGAGGGGCACAAGGCCCGGATTGCCCGCCGCATCCGTGCCATAGTAGGACGCTGCGGCGTAGTTAACATTATCTGGGCCGAAAATGGCCCCCGTGTCCATCACATGGATGGTGCCGAGGCCACTTTTGATATCGGCAGGGTCCTGCATATTGAAGCGATAGGCATATGTAGGCAGCGTTGAGGTAGAGTTCGCGGCAACCATTGCCAGCAGAAGGACCTGTCCGCAGATGAACGTGAGCTCGCCGTAGGCTGCAGACAGTGAGTCGAACCAGAGGTTGTGGACCGAGGCTGCCGATGTTGCCGGATAGTATTCGGTCAGCATCGATGCAGCAACAGTGGCGCCCCTTGCGGACGCCGAGTCCACGGCGCCGAGGCCCGGATAGTTGTTGATCATGAATGCTTCTGCGCCAGCCAGCCTGCTTTCATCCGTGACAAAGGTGGCACCTTCATTGGTTGTTGTGCCGAACATCATGGGCACGTGCACGAAGCGGCCGTCCTGGAACATGGTGTACGGCCGGTCTTGCAAAAAGTCGCCGTCGACACACGGCCCCCAGTAGAAGTTGGGAAGGCCTGTGGTGTTGGCCAAAAGCGACCCCAAGTTGGCCACCTGCAGCTCAGCCGTAGACAAGGTGCGCATGCAGTCCAATTCGGAGCTGCCAGAGGTGTCAGCACATCCTGTGACGTTGGCGGCCGTGGCAAACTTGTACTCGACCGAGCTGCACGTTGGCTGCATCGGCAAGAACACCGACTGGGCCACGAGCCCCGAAAACAGACTGTCGTCGCGCCCGCCATAGGCGAGCGAGTGCAGCACGGTCGACCCGGCACCGGCCGACCCGCCGTGGATGATGACGCGGTCTGGGTCACCGCCGAACTGGGCGATGTGCGTGCGCACCCAGTGCAACAGGAACCGCTGGTCGAGCAGGCCGATGTTCAAGTCGCCGTCAGCCTCCACCTGGGAGCCCGGTAAGAACCCAAAGATGCCGACGCGATAGTTGAAGTTGACAAAGACGAACTCGCCGCCAGACCGCGCAATGACATCTGTACCGTTGAAGTTGGGAGATGAGTTGACCGTGTAGCCGCCGCCCTGGATCCAGACCCAGACCGGCTTGAGCGACGAGCTGTTGACCGGGGCCCAGACGTTGACGAAGAGGCAGTCTTCCGACAGTGAAGACGAAGGCGTGGTGCCTTGGCCTACGCAGACGGCCCCGAACGACTTTGCCGACTGGTTGCGGGACGAGCCCGTATTGTTTGGGGGTGCCACGGGCGCACGCCACCGGAGAGTGCCGATTGGCGGTGCAGCATAGCGCATGCCCAGGTAGCTGTTGATGGAGACAGTCTGGTTGGTCGTGGTGCTGCGGTTGTTGCCGACACCCGGAGGCAGGACGTTGAGATTCGTGCCGGTATAGGAGGCATAGCCGAGATCGATGGTGAGTGGCAGTGAAGAGTTGGCACGAGAGCCGGTACTAGAGTTGGAGGAGCCGGTGCCGGAGCCAAAGCCAGAGCCGGAGTCGGCGTCCAAGATGGAAGAGTGCGAGTTACGGCCGCCGATGACAACACCGACGGCAATGGCAGTGGCAATGAGAGCAGCTGCAAAGAAAGCAACTAGAGCAATCATGCGGATTGCACGGGGCGAGCGTAGACGCCAGTATGGCACCAGCCCCGAGCCCCGTGCCATCTGCCCGTCGCCGTTAACAGCATCAGACATAGCTGCCATGGTGTTGATCAAAGCAAGTATGTTGTTGTGTGTTCTGCCATCTTGTCTTCACAGCAGCGGGCGACAGTCTGTATTTATGTGTATATTTCTGCATATTTATTATTAGCACAATGTGCAAAAGTAGTTATCGCGCAGCGTCCGGAACGAGCTGCGGCTGCCCAATATCACCGGTATCACGACACCACGTGACCGGATGAGGATCGACTGAGCCTCATTTAGGCGCTTTTGAATGTGCACATACATGCATATCGTTAATGTAATTGTGCAAATTTAATTTCAGCTTCTCAGCCTTGGATATTAGTGAAATTAAATACCAAAGTGCAGACTACCACCCCGGCACGCCATCAGTGTTTCAAACATCGTGCGACATCCGACCCCGACCCCGTATCCCTCGAGCCGTCTCTCTCTATTGTCTCTGCTCTATTGCGTGCTCTCCTGTCTTCTGCATCTTATTATCTCTGTTATGTTTGTTTCTGCCAGTCAGCATGTACTATGTAGATCAGATCGACGCTGGGAGTAATCCCAGTGAGTGTCTATTATGCCGAGTTCATTTATGCCGTAAGAAGAGCTGGGATAATTGGCAGGAAACAATTGAGAACCAAGAAGAAACAAGCGGTGATGCTAGAAAGCGAGTATACACAATACAGAACACAAATGCAGACAGCAGTTGGACCAGTGCCAAAAGTGCCAGCGACGCCGGTGGGAAACTCAGACGATATCTGCTTCGGGAATGCAAAGGAGGCGAACATAGTGAGAAGGTACACAGACAGACGTATGCAGACGGCAGGAAGAGTGAGAGGGCAGACAGGAACACCAGAACATGACAAAACTGGCGACAGAGGCCGATGAACAATACTGCGAGCAGATGCAAGAGGATATATGAAAAAGTGTCGACAGAGGAGGCCCTCTCGAAGACCACAGCCAATATATATAGAAGGAATTTAAATATATTCTGACTCGAGACTCATAGAATAGAATGAATGGCTGTGACGGACTGCACCTACAGAATGGGACTGTGCGAGCCAACGGATGCGAACTGGTGCGGGCGACAACCGTGTCACTGGCCGTTGTCAACCCGAGCAGCCAATCAGGTGTAACAGACGAGATGAGTGGGGCGTTTCAAAGTGCTGCTCTCTTCTTTATTTAGACGGCAGCGGGCGATAGTAGCGATTCAGCGACTAGCAGAGTTGTCATCATTTGTCCATCATTTGCCTACAGAGCCCCAGTGAGAGCAGCCAGCGGGGCGATGCCGAATTACTGAGATACATACATACTATGGTAGTAAATACACAGTAGCCAGATGTCCACAGGTGCTCCTTTTCTGGAGGCAGAGGTCGTATCGCTGCAGTCCTCCATGCCCAATGGCGCGCAGTGAAACAAGGTCCTTGTCGGAGGTTTCTATTGTTCTTTCTGTTTATTTGTTGCATCGCCTTCTCTGCTTTGCGATTCCGTTCGTTCCCTGCTCTTTGTTGTTTTGATGTCTTGGTTGGATTGCCATTCTTGTAGCCACTATATAGTCATATCTGGTGTTGGAGAATAAGAGAAAGAAAAAGGAAGAAAAGACAAAAATAAAAAAATAAAACAAAAACAAAAACAAAAGAAAACCCAAACCTTGCGATGCAGTGACAGCACCGTATTATTCTACAGCCACCTCTACACGTCAAACACTCGCACATGGCTTTCTCACTTGGCAAACTCCTGCCCCTTGACCCATAGCTGCTCACTGACGAAGACGATCCTATCGCTGGATCCTCGACCCTCTGGACCCAAGCTGGATTGGATATCACTGGCTGCTATTATTTCGCTTTTGATGTTTCTTTGTCGTTTGGTTTGTCGTTTGCACGCACGTTGCACACCCTTGTCGGTGTCGTCTTTGACTTGTTTCTCCTCTGCACGCGCTCTCTGTTCTCTGTCGTATCGTTTGTTCTCGTCGTCTCCTTTGTTTTGTCTTTCTCTCCTCTTTTGTTTTCCCTTCTGTTTCTTCTTTCTCTTCTTTTCTTTTCTTTTCTTCTTTCTCTGTTTCTTCTTTTTCTTCACGCTTTTGACAAGCCACTTGCTCGTCGGTTGATCTGACTTCATTTCTCTGGACCTCTTTCTTATTTACTTTGATTTACTTTCATATTCGCATTCTCTTCTTAATGATTCACTGCCCGCTTGGTCCGGTGCCCTCTTGAACGGCCTCTTCTTATTTTATTTATATCTCTTCCTCGCTACTCCTCCACAACTCCATCCCTTTGCCGCCGGCCTCATTGACGTCCTCTCTGATCCTGTCCTTTCGGCCCAGCTGGTCTACAGTGTCTTGTCTTGTCTTGTCATAGTCTCCCCAACGCCCTCTCGACCTCTCTCGACCTCTCAGCCTTTTGTTCACTCTATTCTATTTTCGGACTCTCTCGGCCTGTAGATTGGGCTTCTTGTTCTCGCTGCCTGTTCTGAACTTGTTCCCAACTTGTTCTCTTTGTTCATGCAGCCTGTTTGCAGCCCTCTTATTAACCTGGTACTCCCATTCTTTCTGTTCTTTCTGTTTCGTTTCAATCCTCCTCTCTGATCTCTGTTCTTTTTCTCTTTTTCTCTCTTTCTCTGCTATCTTTTCCCCTTTGGTTCTGTTCCTCATTTTTATCATCTTTTATCTTATCTGACTACTGCCGCATCGCCACATCATCACTGTATCACCAACCCGTTTCTGCCCCCCCTTCTTTTTGTTAAAAGAAAACACACACCAACACAAATATGCCCTCAATACCGCGCCGGGCGGCGTGGCTGCTCTTGACGACTGCCACCGCCGTCCACCTCCACTCCATGGTCGCATCGGCCCTCACTATCCCGCCACCAGACAACAGCTTGTTTCTACTGTTTGACCGCGCCATCACATGTTCGGCTTCCGGATTCGCTCCCTGCACAAACGCCGACTTCCCCGACAATTTTTGCTGTGCCTCCGGCTCAACATGCAACGCTCTGGCCGCCAATACCACCATTGTATGCTGTCCAGCCGGCTCCAGCTGTTCCGTGCTGGCGCCCATCAGCTGTGATATTACCCTGCAGGACGCCAGCCTGCACCCCTCTGCATCGGTCAAGACGACGGCTCTCAACGGTGCGCTGCCCAAGTGTGCCAGCGGCTGCTGTCCGTTTGGCTACTCGTGCAGCTCCGACACCTGCATTGTCAACTCCAACCAGAACGCGTCGCCGATCCAGACGGCCGTTGCGCAGACGTCGACGACAGAAACTACTGCAGCAGCCTCAAAGACGTCAGCCTTGGCTGCGACCTCGACCTCGGCCGGCATCACTGTCATTGCCACAACCGCACCGACAGCGGCATCGACCTTTTTTTCGTCGCTGACGTCGACCACATCGCTGTCTGGGGCGACTGCTTCTACGGTTTCGGGAGGAGACACAGCCGGCAACGCCAGTGCCAACGAGAGCGCCGTCGCTAGTGCCGACGATAACTCAGGCAAGAAAAACGACAAGGCCAGTATTGTCGGCGGCGTTATCGGCGGCATTGGCGGTCTTGTAGTTGTGGGTGCGTTTGCCTGGTTTATCCTGGGCAGGCGCATGCGCAAGAACTCGTCCTCCTCTGGCCCCAGATCGGACAACGGAAGCGTCAAAGATACCAAAGAAAAGAAGCGGCCCTTTTTTGCCGGCAGCAACCAGTCCACCGACTCGTTTGGCCACATCATCAACAACCCGATCGCCATTAGCATCAGCTCGCCCAAGCCGCAAGGCAACACGACTGCGTTCCGCACAGATTTCATCCGCAAGCCCATGGGGTCGTCTCTGGGACCAGACTCGCGGCCGGGATCGCGGTCAGACTCCTACCGGCCAGACACAGCGGCTAGCGGCAGTGCCCTGCTCTCTCAGGCGACCGCCAACGCTGCCACGATGCCCATGTATGCGGATGCAAATGCAAATGCGAATCCGTACGACAACTACGGCAGCACCTATGCTCCTTCGGCCATGAGCGGCGCTCCTAATTATAATCAAAACGGCGCGCCCTCGATCAACACCCCGATCACCACGTCGCCGTTTAGCTTTACCATTGCCATGCCGCCGTCGCCCACGCCGCCACCTCTTTCTGTTGGGCAAGCCACGCAAACCACGCAATCCAGGAGAGACTCGATCCCGCCCATCCGCGGCATGCGGCAGCAGGTGCGGCAGCCGAGCACGGAAGAGATCAACATTGGCGCCGACCCGAGCTTGATCCGTGCCGGCGGCGGCAACTACGCCATGAGCCCCGAGGAGACCGAGGTCAGCATTGGCATGAACATTGACAGCCTCGCCAGCCAGGCTGCCAGCCCCGACACGGTCCGCGCCATTGCCAACGCGGCCCTGGCGGCGTCCAACGGCAACCTGGGTGCGCCGCCGAGCGATCCGCGGCGGCTGACGACGTTTAGCAGCCTGATGGCGGCGGCCAACCTCGACCAGAGCCGGCCGTTTGTTCCGAGGTAGTTGCTCTTTCTTTCTTCTTTGTGTTGTTTCTCTTTCTTTTCATTCTTTGTCACTCTCATTTGTCTTGATACCATGAACGCAGCGTTTGATTTTCTTCCCTTTCTTGCTTTCTTCTTACTTTCTTTGTTCTTTTTCTCTTCTTCTTTCTTGCATCATTACTGTCCTTCTCTTCTTCAACTGCATTCTTTACTATACATAGTTTAATCGCATGGTGTTTGGTCATCCGGTCTGTCATCTCCTTTGGTCATCTGGCTGTTTTTATTTTATTTTCTTTCTGTCCTTTCATTAATATTCTCTTTACTCTCACTCTTTGTCGTGAACTGCACACGGACATTCTTAAGCCATGGCCTGTTTCATCTTCTTTCATCGTCACTCTTTGTCTAGGATATACCCAACACCCTGCGCTTGCTGTTCGTCAAATCACGCAGTTTAGAACAAACCAATCAATATCAATCAAACTACATGTAGAGCTTCAATCAACAGGTGACTATAGACACTCAAATCGCCAAAGCACATTAACCCATTATATTACTAGATCCAGTCCCTTCCGCTATCCAATCCTACATGATTTGATATACATCTGATATACAACCCCCCCGTGCAATACATCCATCCTATTTTCCCCTATTTTCTTGCCACAAGGACTACATAGTAGTTACTGCTTCTTCTTGCTCTCCTTGCCACCAGCGGCGGGCTTCTCGGCAGCAGCCTCCTTGGCCTCCTTGGCCTCCTTCTCCTGCTCCGCATAGTCGGCCTCCTCGCGCGACTCGGCATACCACTGGCCGGCCTGCAGAATCAAAACACCAACCAGCACCAGCGCCAGGATCGTGTTGGATGCCGACAGGACCTTGAGCGAGTCCTCGCGGCCCAGAATGGTGTCGCCCGTGATGGGGCCCGAGTGCGCGGCAACCTCCTGCATCTTCTCCAGGTCGTCCCAGATGTCGGCGCTCACGGTGCGCAGGCCCTGCACAATGTTGGCAATGTAGACACCGACGCCGATGAGGTAGAGCACGAGCGATGCGCCGTCAAACAGGACATTAGCCTCGGAGGGGCGGAACAGCTTGACAAAGAAGCCAATAAAGCCGACAGAGATGACAATGGACAGGATGCGGGCAATGAGAGGCGGGCTCTGGTGGATAAACTTGAGGTGGATCTCGAGCTGGTCGTAGTAGCTGGGGGGCACGGGGTCGGAGGTCCAGAGGAGGGGGAAGTCGTAGGGGAACGACGCGAAGAGGATGCCGAGGAAGAAGCAGACGGCTGTTTGTTAGTCAAGAGCGAGAGCGAATGGAGCGGGGCGACAGGAGAGCTCGACGGTGCGTGCGAGCAAAGAGACATGCGCGCAACGGTGACACCATCAACCAGCCATCATTTAAAACTTACGTCCGATGATCATAAAGGTCGAAAAGGAGCCGGATCCGCGGTAGTCCTTGGAGCGGGTGGTCTTGGACCAGTCAATCCACTGAGTAGCCATGGCGATGTAGAGTGCGATTATGCGACGGGAGAGAGAGACAATGGGGAGGCGGCGTAGATGTCGAGACGAGACGAGACGACAAAATGTGTGCAGGAGGCAAGGTTGATGATGCTACGAGGTCGTAGAAGAAAGGAGAACTACAGACTAGCTAATCTCCAGTGCGCTGTAGGCTTATCTATGGGGAAGCTACAGGTGGGGTCTTGCTTGTACAGTGGGTGTAAGCATGCTTACGTTATGGCTCCTATTGGCTGGTAGATAAGTCGTCAGTACTATGTAGAGAGAGATAAAGATAGCGCCAGTCTACGGGCGGTTTGCCGCCTTCTAGAAACGCGACCGAAGGTGAGGGATGGACCGTGCAGAAGATGGGGGGTTGAATCATATTTTGTGCTTTGAAGCTTGCTTGGATTTGTCTTTTTGGAGGCTTTTGTTGAGAAGTAGACGAGAGACACGAATGATGACTAACATATATTAAGGACGGTTGACATGTTTCGGAAGGCACGTTAGTCAGCGATCACATGTTGCCATTGCAGCTTCATCTACACCAGCATCGCGACCAGCATTGATTTATCCTTTCGATTTCTACAGTGTAGTCGATCATCGCTCACTGTCGGCATGCCCGGTGCTGCATAGAGTAGTGCGTTCTAACGGACGAATACTCCGTAGTGTTCTAGACTTACACTACTACTAGAGAGTAACTACTTAGTCGCAGGGTCGTATCAGGCATAGCGAGGACACATGGCCTGGCTTGTCTTATCTTCAATGCATTGATCAGTCAGTCTTATCTTCAATGCATTGATCAGTCACTATTTGCATTTAATTGATTTTGAAGTAAATTAGAATAAGAATCAGTGAATCGATATCAGTGGTATTCAAGGCTGGGCGCTCAACATGCTCTGATGGAGGACAAACAAAAAGATATAAAACAGTACAATGAGAGAAACAAAATGAAAGATGGAAAAGACCGAAAGACCGGGATCGAGGATCAAAGAGAGGCCATGGATAGGACACGCTGGTAATGTCATAGTAATACAGAGAGCAGGAATAAAAATGCGAGAAAATCAAGTATAGTACAGCTTCTTACGAAGACGAAGGAGGGTGCTGGTGTCAGTCATGTCAACAAGAGGGGAAATTCGAAATACGCGGTCATCACATCACGGCCCGCGGCTCACGGCTGGACGGCGCTCTTGCTCAGGGTCAGCTGGCCAAGACTCAACGTGCGAGCCGCCTTGCGCCGCTTGCTGTCCGTGTCGTGGATCGGGTCCTCGTTTTCGTTGTTTTCGCTATTGTCGTGGTTGAGGCCGCCGTAGTAGTACTCGGACGGCGACGTGTCGTGGATGAAGCCCTTGGGCGTGATGCCGCCAGACTCGACCGAGAACGTGTTGGGCGTGGAGTTGTTGCTGGCGTTGTTGCTGGCATACTCCCTGCCGTGGCCCAGCGCCTTGGCCGTCTGGATCACCGTGTCGGCCTTGAGCTGCGCGGCCGCAATCGACGCAGCCACGCTGGCTGAGCTCGGACTGCGGCGCGGCGATTGCGGCGACGGCGACGACTTGACGGCGACGGATTTCGACGCGGCAGCAGCGGCGGTCGGGTCGCGTAGCATCGCGTACATGGTCGTCGACAACATGTTGACGCGCTCGTTGAGTTTCTTGACCTGGGTCTCGAGCGTCTGGCGAACTGCGCGCTCCGACTCGAGCTGGGCCAGCAGGTTGGCCGTCTGCAGCGAGGCCGTGCTCTCGTGGTGCACCAGGCGGTGCTGCTGCTGGTTCTGCTGGTGCTGCTGGCTTGGCGTAGCCTGAGCGAAAAAGTTGTTGGACGTCACCAGCATGGACGGCGCCTGCGTGGCCGACGACGACGGCGGGACAGACCCAATATACGTCTGGCCATCGCCAAAAGACATGTGCGAGTGGCCGTCGTTGACCTCGTCGAGCTCGTCGTCGTTGTCCAGGTCAAAGGACCGGCGGCTGACGCTGTACTGCGACTGCGACGACTGCACAGGGGCGACCTGGGACTGGTAGATGGCAGGGATGGGCGGGATAGCCGGCTGGTTCGTGATGAACGATGCATACGGCGACGAGGTGGGTGCAGAGCCAGACCGCGACTCGGGTGTTTGCGGCGGTTGCTGCTGCTGTTGCTGCTGCACACCCACACTCTTGAAGCCAGGCACAGAATGGCACAGCTGGTCGACGACCGACTCCATGCGATTCATGCGCGTCTCCAGGCCGCCGATGCGGGCATCGTTCTTATCCTTGTCCGACTTGTCCTTGTCCGACTTGTCCGCAGCAGAAGACGACCCATTGTTCATGCTGTTGGCCGCCTGCGCGCTGAGGATGGCAATGGCCTTGGCGCTGTGGCTGCTGACAGGCCGCGAGATGCGTGTGCTCACGGCTGTGGCCGGCCGGCTCAAAAAGGGGAACTCCTGGTCCGACTGGCGGGGTACAGGCTGTGCCTCGGCTGCCTGCTGCTGCTGCTGCTGCTGCTGTTGCTCCTTTTGGAGAATGCGCTGCAGCTTGCTGGCATGAATCACATTCGACAGGCTGTTGCGCTGCTGGAACTCGCCCCTGTTCTCCTTGTTCTCGCCGCTGAGGTGGCTGTCATCCTCGACGTCGCTGTCCTCTTCGCTCTCGTCGTCGCCCTCGTAGTCGGGCCGCGTGTACTCGTCATGGATATCGTCGTTGTAGTCATCTTCGTCCTCTTCATCGCCGTGGCGCGACGACAGCGGCGACAGATAAGCCGGGTCGTAGCTCTCGCGCCAGTACCGGATCTCGTCGCTGCGCCGCCGCGGCTGCATGCTGTCCAGGGCGATCTCGGCAAGGCCCGACAGACTGCGCGACCGCCGTCTCTGGGCGATTGCGTCTGCCTCCAGGCCCGGGCCGTCTGAAGTGATGGCCCGGCCAATCTCGCTCGGGTCGTGCTTGGCCGAGATGCTGTTGCTCGACAGATGGCTGAGGTGGCTGTGGGGCGTGTTGACGGCACGATCGGTTGGCGCCACATGGCTCGTGCTGGCGCTTACCCCATGCCCATTTTGATTTGGGTGGGGGGAATGAGACGACAGCCGACTGAGGCCTCTGCCGTGTGCGCTCGCCGGCCGCGGCGACAGGCCTGTCCATTCGGACCCGCCCGGCACCTCGGTGCTGTTGTTGCCGAGTCGCCGGCGCGCCTGTAGGGGATGGCTCAGCGACTGCGACGGGTACAGAGACACGCGCGTCGTTGTTGTTGCCGCACGCCGCCGGCCGCCGTCGAGGCTGGCCACGAGGCTGAGGTTGCTCAAGTGGCTGGGGTGGCTCAGAGTGCTCATATTCGTAATCGTCGTCAAGCGGTTGTCGCGGTCGTGCATGTCTTTCTCAGCGCCCGCCAGAGACGCGCGCTCGCTGTCAATGGCCATCTCGTCGGGCCCCACCGAGTGCGAGCGCAGCGCGCGGTCATACTCGGAAATGGGCAGCGACGCCGACCGCTTGGACTCGCTGCCGCGGGCCATGCTCAAGATCGTCGGGTCGGACCGCACGCTACGGTGGTTGGGCCCGCGCTCCAGCTCCTTGTCCTTCTCCTTCTCGTAGTCGCCGTAGTGGTCGTCAATGGTCGGCATGTAGCTGTCGGTCTTGTGATAGCCAGTAGGGTTCTGCGAGTATGAGTGGGCATGCATGGCGCCCATCTTCTTGCGGCTAAAGAGCTTGCTGAGGGCGCCGCGCAGAGTGGACTTTTTGCGGTGCGGTTTCGGGCTGCTGTCGGCCGTCGTGTTGGTGTTCTCGCAGCTCGTGGCTGTTCCGGACGCGCCGCTGGCCGTTGAGTAGCGCAGAGTGTTCGACGGGTTGGTGCGATGCCGAAACGGGGAGCCCAATGGAGTCTGCTGCTGCTGCTGCTGCCGTGGCGGGGGCGGCTGCGACATGTGTGGCTGGCGGACAGTCATGGCCGGCTGCTGCTTTGGCTCGTCCAGGGTCTGGACACGGCGGTGACCAGCAGGTGACATGGTGGCCAGTCGCTGCTTTTGCGAATGCAGCGGCGGCATGGGCTCGGGCGAGTTGGCCATCTCGGCGAAGTCTCTCTCATCTTCCTCTTCCTCTTCTTCATTTTCGTCTTCATCTTCATCATACTGATGTTTCAGCTCCTCCTTCTCCTCGTCGTGTTCTTGCTCCTGCCCCAGAGCCTTGCCCTTGTCGGCGTCTTCCAGGTCGGCATCGTATGCATTATCGTGCGTCTCTTGCGTCTCTTCCGTCTCTAAGCTGTAGGGGTCGGCTTGGCCGGCTTCGGCTTCGCATTGGGGTAGATCGCATCGATCGGGTTGGTCGGCACTCTGGACAGGGTCAGCCTGTGCAGCTGTGTCTCCGACGGCAACTCCAATTACATGCTCGCCAGCATCCACCTTGGCTGGCGAAGTATCGATTACAGGCGAAGTTAAAGGCGACACGGCAGCAATGGGAGATGCAATCGGTAGCGATGCTGGAATAGACACGGGCGCGGATGCAGGTGTAGGCGCAGAAGCGGGCACACTCGGTTCCGGGGCTGCTGCTGTGGTCGTTTCTTTCGTTGAAGGTGCAGCGGCGACGGGGTCGGCAAAGGGAATGGGGGCCGAGATACGGCCACGGATCGACTGGCGGCCACTTGTTCTCGGCTCTTTATCCTTCTTTTCTTTCTTTTCTTTGGCTTTGTCTTTTGTCTGTTCGACTGTGGGCGAGGACGAGAGCGAGATCGACCCGCCCGACTTGAAGAACGTGGCTCTTTTCATGATGTTTGTAGTTGGGGAACGATGCAAAACAAAGACAACAAAGACAAAAAGACAAAGACGCAAAGACTCACTCGGTCTTGCTCACAACTACTTGACACCCGTCCTAACGTGTGTAGTCCATGTAGGAATAACAATTAGGTAAGGAGCGAGGACGAGAGGTAGTGAAAGCTTGAGGGAGTGATATCGAACCAGCGAGAAAGTAAAGCAGAAGAGCAAAAGGAGATAGCAAATAGCAAAGCAATGGTATAAAACGAAAACAGCGAAGCAGAATCAAGAGACGAGGAACAGGACGAGGCGCAGAGTGAGGGTGAAGAGCTCGTGCTCGGAAGACGCGAGAAGGAGAAACAGGAGGAGAAATAGAAGCAACAGAGAAGGAGAAGAGAAGAAGAGCAGAAGAGAACAAGAGAAGGAAAGAAGAAGAAAATAAGAAAATAAGAAAAAAAGAAACAAAAGAAGAGGAAAAAGAAAGAGGAGGAGGGAAGAGAGATAGAGAGCGAGGGGGAGGGGAAGCTATCGAGGAATGTATATTAAATTCATCAAATAGAGTAAATAGAGTGAATAAGAACGTGTAGAAAAAGCCTGTAGAGGGATAAAAAAGAGAGAGAAAAAGAAAAGGAATTAACAAAGAATTTCAAATCAAATCAATACAAACTCCGAGAGATCCATGAAGTAGTGTAGATACGACGAGAAACGAAAGAAGAAAGGGTCCAAGAGATAGACAAGACGGTGAATAACTCAACCGGGTTAGCAGGAGGGAGTTGAGGAGGATGACAACAGAAGAGGATTAACGATGGACGGCCAGGTACAAGCGTGGTACTCTGTAGAAGAAATATACTATGGTAGTACTTTGTAAAAAGACAAGAGCAAAAGACAAAACGGGGTGTCTCCGAGTCAGGGGTAGACAGGCCGTATGTACTATGTAGAGAGTAGATAGTAGAAATTGTAAGATAAGATACGTTGAAGAAGATCGTCTGCTATTACAGAAAGCTCTTTGATTTCTAGACCTCGCTGAAACAGGCGAGTGGCGCCAATGACAGCTCAGAGCCAGAAGCAGTCAAGCATGCAGACGACAAGGAGCGTGGAGCCCTGTCTGTCCCAAACACAGCAAGACTACAGAGCGCTAAAACATGGTAAAGTAGCCAGGAGAGAGTGGAGGAGGCGCGATGCAACCAGAGGAAGGGGCAGCACAGCAAAGCGTGTCCTTGGAGATGGGGAGACAGGGGTAGATGTAACGAGTTCGATGGGGGAAGTTTCTACTACATAGAAGTTCAAGCTCAGACCATACTCACAGACTATGTACATAGAATAAAAATACGACTAAAACCAAACTCAAAGCTTGTTGATCCAAGAGGGTCAGAGGGGCCAAGCTGAGAAAAAAAATCAAAGACAAATACAGATACAAACACAAACACAAACACAAAGCGAGAGGCTTCAAACTCGGGTGTGTGGAGAGCCACCTCGAACTCGCTCGACTCGACACCCGTACCCGTTCGCGACAAGAGACAGGAATTCGGAATCAATACTGATACGGAGACACGCCTAGTTGCTCATAGCAGGCCGAGCTTCCCAGCCCTTTGCAGTCTTGTCTTTGATAATCTACCGTAGCACAACAGTGCAGAGTACAGAGTATTGCGGAGTATTACAGGATAGTCCGGCACGAACGATATCTTACATCATATTTGTTTATTCCAATGAGCTATCCAAACAGAGTTACATCGTCTTGACAGAATATTCCGTCGATGGAGAGCAGAGGATGAGAGAGTATTCTGTACATAGTACGGAGTACAGAGAGGAGAGCAAACAAACGGACGGGCCGGATACTATGTGCAATATTGAAGCTGATATTGGATGTTATTGACGCAACAAACGTGGCATTGCATTACCATGTCTGAGCAGAAAATACGAAAAAGTAACAGGAAAAGAAAAGGAAAAGAAACGACAGGGCTTGGACCATGCTGGCTTGCACACTACTCCGTACGTATCACACTGCCATGCGGAGAATTCAACTCCCGCTGTTGGTGCATGGGAGGAGAAAATAGAGCAAGGAAGAGGAAGGGAGTCGGCAGCTCGAGGTGATGAGGATGAGAATAAGAATTGTCCGAGCCTAGCCTGTCTCATGTGTTTCAGTTGCAGGCAGCTAGTTTGAGGGCTCGCCGTTCTCAGTTAAGAGTTAAGAGTCAAGAGTCAAGAGTTCAAGAGTTCAAGAGTTTTAAGATATACTGATTGAGAAGCCTTTGATCGGGATACCCAAAATATTCTTTTCTTCGTATTCTACATTTTGCACGGGGCTCACATACTACAAACATAGTGCGACGGGTGGGTCGGCAGCTGCAGTCTACTGCAGTGGAAATGAGCTGCAAACCGTGAGCACAGCGTATGTATATGTACTACGTATGTGATACTGCAGCCGAGTAGAGTATAGAGTATGTACATACGCAAGTAGGAAATTATCAGACAGGACGGAAAGACAAGAACGGCCAACTGTTTGGAAGCGGATGTAACCATCACGGAAAAAGAAATAATATTACAGAAGAAGAATACAATCCGAATCAACGTGCGCGAGTAAACGCCTAGGACCGTTATCTTTCATGCATCCTGGCGCATATGCATGAGCATGAGAGCAATGTGAGCAGGCATGACCATTCAAGCGCGTAGGCAGTGCAATACTTGGAAGCGAGGAGGCAAAGGCAGAAGAGGGTGTGCTGCAGTGGCTAGTGTACTCCGTAGATAGGAGACTCTTCTACTCTGTACAGCAGAATCAAACGGCCCCAACGGCAGAGTCGGAGTAGGCATGTAGTAGTGAGTACAGAGTATGGAGCCACGATTAATAGCACTCGCTTTCGGCAATGATTCTCTTATTACGCTGATGAGAATGGAGCAGATGGAGCATGGAGACGACGCGCACGAGGCGACAAGTGGAATATGTATACGGGGTAGACTCGGCCGGAGAAGTTTGGCCTTGTCATGAATAAGACAGAATAAAGAAAACAGAAGAAAAAAGAAGAAAAAAAACCAGAAAACCAGGCCGCCTCAGAGCAGGTTGACCACGAACCGGGTACTCGTCCAGACGGGCCATCGTTCCAGGCGACCAGTCCAAGACAACCACTCCAAGACGACCACACTAAGACGAGCCATCCAAGAACGGGCAGAGGCAACAGACAAAGACAAAGAAAGGAAAAGACCTTGGTCGTCTCCTATATCCGAACCATACATGCTCTTGTTTGATCATCTTCCGTGCGGTAAGCCGTGTGTTAAGATGCGTGTTAAGATGTGCTAATGATGCCAGACGTCACACATTTAGACGAGTAGACATCCTCCGAGAACAGACGAATGGCTGAGACGGCTGTGTCGTGTGTGTGTTATATATGTCGCGATATAGGGCCAAAGCGAAGCGTGTTTGGTCGAGTCCTCTGGGGCCTTTCTTGGCAGCTTATGACTTGCATGCCGAGTTATGCTCTCTCAAGCGGGCTGTCCATGCAGACTAGAGTCGGTGCGAATAGGACTCTCTACATGCTATGTATCTTAGTCTCTCTGCAGTCTGCACAGAGTAATGGTTGCGACTGCCGCTCACTTCCTGTTCTGTCGGTCGGGCTATCCCCATCTATCTATTTATATTGACCACATGAAACATGACAGGGAGATGCGGTGTGCTATCCCTGCCACGGGCTTGAGGGGCATTCGGAGTAATAGCTGCAGCTGCTATTAGAATGAAGAAAAGAAGAAAGACGGCCTTGAATACAGCTCATTATTCATAAATAAATAATAAATAAAAATTACTGCATAACCGCCGATGCATCGGGATACCGCAGGTCTGCGTGCTCCTCCAGAAACGCCATCCACGCCCGCAGAAATGCACTGCCCTTCTTGACCGTCTCCGAGTCGCCAATCACCGTCAGCGACCGCTTGGGCCGTGTCATCGCCACGTTCAGCCGCCGCTTCTCCGCCAGGAACCCCACGTCGCCGTCGTCGTTGCTGCGCACAAGACTCACAATCACCGCCTCCTTCTCGCGGCCCTGGAACCCGTCTACACTGCCCAGCTCGATGCCCGCATATTCCGCGTCCGTCTGCGGCATCGCCGCCGCCAGCAGCGCCAGCTGCGCGTTGTACGGCGTGATCACGGCAATGTCGTGCGGCCTCAGCCCGCTCTGCAGCAGCGCCTCGACGTGCTGCTTTACTAGCAGCACCTCCATGGGGTTGCACTTGCTGTCACCCAGCAGACTCTTTTTCGTAGGAGGCTGGTCAGGCGTGGCATCGTCCACCCCCTCGCGGAACTCGCCGCCCTGCGTGTCGATAAACACCAGCGGCTCGCGCGTCTCGTCCGTGTCCTCGACGGCCGAGCCGTCCTCGTACTTGATCTCCCGCAGCAGCCGGCCCGCCACCGCGTCGGCCGCCTGCAGCTTGCCCTCGTACAGCGTATCGGACGGGAACCGCATGATGCGCTCGTGCATGCGGTACTGCGTCGTCAGCATGCGCTTGACCGACGAGCCGTGCACGTCCAGCAGGCGGTCAAAGAGTGTGTATTCGAGGGTACTCGTAGATGTAGAGGTAGAGGTCTGCTCTTGTTTGCCGCTCTTTTTTGGCGCTTTGTTCTTGACCGTCGGCGGCAGCTGCAGATGATCGCCCGCGAGCACCGCCTTGCGCGCCGTCAACAGCGGCACCCAGCACTGCGCCTCCAGCGCCTGGCTCGCCTCGTCAATCACCACCACGTCAAACGCCGCCGCGCCGCTGCCGCCCGTGCCTGTCGAGGCCGTCGATCCGGGCGGCCCCCGCAGCTGCGACCCGCCCGCGCCGTGCAGCGTCGCCAGCACCACCGAGCTGCCGCCCATCAGCTCCTGCACACACCGCCGCTCGCGCTCGCGGTACTCTTTCCTCAAATCCCGTAGATCGCCGTAGATGGCGCGCCGGCTGTTGCGCTCCTTGGGCTTGAGCTTTTTGAGCTCCGCCTGCTTCGCGTCCATGTCCGCGCGCACGTCCTTGACAATGCCGCCCGCGGCCGACGTCTGTGTCAGCACGTCCAGCGAGTGGCCCAGGACCGACGGCAGCAGGCGCGCCGGGTGGCCCAGACGCACCATGGAGACGCCGCTGTGGGGCGCGAGCCGCTCGACCAGGTTGTCGACGGCAATATTGGACGGGCCGCAGACGAGCACGCGCAGGCCCTGGCGCACCATTTGCAGAATCAGCTCGACGAGGGTGTGCGTCTTGCCCGTGCCGGGCGGGCCGTGGATGAGGGCGACGTCTTGCGCGGCGAGGGCGAAGCGCACGGCTTCCTTTTGCGAGTCGTTGAGCGACTCGTCGATGAAGTCGATCTTGGCGTCGGGCGTCTTTGCCACAACGGGGGCTAGGCCAAACAGCACGCGCGTGAGCGGCGTGTATGCCGCCTCGGGCATCTCCTGCAGCTGCCGCATCGTCGACGACATGCGCCGGTACGTCACCTCGTCGGCCAGCTTCAACAGCCACACGCGGCTGCTCGCGACAATGCCGTCCAGGTTGTCTTCGCTGTCGCCGCCACTCCCAGCGTGTCGGTCATCAATAGCAACCTCCAAAACAAAGCGCCGGATGCGCGTGACGACACCGTGCACGCCGCGCTGCTCCAGCTCGCGCATCTCGCGCTTCTTTGCACTGCCGCCCGGCTGCTCGGCTACAAGCACAACATCGCCTGTGCGCAGACCGTGCTCGGGCAGGCCGCCGCTACCATCGTCATCGCCACCTCCTCCTCCACTCGGACTTTTGCTTTCTTTTGCTCCCTTTGCTCCCTTTGCTCCCTTTGCTCCTTTCGGCCCGCTCTTTGTGGCTTTTGAGCTCCCCTTGGCTGATTTCGCTGCGGCCTTTGCCGGCCCTTTAGCACCGCCCGTAGCCGCGTCTACTTCCAGAGTTAGAACAGTCCGGCCGCCCATGCCTGTGCGTTGGCCGGCGACAGTCAGGTTTGTGAGAGCCAGGCCGGCACGCTGGAGTGCTGCCGGAGTATGGCCGCCCACCGTCTCGGCCGTGTGTGTGACCTCGGCCTGCAGCTCGGCCGCAAGGAGCTCCAGCTGCGCCGCCGCAAACGCAGGAATGTCGACGGGCATTTATGTAGATTATGTAGATGTAGAGTTGTTCCAAAGCAAAATTCAAAGCGACTTAAGCTTAAGTTTGGTTCCAGCTTGGCGAGGAAGATGACGTTGAAGTGGGGATGCTGCATTCTGATTGGCTGGAGCTCTGTATAAAGCTGGTGGTCACATAGCCGACTTCACACAGAAAACTATTCTATATTCTTTGGATCTCATTGTTTTTGGTTTTGAGTTGTTCTCGGCTCTTTATAGATTTGCATATGTATTATTCAAAATCAATGTACGTATCGCTGGTATCCAGAAATCACATCTCTGTCCTAGGTATCATCCATATTAAGTGCAGGTAAAACAACAGACAAAAGGCAAACAGATACAAATACATGTGCAAATATGCAAGCAAACAGATATGCAAAGAAATGACAGAGCCTATCCCTCCGAAGGCTGAATCACTACTACAATCACCAGCGACGTCACCATCAGGGCAAAGGCCACCAGCGACACCAGCAGGATCGTGCCCCGGCTCGCTGGGAACTTGCCCCTCAAAATCCACTGCTGGCTCTGGTAGAACCGATGGTAGCCCAGAAACAGAATGAGCACACTAATGCCCAGAAACGTCGAGCCCAGCGGCCGGCCAATGTGCCGCAGCCGTGCCAGCTTTTCTTCCGTCTCTCCGCTGCCGCTGCTGGCCGACGACGTGTTGAGCCGGAACAGCTGCGTTACGGCAATGCCAATCGATGCAAACGCCAGCGATGTGCGCAGCCATGCGAGGAATGTGCGCTCCAGGGCCAGATGGTCGCGTGCCACGCTGCCCTTGTTTTCCAGCTCGATCGACTGGAAGCCGCTGAGCCAGTCCTTCCACCACGGCTGCGCAACCGGGGCGCCTCCTCCCGAGACAGAGGCAGCTCGCGAGGCAGCTCGCGATGGCCTTGCCGAGGCAGCCCCAGACGCCACCCCTGATACACCAGAGGCTGTAGCGGCCGCTTCTTGCTGGTATCCGCGGTCGGCGTTTTTTCGTGGCCGCGGCCGCCCTGAGCTCGAGCGCGATACCGATGTGCCCAGGGTGCCGTACGTGCCTGCGTTGGCCACATAGTGCAGGTGCCGCGCGCTCCGCTGGCTGCCTCTACTGCCATCGCCCAGTCTGTTGCCGTCGTCACCGTCCGGCTCGGGGAGAAATGCCCCCGGTGCAGACTGGTTCCGTAGCAGAGGCTCCATGCGGAACGTGGCGTGGCGTGCAAGAGTGGCGTTTGGTGTTGCCGTAGTAGAAGAAGACGCCTGGGCAGAGACGGTCTCGGCTCGCTGGCGGGCAGTCTCGAGGATGCCGTTGATTCGGTCCTGGGTAGACTGGCGGCGTACACGCTGTGCAGACGGGCTGCGGCTGAGGAGTCCGCCAAGGTTGAAGCCAGAGGATGTGCCGGCAGCTGAAGTCGAGGTTTGGCCGAGACGAGGAGAAGCAGGGCCGGGCGAGGACGAGATCGAGACGGCTGCTGAAAAGGACGTGTATGGAAGAGACTGGGACTGTTCGAGGCGCGGATAGGCAGACGTCAAGTCGGAGATGGAATGGGCAAGCGATGTCGGGGGTTGGTTGGGTCGCTCTTGCCACTGCTGTTGCTGATTTTGAGTCTGATACTGGCTTTGATATTGCAGCTCCTGCCGTTCTTGTTCTTGATCGGGTGGTCCTTGCTGGCTTGGCACAATATTAATGGGGTTTGCCGGGGCAGGCGCGTGATCAACAGGAGTGGTGTCTCGGGGTCGACTTTGGGAAGGAGCGTCTGAGGGCGTCTGAGTATGTCCGCTGGGAGTCATGTCGGGTATATAAGAGGCAGTAAAATAAAAAGATATTAAAGAGTAAAATAAAGATAAAATATGAAATAAGAAAAGATTGGTTAGAGTAATCCAAAAGGGTAACGCTGGATTGCTGGACTATTCAGTGGCAGTCCACAGGTACCGTTTGTACTGCAGAATGCGGGGAAAGGTACTTGGGATTGAGACAGGCGTCGGAGTAGTGACAGCCTTGGCGGGTATTTTTTTTTTTCTCATAAAAAGCCAAAAGGGAAGGAGCAACTCGCGTCCCGTTGGCAGCTTCTGAAGGAACGACCTCCTAGCTAGACGTCACTCAAGGAACGCCACAAACGATGCAAGACGTGAAAGACGGACAGAGCACGACGGCAGACAGCGAATGGCGATGGCGACGGTGCACGACTGCTTGAGGTGCAATGCGCCGAGCCTGTGCACGCAACGGGTGCAGCGAATTCGTGCTGGCAGGGGTGGAGATAACAGGCGCTGAGAATCGAGGGTAGGGCTGTCGTGGAGGTGAGCTGAGAACTGGGAGCTGGGAGCCGGGGGCTGATAGCCGACAGCTGAGGGTTGCAGACGTTGGACGTTAGAGAAAGCACGTCAGAATGGACGCGATGGCGTTTGGCACGTTGACCAAGAGGAAGGCTGAGACTGTGGATGACTGTAAGGATTGCGCATATGGGGGGTAGTGCAGTGGCAGACGGCCTGTGGTGCAATCTGATAGCGCTCGATAGCGCTAAGACTATGCCGCCAGGGGGGAGGGAGGAAGTAACTACGGGGAGGCGGAGTTGTCTTCATAAATATTAGTCATCGTTTATCTCCGGCTTAGTCACTCTACATCACAGCATGAGCACAAAGCTCTACATCATGTCTCATACTTGATAATAAAACTCTATTTAAACAATATAGCACGCGCATAAAATACTATCCAATCCTCTCCGCCCAGTCTCTAGTTAATACAAATATACTCTACACCTCCTCGTCCGAGTCGTCGCCCAGCAGCTCGCCCTCGTCGTCGTCCACAATCGCATAGTCGCCACGGCCGCGCGCAAAACTGTCGCGCGTTGTAAACCGCCGCGCCGACCCGCCGCCGCCAAACATGCCGTCAAACCGTAGCCGGCTGAATGTGCCGCGGCCATCGCCGCCACCGAATCCGCCAGTCCACCGGCCTACTGCGTCTGCAGCCGTGCGCCACAGTGCTGTCGCAACCAGCGGCAGCGTGCTCGCCACAGCCACAACACCGGCAGCCGCCAGCACGGGGTAGCGGACGTACGGCGCGTTGCTGTTAAAGCCGCCGCCACTGCCGGAACCGCCGAGCTGGAACCGCGACGACGAGCCGTCGGGGCCCTCGCCGAGACGGATGGCGCCAAACTTGCCGGCGAAATTGGTAAGCACGTACCAGGCCACGGCCGCGGCACCACCGACCGAGACGAGCACAATCATGAAAATGGCGAAGCCGCCGAGGCCGCTGTGCTTCTTCTCAAACTCGTCCTCGTGGTTGCGGCACGCCTCGGGCTTGCTGAGCTTGTCGAACTCGTCGCCGCCCTGGCACGTCGTAAGCGGGATGCGGCGGAAGCCAGTGGCCGGGTAGTAGTCGACCTCGTCGGGGTGGTCGGCGCACCACTGGTCCTTGGACATGGGCGCGAGGCCAGGCACGAGCGAGCACTGGCCGTGGTTGTCGAGCTGGAAGTTGTAGTCGCACTCGTAGTCGCGCCGCGAGCACGTGCAGTTTTGCGTGTTGTAGAGGTGCTGGATCTTGTAGCCGTTGTAGCACGTGCGGTCCGTCTTCTTGCGCAGGTACTGCGACACGTGGCCAAACAGGCACTGCGACTCGGGCATCAGCGGGTGCGTCGGCGACCAGATGTAGTAGTCCGACTTGGACACGTCCTTGTCGTCGTGCTCGCACGACCGGTCCGTCAGGCCGGAAAAGTCAATGTTGATGGTAAACACGTGGCTCGACGACCCGGCCGCGCGGCACCACAGCAAGAAGTTGCGCGACGCACCCGACCGCAGAGTGGTAATGTCCAGAATGTCCACCTCGTCGTCGCTGAACTGGTGCTCGCTCCAGGTCTGGCCCTCGTCGGTCGTGTACGACACCGTCTTGGTCTTGGTGTGCCGCGGCGCCAGCACCACAATCGAGCCCTGGTCGCCAAATTGCCACGTCCATGCGCCCTTCTTGACGTTGCGCCACGTAATGCCGGCATCCGTCGTCATGAACGTGTCGGCCTCCTTGATGTCTGCCAGGCTCTCGCCAATGTTGCCCACGCCAAACATGAGACCCACGGCACCCGACGACGAAAATGTCTTACGATGGTCCTCGCGCTCCGTGTAGCCATGGATGTGCAGCGCACATTTGGGGTCGCCGCCCTGGCTCGCGCCCTTGTTGGGCTTGCAGCCGTAGGCCTTGCCGTCGACATCCTTGGCCGGCGGCGGCAGGAATGCCCACTCGGCACCGTCGTTGTGGCTGATCTGCGTCTGCAGCTTCTTCGAGCTGGCCTTGTCGTCGTTGCGGTTGGCCACGACGTTGACCATAACAACGCCCTCGAGGCCCAGCACCTTTTCAAAGTCCACATAGTACCGGTTGTCGCAGTTCACGCCCTCAATGCTCATGACGTACGACGTGCCGTTGGAGTTGCTCTTGATAATGGTGCCGTACCGCTTGTCCTTGGCCGTCTCCGTCGCCACAAACAGATTGACCGCGTGTGTTGAGCTGTCCAGCACCGTGTACTCGTGCTGGTTGGGCACCACAAAGTTGACGGGGAACTGCGCCTCCGCATACGTCTCGCCGTCCAGCGACGCCAGCGCGCGCAGGCTCTTCTTGTCTTTGTCCTCGGCTGCCACGACAATAAACTCGGCCATGGTAGCAAAGCCCTTCACGTTTTCTTCGTGCACATTTTTCTTCTCAAACCAGTCGTCGCTCGACACGAGCTGCAGCGGGTTGGCGGTGGTGTCGCCGCTCTCCTCGCGCGTGCGCGCAACACACAGAACCTCTTCGGGCTTGCGGAAAATGTACTCGCTCGATCCGATAAACTCACAGCGCTCCACGTACCGCAGCAGTGTCTGCCAGTTGTCGCCACGGTCGCGCGAGTACGATGCCTCGGCATAGCACTCGCCGGTGCCCTCGCACTTCTTGCCGATCCAGATCAGCCAGTCCTTCTTGTCCGGGTGGAAGATGAGGGGTGTGCGTTCGTGCTCGACGTCCGGCGGGTATGGCGCCTCAAACTCGTGGTACTGCCGGCCGTGGTCGATCGTGTAGATGACGCGCTTGGATGCAGTGACGAAAAAGACCACCTCCTTGAAGTACTCGTGCGGGATAATAGCCCAGACAGATTCCTTGTCAAACACGGCAGGCTTGGTCCATGTCTTGCCGTGGTTCTCCGTCACGTAAATGGGGCCGCCCTCGCCTGCAGATCTGTCAATCGGACGCATGATGATGGCCTCGTTGTTGACAGTGGCGGAGCTCGAGTCGCCGCGCTCCAGGTAGTGCTTCTCAAAGTCGTTGAAACCGTCGAGCTTAAAGTCAAAGAGCGTGTTGTCGACCTTGCCCGTGGCCGGTGCACTTGGGGCACCCGAGCCGGCACCGCCATCAGAACACTTGCGGTCGACTGGGTCGTCCTTTTGCTTGCCGTTGGTACGCTTGCACGTGTTGCCGGGGATCAGACGCCAGCCAGACGAGCCCTTGAAAGTGTCGTCGGGCTTCGCGTCCTTTCCACAGGCTCCCTCCGGAATAGCCAGGGGTCCGGCAGACACACACTCGTCACCCTTGTCGTTGCGGCGGAAGTTGTAGTCGCACTCAAAGTCGAGGTCAGTACACTCGCAGTCGATGGTCTGGGCAACCGGATCCCGGAACTCGTCGTTGAGGAAGCACGCAGCATCCTTCTTGCGGCGGTGGTACTTTTGCTTGTGGCCCATGAGACAGGTCGGCTCACCCTTGTCGTCGACGCGGGCCCACCAGTCCTCAAAGTCGCTGTCCTTGCACGTGGCCTCGTTCAGGCCGGCAAAGTCAATGGCGATAATGTGCCAGCGGTCTTCGGTCTCGCCAATCAGGATAAACTTGAGACTGGTCGAGTCCTGGGTGGTGGTGATGATGTACGGGCGGACTTTGAGGCCGTCGGGCAGCTTGGCAGGGGTCCATGTCAGGCCGTGGTCCAGCGAGTACATAATCTGGTCGACATCGACGTGGTCGTAGGCGGCCACCAGGATAGAGCCCTGGTCGCCAAACTCGTATTTGTGAGGGCCCTTGAGACCCTCAATCCAGGTAGCACCGGCATTGTCAGACACGTAGAGGTTGCCGTCCTTGTACTCGCCCAGGTTGTCGCCTGTGTTGCCAATGGCCATGACGAGACCAGGGGCGGGACTGGAAAAGACGCGGCCGACGTTGCTGAGGTCAGTGACCGAGTGTAGGTGCAGACGGTCCCTGCCGCCAACGGTCACGGGCGCAAAGGTGCGGCCATCGTCAAAGGTGATCTCGGTGATAATCTTCTTGGCGGCGCGGTCCTTGTTGACGGCCTCACCATTCTCGACGCGGTTGACCAAGAAGATACCCTGGATGCCCGAGATCTTCTCAAAGTCGACATGGCCGCGGGAGTTGCGGTTGGTGTACTGCAGGTTCTCGGTGAAAAAGGTGCCGTTGGAGTTGCTGGTCAGCAGCACACCCGTCGGGTTGGAGGGGCGTGTGTTCATGACATCGATCTGGATGCTGTAGTTTGTACTTTCGAGTACGGTGTAGGCCTCCTGGTTGATGCGGTGGTCAGACGGGAAGACGGCACGGTGCCAGACCCTGGTGTCGTCGGTGACAAACAG
Organism: Ophiostoma cf. undulatum; assembly: GCA_022392935.1. Classification (NCBI taxonomy): domain Eukaryota; kingdom Fungi; phylum Ascomycota; class Sordariomycetes; order Ophiostomatales; family Ophiostomataceae; genus Ophiostoma; species Ophiostoma cf. undulatum. Next base: position 289,282 of record JAKRGL010000031.1, read on the forward strand.
GGCCATCTCGTCGGTGTTGAGCGAGGTCGTGGCAATCAGCAGGTACTTCTTGACGGCAGCAATGTTGACGATACCCTGCACTGCACGGTTGGTGTCGAGATTGGGCTCAAACTCCTGGATGGAACCGCCGGACGACGCAGCCTGGAAGAAGTTGTCTGAGATCACAAGGCGCTGGTCCTGCTTGCGAGGCGATGAAGGGTCGCGGCTGATGCAGAGAATGCGGTCCTTGTCGAGGTCGTCGGCGCCCGTGGTAAACATTTCAGAGGACACGGCCCACCAGCAGCCAGCAGTGTTGCCGCGCAGGTACTTTGCATCGGAGCGGAAGCCGTCGGTGGTGTACAGGGCGACCTCGCTGAACGAGGCAATGTCATAGTCCATGCCGTTGAAGATGATGCGGTCGGGGTCGCGGGCGTGGAAGGTGATGGCGTCGTACTGGAACATGCTCATCTCGACCTTGGACGAGAAGCGCGTCCAGGTCTTGCCGCGATCCTCGGTGCGGTAGTGCTGGGTGCCGTCGGTCAGGACAAAGGCACGCTCAAAGTGGTATTCGTGCATGACGAGGCGCGCCGCCACCTGGTCAGGCACGGCGGTCACCTTATCCCAGGTGGCGCCGGCATCGGGAGACCGGTAGATGACACCGTCGATAAAGTCGTGGAAGAGGATAACGTCCGAGTCCTCAAAGTAGTTGAGGTTGTCGGGCTGGAAGGAAAAGGAGTTGACCTTGATGACGGGGCCGGCATCTCGGGCCGCAACGAGGCTGTTTTTAGATGAAGAAGACAAAGGAGACGAAGAAGAGGCAGCAAAGACGGATGCAGCCCATAGGGGAGCAGCCAGGACAGCTGCTGTCCGCAGCGCGGTGCAGACCCTCATGGTCGTGACGGGGAGGGGTGTGGCATGCGATGGCAGGGGGGAATGAGGAGAGTCTCGGTCCCGTCGAAGGGGGGGTAGCTTTGGGAGAGTGACGATTCAGGCTCTCAAGTGTGTGAGTGGTGTCGAGGAGATGCCGTCGTAGTCGTAGCTGTGTTCGCGATCTGGAGAATCGAGGAGAGCTCGGAGCTAGGAGCTGGGAAGAGGTCGCGTGTGGATGTCGATGGTTCCTGGGCGCAGCAATGGCAAGAACAGCTCCCAAACACTAATAGACGACAGTAGAGTGCGTTGTAGAAGCGTTGCCGATGGTTGTGCAGTTACAGAAGCCTTGGACAGGTCGGTGATACGTCGAGGCTGGCCGTTGAGTCCAATGCGAGATGGATGTACTTTTTAGTCGCTAGCCGGGGGGGGGGGGGGGTGCCGGCGGCGGAAACAGCCCTAGAGCTTGTGCGGGTCGCACACAGGAAAGGGGCAGGTAGTTGGATGTAGAGGGTGTACAGAGTAGAATCGAGCGCGAGAATGTTGTCTAGAACTGACAAGCTGCCGATGGTGATGCAGAATCAAAGTCAGAGACGCAGAGAGGCCAGAGAGAAAGTCAAGCGTCAGTGTGCCTGGACTGCGTACGTAGTGTGTAATGCATGCGTGGCTTTCCTCTCAGGCGCGGAAGGAACGTCTCATCAGCTCCTTCCCTTGTTGTAACATAGTACGCCTCGTACTGGTGTCTTACATAATCAGTCGGAGCGCGAGTTGAAACAACAGCTGGGCAGGCAGGCAGTGTTTCGGTGGAGTACTATGTAATATGATGCTGGAGCAATCAGGCACCTACAGTACAGTATGTAAGGAGGAGAGCGCTAAATACGCCTGAAATACAGTGGGTGTTGGAAGTGGGGCTCAGTGGAAGGTGGCTGGGTCAGTGGACAGCTTGGCAGGAGACGCACAACGCGGTACTTGCAGTTTGGCGTGTGTCTCTGCAAAAGGCAAGTACCGCCGCCAAAGTAAGACGACGATCTAACACACTGACGCGATGGATACTGCAGGATAATATGGATGGTCCGGCACGCCAGGCAGAAGCCAGATACATAGTAAAGTGAAATGTGAATACGTTGAATACGGCTGGCCGGCCTGTTTACTTATCGAGTGGTGGCATGTGTGGCAGCAAGGCGTGTTTGTGTGAGGGTTACATGCAGCCTTGCGCAGGGGAGGACAAAGACAGACAGAGACAGACAGCGGACATACATGTACAGGGAATATATGACAGACAGACAGAGGGTAAGGACGTACCTGTGCGGGATAGCCAGAGGGCGGGTTGGCACGGCCGAGGCAGTGTTCTGCCAGGCGTGCTCATGCCATGCCACGGCGACGAGGACGAAGAACATCTTCTACTGCATGTACAGAGCAGGTGCTCGCACGACATGTGACAAGGGTAGGCTCCTTGGCATTGGAACTGACGGAAGAAAGAGACGGGGAGAGAGACGGGGAATACATTCTGGTGGAGGCATCATCGGAGAATTGCAGCTCACACAAGGCTGCGGGGGACGGGCTGAATTGAGTGGCCGCGGAAACAAAAACACAATGGTCACTTTTATCTTGAAACGTAAAAAGTACATCACGGAAACGGCAAATCTTATAAAGAGCATAATTTCGGAACCTTGGGGTAGCATAGTTTACAAAAGGGGCAGCAGAAAGTATACCCAATATAAGAAGACGGGATTTTTGAGAGGTTAAGAGGTATAGAGGCGGCGGAGGAGGAGGGTGGAAGGGTTTGAAAAAAGGGGAGGACAGAAGAAGAAGTAGTAAAAGCAATTGCAAAATATAAAGACGAAAGAACAACATCAGATCAACCAGAAATCCAAGATATAAATCCAGAAATAAAATCAACAATCAAAATAAAACCAAGAATCAGAAAAAGGTCAAGGATAACAAAAGAAACAAGAAACATAAAGAAGCCCTCCAGAGGCAGACAGAATCAACCAGAGTATACTGTGGTTGACCATCTGCCAGTCATTGTCGTGGTAGTGTCATGTAGAAAATGGTGGTATTTTTTTAAAGGAGAAGAAAAAAATATCAAATCTACAACACTTAACCAGTGCCGTAAGGCTTGAAGGTGATGACGGCAGAGCCACCGTCCTCGAGGGCGGTGGTGCAGCCAGAGCTGCCGCCGTAGTAGGAGCCGCTCTTGAGGTAGCAGTCGGCGGTGATGTCACCGGAGATGACAATGTCAAAGTCGAGTTCGGCCGTGCTGGTGGGGGTGTTGGGGAAGATGGAGATGTAGGTAACGCCGTAGATGTCGGTGCCGGCGCCAATGTTGACGGGGGCCCAGTTGCCGGCCGAGTCGGGGTAGTCAGTGGAGGTCCAGACGCAGGCCTGGTCGAGCTCGACGCCCTGGTTGTTGACGTAGAACTGGCCCGAGGTGTACTTGCCCTCCCACTGGTAGGCGGTGGCGGCGTTGAGGTTGGTCAGGGTGTAGGTGTTGCCGGGCTTGGTGACCAGGGGGATGCTCATCTTCTCGTCACCGGGGTAGTTGGTGCCGCAGACGCAGGACTGCTCCTCGAGCTCGTTCTTGATGGTGATGCCGCCGAGGCCGTCCTGGCACAGGGTGGTGAAGTCGGGGTTGGTCAGCTCCAGGTAGCCGTCGGCGTTGCACCAGAGGCCGCCAATGGACTGGCCGGTCGAGCCCTGCGAGGTGGTGGGCCACTGGGCCTTGGTCTGGCCGGGCGAGCAGGCGTACGAGCAGAACGAGTTCTTGACACAGCCGCCGCTGATGGCCTGCTCAATGTACGAGATCAAAGTGCCGACGGTCCACGAGCCGGTGGTCTGGATGGAAGCCCAGCCGTCCAGGTCGAGCCAGTCCAGGGCAACAGCGCCGTACTCGGAGGGGAAGGTGGAGCAGGGGATGGTGCCGTTGGGGAAGTCGGTGCCGCTGCCGGACGAGACGGCAGTGGTGGTGGCGGCGGCAGCCGACGAGGTGGTCGAAGTCGAGCTGGTCGACGTGGTCGAGCTGGAGGTCGACGTGGACGACGACGAGGTCGAGGTCGACGAGGACGTGGTCGAGGTCGAGGTGGAAGTCGACGACGTCGAGGTTGAGGTCGAGCTGGACGAGGTCGAGGTCGAGCTGGAGGACGACGACGTCGACTCGAAGAACTCGGCGGCGTGCTTGGTGCTGGCAACAGCAGTCGAGGTCGGGGTGGAGGTGCCAACAACAACGCACTCGCCGTCGGCGATGCACTGCTTGGCCACCTCCAGAGCGACGGCCTCACCGTCGGAGTAGACGTACTTGGTCTCGACGGGGATGGCGGAGGCGGACGAAGCGGCGCGCTCACCGACGCGGGCAGGGGCGGCGGCGGCCTCGCGCTTGAGCTGCTGGCGCTCGATGTTGAGGGCGCGGTGGCGGTGCATGTGGCCGTGGTTGTGCTCGGCGGCAACGCCAGCGACCAGGGCGGCCGAGGCGGCGATCTGAACAAAGCTCTTCATTGTCTGTGATGTTAGTAGTGTAATGGCATGTGGTAGATGCATGAGTCGGCGTTTGGTGATGTCGCGATGCCAAGACTTGGTCTTTTGTTTGAGTATTGGTGAGATTGATGCGATCTGCCGAGTGACTCGAGCCATCACGATGCCGTCGTGGTTCAATGTCTCTCATGGGCGCGTGGATGTCATTCATCATTATTGCCGTCACGCAAACACTCATTCCTTCCTGGCTGACTCTGACTCTGACTGACTCTGATTTGACTCTCACTCTCCCTGATAAGCGTACCTTTTGTTTGCTGATGCTTGGAATTAAAAATTGAAGATTAATCGTGAAATCGTGGTGTAAATCAGAGGAACTGAGATGCTGAAATTGCTGAACCAAATGAGTGTGGTAGAGAAGGGCAACGTGCGGGCGCGTCGTTCTTCTCAAGTTGGATGGTGGTGTTGAGGATCGAAGAGGAGAGGAAGAGAGGGAAAGGGAGAGGGAGGGAAAGAGAGGAGAAAAGAGGAAAGGCGTGATAATATTGGGCAAAGAGGGACGAGGGAGAGCGAAGACAACAAAGGGGGGTACAGAGTACAGGCACTACGACTACGTCTACGTCTACTATGTAGAGCAATCTGCTGCGACTGCTCATAAATTACTCTGTACATAGTACTCTGTAATAATACTCTGCACAGCACCATGCCAATAACTGGCAAGTCTCCTTTGGACTGTCAAGCAATGACTGCCAACGAGCGCAGGTTCTACTTGAAGTGGAAAGCCTGTACTTGGAAGAGGAAAAAGGGAGGTGGGCCTGGTCTGATACTGTCCATAGTACAGTATTCAAAAGGAAGACCGAAAGAGAGAGAGGCTGCTGAGATCAACAAACCACGGGGCTTGGCGAAATTGCATTCCCCATTTGAAAGGGGCGAAGACCAGTCTAGGAAATGAACATAATGGCAGGTACATAGTACTTTGTACTGTTGCAGAGGTACATTGTTATGGAAGTGGTTGACAGACGGCGCATTGTCATTTTGTTCTATTGAAGACGGTCAGTGGACAGGGGTGAATGGCATAGGCAAAGTTGGACAGCAGGGATATGGGATGGAGCAGAGAGAGTTGGACGTTGGCCGATGAGATGAGGAGAGAGGACGTGCATCACCGTATTACGGAGTAGATGTACTTGATTATCAGTCTGGTGATGCGATGCATCGTTTGAATTGACCGTTTTGGCCAGCGCTCAGGTCTATCGTTCTTTCCTCTTCTTTTGCCTCTTTCCTCTTCCATCATTCTCCTGTCCATGCCAATACCCGCGTCTGGAATGCCCAGAATCCAAGTCTATGAGCCCATATGCAGTGCCACCCAGTTCAGATGAATACTCTATTCTGCATGGTAGTTGTTCAATAGAACAAATAGAACACTTTCAGCATTTGTAGCTATATTGCTCTCCTTCAGGGCTATATCTGCCGCCTGCCTATTCACCACCTGCAACCAATACCACCTTAGATAGATCTATTCCTGGATCTCTCGTATTTTCTTTTCTTTTTGTTCCGTCAGAATTACATTTGCATAATATGTTCTCTCAATTCAATCACTTTACAAATATCACACTCGTATCAACAAGCCGCAGTCTGCAGTCCGTCGTTTCACGATCAAAAATAGCTCCTTCCGTTTTGATACAGAGCAGATGCACCGTCACGACCGTTTAAAGCTGCCTACTCTGTGCACGATGTAGGGTTTCCTTGTGTATCCTTTTATTTCTCTCATTTTTGCTCTTCTTTTTTCCGGCATTTTCCTCATTTTCTCCTTTTCCTCCGTCTCTCAGTCCTCTCCCTTTCTACCACGTCGTCCTCTGCCCCTTGGTGTCTCCACCCAGTATTCAGTCTTGTTATCTGATTGGTCCTTGTAAATAACAGCACGCCGGTCTGTTCCTGAACTAGTCCCAATAAGTCATGCTACCAGTTGCACCAGTCTAAATCAGACTAGCGTCAATATCGGATGGGGATTGACTCGTTGGTGGGTCCTCCGTCTGAAGTCTCCCAGTCTCTCTCTGTTCGAGAGTTCGAAGATTACCGTAATAGTAATATCTGTACTCTGTACGGAGTACACTGTCTCCGTCTAGACTGACCTGTCTTCCAAGTTATCCAAGATTTGCTTCAGTACTGCAAGCAAGATCAAGTAATGTCTGGGATCTGGAGACAGCAATCACAATATCTTGCATCTGTGCTGGGAGCTGTCATCCTGTGAGCCTGCATCGCACCTGCTATAATAAGCATACACAGTAAGCATAAGCATATTCCAACTACTCCACTAGAATACAGGTTTGCGCTGTAAAACTGTAATCTGCCAGTCAGTTGAATACCACCGTAATAATGCCAATACGCCCCTTTCCGTTTTAACCGTCAATGGCGGAGTATGTACTACTGTGTGTATTCGCGTCAGTACTTTTTCACATAATAACCACACAACACTCGGCAACAAAAGTACTGTTCGCTTTTCTGTCTGCAGGTACAACACTTACTTACTTGCAACCTACGTATCTTTTCGGCAAATTTGACATCTCTACTGAAAATCTCTAACCTTACCCTTAACTTGAATTTTGGTGCTCACCCTACTCCTGCAGTGGGACGCATACGCGGCGGCAATCTTGCGGTGGGCGTGGACGCGCTGGAGGCTAGGATTACGACGCATGAGTGAGGTAGACCTGCTAGCAATTGCAGTGTAGGGGTACTCGTAAGCCATGGGAAATTGCATCAAGCCTAAGGACTCCGCTGCATTATGCCAGTCTGCAAGTGGCATCTTTACGGTAATTGACGGAGTTGGTTGAGGAGACGTCATCGGGTAGATGGGGAGAATGGAGACCATGGATATCATGGAGACCATGGATATCATATGGAGAGAGGAGACCAGAGAGCCTCGACAGAAGCATTCTCCAGATCGTGGATCTTCCAGAACGCGTGTTGGGTCAGGGGGATGCCATGGAGTTGATCAAGGGAGGGTACGGAGTATTGCTGTTGACGATCATATTGCGATGACGAATATCCGGTGCAGTGAGGCGGATGAAGGATGCAGATGATGGATGAGTGTGAAAAGAAGAAGGCTATGGGTGTTTTTGCGGTCTTTGCAAGCTTGCTGTGGCGGAACTCGGGTCACTCAAGACTCAAGACTCAAGACTCAAGACTCAAGACTCAAGACTCAAGACTCAAGACCCAAGACCCAAGACAGCCAGGGTCGGGATCAGTCACAATAAGCAATACACTATGCCTGTCACATATTTTACGTATATTGCCGGTAACTCCGACTACCGCCCATGGATAGGTCTCGTGAGGACGGCACTTGTCGACTCGATGGGTCTGACGGGGTTTCTCGTGGAGGGGATATAAAATGTACAAGGTAATAGAATACTCCGTGGAGGAGGAGGAATGCTCCACGCATCCAGGACGTACATAGTACTCAATAATCCCATGTGTGATATTGTTTTTATTGATCTTATTGATCTCTTGATATTTTGATATTTTGATATTTTGATATTTTGATATTTTGAACAGACTCGAGGAGTATGACTGGTGATGTCGGTGCTGACTAATCATCTGTCCAGATAGCATCTAAATCTAAATCTCGGTCGGCTATCTGCGCCTGTCGACCATTGTGTTTTGTCGCCGTTGCCGTATTTGTTTCTTTGCTTCTTTGCTTCTTTGTTTCCTTTGTTTCTTTGTTGCCGTTGCCGTCGCCGTTGCCGTCGCCGTTGCCGTCGCCGTTACTACTGCTATCGCATGGCAACTGTTTACATAGTACATAGTACTCGGCTAGTCGTTATTTACTATTTCTACTTGTCATCTCCAGAATCGCAAAGAAGACATAAAGAAGCAGTTGAATACCAAGTGGGCTGCAACAAAGGAATTCACACCCAGGCCGGCGCCGTTGTTGAACAGGGTTTTTTTATCGTTGTTCTAGATTTTCTAGTATTTTCCAAGTCTGATTCTTATTCTTTATTCTGTAGGTCTGATAACTTTGTGAATTGAGTTTTCGCGAATATTGTAGCAATAGTTAAAGTTAATTTTGATTAATTTTGAAAACTCAAATATGAGCTGAAAAGCGAAAGATAAAAAAAAAAAAAAAAAAAAAAAAAAAAAGAATGGATAAAAAAACAGAGGGAAGGGGAAAAAATCAACACAAAGAAAAAGTCAAAATAGCAGAGTCAAAATAATTCATTTACAAAATGCCTCGTACTGGTGAACACAGCCAGCAAGAAGGATAAGTAAAGAAGCATCAATGTCACCGCCGACCGCTCCATGCTGGAATGCATTTACATTTGAGAGTGGCAGGTTGACAGGCGGCGCTGTCAGCATACAGGTTCACACAGTAGCCGTGATGTGTGATCATTCCATGTATTCTGGAAACCTAAATAATGTAATAATTTAAATAATTTAAAGAATTCAAATAAAAAACACAATAATACAGAGAGGCAAGCCTCATGATATGGCCAAGCATAAAACATAAACATATAAAACATGAAAAGAATACACGATACATAGCATCCAATCAATACCGCAATGCCGCAGCCCGCCCGATTCCCAGCGTCAACAAAAGAAAAAGAAAAGAAAAACCCAGCGTCCTCCAAACTGTACAATATAAAACACAGATGTCAAAAGGCGAAAGCAAAACTGCCGTCGTTCGACATCCTATCCCTCCTTTTCGTCGTGCTCGTCCTCTTCGTCCCCGTCTTCTGCAGACCACTACTGCCCGGCCGTCGCGTTGAGTGCCTGGGCGACCTGCTGGGCTAGCTGCTGCTCGATGCCTTCAGCGTGGCCGGCCTCTGCCTCTGCCTCTGCCGCAGCATCGCCTCGAGGTTCAACTCCAGCTCCAGCCCCAGCTCCAGCTGGCTGTCCCTGCACGCCCGCTTCTGCCTTGGTGCCCAGATCCGCCTGCTGTGGGTGATGCTCATGCTGTTCCTGCGCGTACTCTTCAGGGTCTTCGGGAAGGGGCTCTTGAAGCTGCTGGCCGTGCTGGTCATGTTGGTGCTGATCGTGCTCCTGCTGCCCTTGGAGCTGCTGCTGCTGCGCCAGGTGCTGCTGCACCAGCTCTGTCGAGAGCCCCGCGATCTGCGACTCGTACTCGTGGTTCGCCGCCTCCAGCTGTCCGATGCGCTCGTCCTGCTCCTTGATGCGCTCGTCCTGCGTCTTGATGCGCTCCAGCAGCGACTCGATATACGTCCACACGTTTTGCTCGGGCGACGACGTGGCGGCGGCGGCTGCAGCAGCGGCGGCGACTGCAGCAGCGGCCGTCGTGGCCGTCGTGGCCGTCGCTGCCGTCGACGCCGTCGAAGACTCTCCATTGATGGTTGACTTGCCTGCGCCTGCGCCTGCATCTGCCTGAGCAAAGTGTGCGGCCGGGCTGATATTCTTCGGGCTCTCGGCCAGGCCGCCGTGCTGCGAAAAGATGGGTGCACCGAGCGCCGCCGCCGATGTAGTAGCCGACGTGGATGTCGAGTTGTTTGTGGTAGTATTTGTAGTCGCAGTCGTAGCTGTGTTTGCATTTGCGTTTGCATTTGCATTTGCACTGGCACTGCTGCTGGCATGCTGCTGCGACAGAGGATACGTGCGTGCATGCTGTACACCGATCGCTGCGGGGGCGTGGCCGCGCGCCTGGTGTGTCTTGACCCCCGGCAGGCTCATGCGCCGCTGCTCCTCATCTGTCAGGCCCGTGCCGTTGGCGCTTGCATTGGCGCCCGACGGCGACCCTTCGTACTCGACCCCCGACATGACCGAGTCCCCCTCCATCATACTCGAGTTGCCCTCGAAGCCGCTGTCGTCCATTCTCATGCCGCTCATGTTGCTCATGCTCATGCTCATACTCATATTGCCCATATTTCCCATATTGCTCATATTGCCCATGCTGCCAAAGGTGCCCGAGCTTGACCGCCGTCCCGCACACCCGCCGGCACCCTTGCTGTGCCGCGCCAGGGCATCGCCGCGCGCAAACTTGCGATCGCAGTGGGGACAAATGTGCGGCTTCTCGCCCGTGTGCAGCTTGCTATGCCGTTTCAGGTCGTGCAGGCGGCGGAAGCGCATATCGCAATGCTGGCAGATGTACGGCTTCTCCTGGCTGTGCGTCAACAAGTGGCTCTTGAGGTTATGGTGCCGCGTGAACTCTGTATCGCAGTAGGGGCACTTGTGGCGTTTGGACGACGACGGCGATTTGGGAGCCAGGTCGGGTATTGGCACGTGGGCTGGCGGTGTCAGTGTGGTGGGGATGAGCGATGGCAGCTGTGATGATTGATGGCGCTGCTGTTGTTGTTGTGCTTGCGCTTGTGCCTGCAATTGCCGCTGCTGCTGTGCCTCTCTAAGAATTTCGGGGTCAAGATCCATGTGCTCGTCGTGCGCCGCCATGTCGACTGAAGGCGCCGTTGCCGGAATGCTGGCTGCTGCTGCGGACGAAGAGACGGCCGAGGCGGCAGCAACGACAGCAGCGACTGCGGCAGCGGTATGTGCGGCATTGGCAGCGGCGGCAGCAGCAGCCACGGCGGCAGCATCGTTTTCTGCGGCCACCTCGGCGCTGTCGACGTTCTCGGTTCTCCCGGCACCCTCGGCACCCTCAGCAATCTCAGCCCCGGCTTCAGCGGCTTCGGCAGCTGCGGCAGAGTGTTGCGACATGAGCGCCTCGGCGCCACGGAGCACGGACAGTGCTGTTTCAGCTGCCAAGTGGTCGTGCTGTTCGTAGGTAGGCTCGGATGCTGATGTTGTCGCTGCTGTTGATGTTGTTGTTGTTGGTGGTGGTGCTGTAGTGGTGGCGGTAGTTGCAGTATGGTCGTCGAACCGCGATCCGCTTTCTAGGCGTGCCAGTTTCCTGGGCGACATGTCGCCGCCGTCGTCGTCGTCGCCGCCCTCAAGTACTGCGCCGTCTGCCGTCCCCGGCGCTAGTGCACTGCTGTCTCGTAGACGTTTCGCGCGTCCCGAATCTGTTGGTGATGTCGATGTTATTGATGTAATTGAAGCTGCTGTTGACGCCTCCTCTGTTTCTGGTTGTGGTTGTGGTTGCTGTTCTGCCTGCTCTGCGTCGGCAGATGCCCGTGCTTCTGCTACAGCAGCGGCGGCGGCAGCAGCAGCAGCCACGGCAACAGCGGCGCTCGTGTCTGTATGGGAAGAGTCGGACATGACGGTGGGTGTGGGTTTGGATGTCGGATCAGTCGCTGTTGCTGCTGCTGCTTCGGCTGCTTCTGTTGACGTCGCGATGGGATCGGCCGGTGGGGCGGCAGTAGAAATACAAAGCAAAGATAAGGTAAAGCAAGGCGAGGTAAGAAAACGAGGCGGTAGGCTGTCGCTACAAAGCGTCTAGGCGTTTAGTAGAGGTGCAGGTGTAGGCGTAGAGGCGCGGTAGTCTGCATCTGTTGGCGTAGTGTGTCTGCACGAAGCGAGGCGCAGTTCGCAACCGTGAGCCAAAGATGACCGAAAAGCGACCAAAGTGACAAAAACGAGAAAGAAAAAAAACACAAGTCAAGCTAGATTCGCATCCGGAGCGACGCGTCTTTTGGCATTACACGCCGTCTTTCGCGGTGGTCGGTCCGTGATCTTTCGTCGAGGTGTTGTCGTGTTGATTCTTCCTTTTCTTTTTCTTTTCTGCTATCCTCTGTTCTCTTTTGCTTTTGTTGTTTTCCTATACTCTTCTGTGATCGTCTCTCAGCCTCCTAAGCCCAGTGGCGTGCAGAGACCGTCATTGATACCGCGACCGTGGTGGGAGAACGAGGATGCAGAGGAAACAGGAGGGAGAGACGAATAGACAATGGCCAAAAAAAAAAACAGAGAAAATAATTGCAACAATAACAGAGAATCAAGTACAGAGTACAAATCGAGGACAGTGCAAGGGTGCGTTGAGGATGGGCGAGGTCGAGGTTTGGATGTCTGGATGTGTGGCTGAAGAAACGTGGCGAGAGCTTGGATTGGATTGGGGATAAGGGACTGGGACTGGGACTGGCGGGACGGAGGGAAAGATTGTGTCGACTCAGGGAGGCAAAAGCAGGCAAAAGCGAATAAAATAAAATACGATAATAAATAGAATAACAACGGGATAAAGTCTGGGGGAAATCGACAAAGGCCAAAAACGGGCAGTATTCTGTAAGTAGTTAGCTGACTGCTATCGTAGTGAGCTGACAGGCTGTGAGTTCAGAGTGGACAGTGGAACCTAGCCGCTGCTCAGTACTCGTAATTCAGCCAAAGCAGGCCGACAGGTTTTAGAGTGAGCTAAGAATAGCAGTGGAACTGTATTGATACTGGGCAGTGGGGAGAGAACAGGGGCAGGCAGGAACGACCGGGAGCGAGAATAAAACGATGGAAAAGGGATTGATCAGGTGTAAAGAGTATCGAGATGGAAAAGGAAGGAGTAAAAGGAGTAAACGGAGCAAAGGGCAGAAAGAGACGCGATAGTGACAGGATAGGAAAGAACAAATAACAAGAAGAGACAAAACAAGGAAAGAGCGACAAGTAACAGAATATGAGGCTGGTGAAGTTGGTAGGACGGGAGGACAGTAGGCCGAAAGTGTAGTGGGAAGGAGCGAAGTGAGCGACCTTGACCTGACGCGACCTGAAGCGAACCCGAAGGAAGGAGCGATACAGAATACAGTTGAAGGAAAGAGGTCGGCTGGAAATGAGAGAAATACGTGAAAAGAATGCTGACGAGAAGAGACAGATGCTGACTGTTGAAGAGTTTAAGAACGGACAAATAACACAAAAATTCACACAAAATACACAATAATACACCAACTGCAGACACACAGACCGCCGATACACAGCGAGACAGCCAAGAACTACATAGTACATCAGGAATCAAGGAACAAGGGAAGAGCAGAAGAAGAAAAAAGAGAGAGAAAAAAAACAACAACAACAACAGGGGACGCCGGGCAGACAAAAGCGTAGCTGAGCCGCGTTTACAATGTACTATGTAGGCATGGCCTGCAGGAGGTTGACTACAAACAAGAGGCACAATACAACGACAAACACGAGGCCTCTAGTTCTGCAAAACGGCAGCTGAAAGATGGGTTGAAGGATGGGTTGAACACGGAGGGAGCAAGTCGGGATGATTGGCCTGGCAGTACACTGTTGAGCAGATGAGACGACGAAGAAAAAAAGAACAATAAAGAACAACAAAGAACAACAAAGGTACAGTCCGAGGTGCCAGGGGCGGTTGCACATGATCTATTAATATATTTACATCCGACTCTGATTCTCTTGATACATGATGCCAGTATGCTAGAAGCATGGGCCGCACAAGCAGAAACAGGAAAAGAAAAGAAGAGCAATGCAGCGACTGGCAGAGGAGAGACACAAGACACAAGACAGGCACGGCAAGTGGCGTTTTCATGACAGCTGGCCGCCCCTTTTCTTATATATTGGTCCTACGCGCGGTACGATGTACAATGTCTACAAATGTCTGCCCCCGTGCTGTGTTAATGAGTACATAGTACGAGTGCAGAGTGCAGTCAGCATGCCGAGTGCTGAGTAGACATGGCAGAAAGGAGGCTGCGTAGGTATGTATCAAGTATCATCTTGTGAAAACTAGAATCTTGCAGACTCATGCAGCTGGATACGAATATACGAGATCGGCCACTCGACAGCCCCTTTTGTGGCGACAGCAGCTTATTTGCAACTTGGTACCTGCAGAATGAATGCAGAACAGAGAATACTGAGCACAGAAGGCCATAATATCAAAGAGACAGACAGTGCGACACACCATCAAAACCAGAGGTCGTATGATAACAAACCCAACGCAAGGCCAGAGCCATCGGCATTCTCGAATAATAACAACCTCGGGCTCTGTCGGAGTGAACGATTGAAAGCCTGTCTCGACTCGTGTGGGAACGGCTGTGGCTGTGTTGCCGTGCAGCTGCAGCTGCAGGCAGACACCATGTACAGAGATTGATATTGCACTCCAGCTCAGCTCTGGTCGGGTGCGGCCGAGGCAGGAAGGCGGCTGGGCTCAGCAGTACATTGTACATTGTACATTTGGGTTGGGATTAAAAAGGCTGACCGGAGCCAAGCACGAGTCGACTGCCTGCGTCTTTATCAATCTTCAACAAGACTGGCATCGGGAGCAGAGCCTCAACAGGCGGGCTGGCTGTCATTGTTATAACGGAAACAGAAGAGTGCAGATTCTAGACGAGCAAGACAAATACATCCATTGAATGCTGGCCACTATCTGTGACGGCATCGTATAATAAATACATAGTATATCCCAACCCTGCCGGCACGCCTCGTTCTCGCCGACTGGCTGCCGTCGTCGCAGCCTTCTTGCGTCGTGGACGATCACCGCTGCGCAAGGCAAACACCGCCTAAGCCCTAATTCTGTATACTTCTACCCAGTTGGCTAGAGTGAATTATAAACAAACATCAAGACCATCTACTGAGTAGCTTTATCACGGCTTCGTCGAGGCATCTATTCCTGCAGCCAGTTTCTGCACACAAAGGCAACACCTTTATGACATGTCATTACAAGGAATAGACCGCCCACTTGAATATCATGATTTGAGAATAAAAGATATCTGACACAAGAATAAAAAGAAAATACAATACAGAAACAATACTTAGTCATCACAATTAAGGGGCACTAGCTTGACTAGCTACAGGCACAACGTCATCGGCACAAGCCAATCTCTAACCCGAACCCAAGCCTAAGCGTGCCCAAACCTGACGCGAGGCAGAATCCACACTCACCTGCTGTTTTCTTTTGATCCTTTTAATTAGGAAGGAGTGATGGGCATTACATACTGAGCACATACCACTAGACGTCACAAGCCGACAAAGTTGCGTCTTTTTGTCTGCATTTATGATTTTAAACAGCACAACTAGCCGATGGAACAAGGGCGAACAGATCCATCCCAGCTCGCATCGTTCTCGCTTTCGCGGTCTCACGCGTTTTGGTTTCTTGTTTTTAAGTGTTTGCTGCGCCTATAATCTAGGTCTCGTTGCATCGGCCTCGTCTCGACATCAACTCGACGACGACGACTCGACGCCCTCCACGACCTCGACAAAGCTTAATACTCACTATATAGTAAGTGCGACGCGGATAATTAGCAATGACTCCATCTGTGGGGGGCGAACACTAACAAGACAGACATGCCGGGCCTGGGCCTCTACCCTTCATCTTCATCCGCCGACGTGACACCTGCATCGACTGATCCATCGACCGACCCGACGACCCCGATCCCGATCCGGACCCCGACATCACCGACCATGTCCACGACCGAGAAACATAAACCCGGGCGCACGCGCACGCGCACGCGCACGCCGTCGCCGCAAAAAGACCTCCCCTTTGACAACCACCCCCCCAAGGCCATCCGCTTTGCGCCCCTCCGCGTGCCCCTGCGCCGCCGCAAGCAGACCCTGGCCGTGCTCGTCCACTGCTCGTGGCTCATCATCTCCATCCCGCTCTTCTTCTTCTGCTGCGCCATGCCCCTGCTGTGGCCGCTCATCATCCCCTACGTCCTCGTCATGCTCGTGTCGTCCGCCTCCACCAACGGCAAGCTGCGCTGGCGCTCCGAGCGCTTCCGCTCGCTGGGCCTGTGGACCTGGTTCGCCGACTATTTCCCGGCGCGCCTGCACAAGACCGCCGACCTGCCCGCCGACCGCAAGTACATCTTTGGCTACCACCCGCACGGCATCATCTCGCACGGCGCCTGGGCCGCCTTTGGCACCGACGCCCTCGGCTTCTCGGCAAAGTTCCCGGGCATCACCAACAGCCTACTGACGCTCGACTCCAACTTCCACATCCCCTTCTACCGCGAGTACCTGCTGCTCGCCGGCATGGCCTCGGTCGCGCGCGAGTCCATTATCAACATCCTCAGCCGCGGCGGCAAGGACAACAGCGGCGCCGGCCGCGCCGTCACCATTGTGATTGGCGGCGCGCGCGAGTCGCTGCAGGCGCAGCCGGGCACCATGCGGCTGGTGCTGCACGGGCGCGCGGGCTTCATCAAGGTGGCCATGGCGACGGGCGCCGACCTGGTGCCGGTGCTGGGCTTTGGCGAGGTGGACCTGTACGAGCAGCTCAAGGGCGACGACTTTCCGCTGCTGCACCGCTTCCAGATGCACGTGCTCAAGGTGTACAAGTTCACGCTGCCCTTTATGCGCGGGCGCGGCGTGTTCAACTACGACTACGGCCTGATGCCGTACCGCCGGCCGCTGAACATTGTGGTGGGCCGGCCCATCAAGGTGAGCAAGGCGACGAGCGACACGCTGGACCCGGCCGAGGTGGACCGGCTGCACGCGCTGTACACGGCGGAGCTGCAGCGCATCTGGGACACGTACAAGGACGCGTACATGCCCGACCGCACCGAGGAGATGCAGATCCTGCCGTAGTTTTTTTTTTGGTTTGGGGTTTTTGGTTTATTTGTTCTATTTCTTTGTATTTATTTTGAATATTTCCTTTGTCACGGGGACGGTCATCTAGGCGTTGCATAGCTTTGCATTATTACAATATTCGTTATTTATTTTGGTTACATCCATCTTCGTATCAAGCGTAAGCCGTCCGTACGACGACGGCCGACAGGCGGTCTCCATCGCCGGCCCACAGCGAGAAGCACGGCACAATGGGCGCATCCACGACAGAGACCGAGATCGCCTGGGTGTCGACATAGACCACGTCGGCTGTCGACACGCTGGGCAGTGGCGAGGAAGCGCCATGCGGCCACGCCTCGACGGTCTGCATCACCCTGGTCTCCTCTCTGGCCGGCGTATCCTCGTCGTCGCTGTCGTCGTCGTCGCTGCCCGACACAAACGTCACAGTGGTCTGGTAGGTCGTCACCTTGCTGTCTGCATTGCCTGCATGTGTCCACGACCGCGTCTGCACAGAACTGCCCCGGGTGCTCTGCCTCTTGAGCTGGCTGAGGCCCGCATGCGCGTGCCACTCGACCGGTGCGCCGCGCGGCAGCTCGCCTACCTCGGCCAAGAAGACGGGTCCTCCATGCCGCGTCTTCTCCTGTTCTTTGGACGTGGAAAACACGGCCCAATCTGGCAGCTGTGGTCCAGCCTCCTTGTCGCCGCCGCCGTACATGGCGTACCGCGAGTCGAACTTGCGGTCCCACAGATCGGGGCCGTCGTTGTCGTCGTTGTCGGCGTCTTCACTATCCTCGTCATTCCTGGGCCGCCACTCGTGTGCGCGACGCCATGCCTGGGCAATTGTGGCCGCCTTTTGTTGCAGAGACTCTATTGAGCCAGAGCCAAACTCGGCCCTCGGGATATATGCCACAGCGCTGGTCCACCACTGCACGCCGACGTCGATGCCGATGCGCCACAGATGCTGCAGGGCGAGTGTTGTGCTGTAGGCAAAGCCTTGTATGGGCAGCTCCATCGTAGCAGGCACGAGCGGGATCTGGCCGGCAACCGACACGACGCGCGGCCCTCCGTAGCCGGCCGCAAGCATCGATACGGCCTGGCTGTAGGGGCCGATGTTGGCGGGCGCCCAGTACGACCGCGACTGGACATGCAAGCCGTCCCTTGTGTTGTTTTTGAGTAGGACACCAAAGTAGACGGCCACGTCAATGCCGGCTGGCAGATGTGATGCGATAGTGACGCGTGCTGGCGGGTTAGGCGGACCGCCGGCAAAGAGGGAGCCGTAGACGGCATTGAAGGCGGCAAAGTCGGACATGCGCCGGAGCACGACAAGAGTGCGCACAATGCTGTCGGTGGGCGATGGGGAGTCGACCTCGGCGAGCCTGTGTCTAGCCTGGTCGACGATGGACTGCGTCGCTGCTGTGATGGACGTGGGCGTCTGCGGCAGGATGCACCACGTAGCGATGGGCTGGGCAGACGAAGACGGGTCTGGCGGCGGTGTGTCGAGGCTCTCCAGTGGCAGTGTATCTGTATCTACGTCGCCGACTTCGGACTCTCCAGACTGTAGACTCTTGAGGACGCCTGCAAACCGCGCATCAAACAGGCCCGGCTGCGGCACTGTCACGCCGCCCGACTCTGCCGACTCTGTTGGCAGCTCCTTAGGGACAACCTTGGCATTGGCGATGCGCAGCCATGCGGTGCCGCCGCCTTCGTGCACGACGTGCCGGTCGCCCTCGCCAATCTCGATCGACCCGTGCGGGAACAGTGCGCGCGGCCCGTCCACGACCAGCGTCTCGTACTCGCCGCCCTCGCCCAGCAGGCTGCCGTACGCGTCCACGCCGCCGTCGAGCAGGCCCATGCGCTCCAGCGCGCGGCTCAGCCGGTGGCGGCCCGCTGCCGATGCCACATTGGCCCACAGCATCGACTCGTCGAGGCCGCCGCTGGCGACCTTGATAATGCGGGCGTCGAACTGGCTCTGCAGCAGGTCGTGCAGGTAGTCGGCTTTTGACTCGCGTTCCGGAGAAGACGACGCCGGCAGCACGGGGTACTTCCACATGTAGGCGAGCGACGTGAGGCCCAGGCGGACGGCGACGGACTCGACGCGCGTGCGCTGGTAGGTGCTCAGCAGGGCGCCGGCGCAGACGGCATTTGCTTCTGGGTGGCTGGCCATGACTGTGCGCAGCAGGGCCGTCATGGATTCTGTCTCGTCTGTCTTGTCGGCCGACGTCTCGCTGTAGTCGCGCCCGCTCTGGACGGCATGGCCGATGATGGGCTGCCGGTAGACGGGCAGGCCGGTGGCCTGGGCATAGAGGGGAATGACCTGGTGGCCGACAGTCTGGTACATGAAGCTGTTGAGGTCCTCATCGACGTCGCCGTCGCCGTCGTCATGGTCTTTTTCTGACGCCTCGGGGTGCAGGTTGGCGAGTGCGACGACGCGGTGGCCGTGGGCGATGCAGTGCAGCAGGCTAAAGAAGCTGTCCTTGCCGCCCGATACGAGGCCAATTACATTCAGGGACATTCTTTTTTGTGTTTGTTTCTTATATTGTTTATTTTCTGTCGACGTTGCGAAGCGACTTGATAGAGTGGACGTTGGATGATCAGTCAGCAGTTTTTTTGAGATTTTGGCAGCCCACCCTCCTTCTACATTGAGAAGCAGATTCACTAACAAAGGACACTACTCTGTCTGTAGCTGTCGATCCATTTGTACTTACGATTTATTTTGTATTATAAAAATATTAAACGTGAATGACTTTCTATATTGCACTTTATTTCTCAAATATAAGAGTGAAAAAAGCCTGTATTTAATTTACTAGAAATAACTGTTACTGATTTGGGGTGAATTTTACTAAATATAAAATTTATTTAAAAGGTTTTATTTAAATAATACATCAATAAGAATAAAGCACTCATCATCTATTAATCTATTAAAACATAGAATAAGCAAGCGAGCCCGAATCCGAGTACAGAAAATAAACAAAAATACAAAAGGCCTTGACAGAACAGAAAACCAACAAAAGAATGAAAACTGCGGTGAGTAGAGAGGAAAAAAGAATTAAAAAAGAAGAAAAAAGTACAACTCGTTTTCTGTACAGATTGTGCACTTATACTTTATACTTTATGCCTGATGTCCTTCTTTGAGTGTGGCATCTGCAACAATGGCTGCCTCGAAGCTGACACGGCTGACATCCAAGACTCAGCCGGACAAGGGCTCGAGCTGAAGGCGGCGAATCTCGATCGGAACGGTAGATAGACTGCATCGAGGTAGATTGCTTGGTACATGGTAGAGATCGATAGCAGGGATTGGTAGAGGAGAGACAAAAAAGAAAAGAAAAGAGGCTGTATGCAGCCGACACTACCTACCTCTTCCTCGCGACCGACACCCTGACAAACACACAGAGGACAAAGGCGAGGACGAGGAGGATGCCTTGGAAAGCGACGCTGAATCGGGGGCCGGCCGCCTTGAGCAGTGCCTGGTTGACAGGGTTGCCAATGAGAGAGCTGGCTGTTAGTATCATGGAGTTTTATAGTTTTATAAGATGGTGATGCCTCGACCGGGCTACTTACGCAAACCCTACCACTGCATAGCACGACCCCAGCCACTTGCCATAGCCTCGGCCTCCGCACAGCTCGCCCAGGCACGTCGCCGACAGCGGCACAAACGAGCCGGTGCCGACGCCCATGAGCAGGGCCACGGCATACAGCGCCGGCGCACTCTTGGCGCCAAAGGGCAGCCACACGGCAAAGACGGCGAGGATGGTCAGGGCGGTCATGGCGAGGGTGATGTCGAACACCCGGTGTCTCTCTGTCGCTCTCGAGGCCAGCCACGACGGCAGCGTGCGTCCCGGTACGGCCCCGAGGTTGTATGTCATTTGTATATAAAAGACATCGCCGACGCCGACCGAGGTGGCAAAGAAGGGCAGCGAGCCCCATTGGGTGTAGAGCACGAATTCAAACACTGCCGGTTAGTCTTGTCTCTTTGTCAACAGGTCGAAAGACTACTCACCGAACACGCAGGCGGTGAACATGAGAAAGCCGCGGTCGGCAAAGTGGCTCAAGTCCCATGTAGCCGTGTCTTTCTTTTTTTCTTTTTCTTTTGCCCCCTTTTCCTTCTCGCCATGCGTCTTCGTTCTATAGTCTTCACGCCCCATGGCTCCTCCGACCATGACCAGGAGACACCCCACTGCCAGCATGGCTCCGACCATGGACGACAGCCAGAACATGCTGGCCTGCCATGTATAGCGGGCAAAGAGGGCGCGCATGGAGAGCGACGCCAGCAGGCCACCGAGCGGCGCACCCGTCGACACCACGCCAATGGCCGTGCCTTTTGTGCTTTTGGTTTTTGCCGAGGTCGACGTCGCGGCCTCGCTAGAAGAAAACACCCGATCGACAACTACAAAGGCTGCCGTCGTCGGCACGGCCGAGGCCACGCCCGCCACGACAAAACAGCCCATGTACTCGGCATACGTGCTGCACCACGCGAGCGCCAGAAACGCCGCCCAGTACACGGCGCACGAGCCCACCAGCAGGCCCCGCTGCAGCCACTGCCCGCCGCTGTCGAGCACGACGCCGCTCAGCAGGCCGAACAGGCACCCCAGAAAGCCAAACAGCGAGCCAATCCAGGGGATGGACGCGGCAGCCGCCGAGTCTCTCAGCTGGTGCGCCGCCCAGTACACCTGGAAGAGGCCCCAGGCGGACATGAGGCCATACGTGGGCATGGTGAGGCCGAGGGCGCCGGCGGCGACCAGCCATGGCCGTTGTGTTTGGACAAAAAGGCGCTGTGTGCTTGCAGAAGTAGCGGGAGACTCGGCTGGACCGGCGAGAGGGTGGTTGGTGCCGGTTGAGGCGTCACTAGTTGTCAGCGGGGCGATGGACACAGACTATCACGATACGACGAGGGCTTACTCTTCGCGTGGGCATACCCCCGACATGGCGGCAGTAGTGAGGGCTATAGTCTACAAGGTGCAGTATGTGCGTCAAGCGATGAGAGTCGTCGTTGCGGTGGTCAGTTGTTTAGACGAAAAACAAGAGTGACACACAGCGCCACTTATACAAGACCAGGACACCGGCCTCACCTCTGCATCATATCTGCAGCAACAGCCCGTCACTCTGTCAAGTTTCCGGCCTGTTCGCCTTGCAGCTGCCAGACTCCCCAACGCCCAACTCCTCTGCCTTTGGTCGCCGTCCACGACGCCAACAGCAGCCTGCATGTTTTGTTGCTTCCGTTGCTTGCTGCTTGTTTCATCCACGGCCTCTCTTTAATATTGTCTGCAACCACCTCACAAGACACGCAAGGGGCTACAATATTCAGCGCCGTCAACATCCCCTTGGCTGTTGCTGATCCGTGTCATCCTACAGACCTCCACCTCGTCCAACCGGCAACACTCCTGCAGCTGCACAGCGTCTCTCATCTCCTGTTTGTGTCATAACTATCGCCACGTCTGTTGGTGTTATAAAACCGGCGGGTAGAAGGTGGAATAGAAGCCACACCAGGTGGAGTCCTGACCGGCCCCGGTGTCGACCTGGACATCAACACTGTGCTGCTCTGCTGCTTTATGCCTCGCTGTTGGAAGTGCATGCACGTAAGACGGCGAGTGTTAGTCTATAGAATACCGTACAGTCTACAACCGGTGGCCCGACTATATCGCCGAGAGTCCTGCGAGATGGGTGGCTATTGTAAATATATGCAGCTGCATGGTACATGGTGCATGGTGATGCAGGTTGGTGCTGTGTTGGTTGATGATGCCCGCTTGCAGTCGGCCAGTTGCCAAGTTTGGCTTTCTTTCTTTCTTTCTTTTCCTTTCTTTTTGCTTTCTTTTTGCTTTCTTTTTGCTTTCTTTTTGCTTTCTTTTTGCTTTCTTCTAAATAATCTCTTTAAAATCTGACTGAGATGTCTTGAAAACTTTTTTCTCTTCTACCGCCCTGCATCAAGCCACCCCTACACCTCCACTCCCATCGGCCATCAGCCATCCAACATGCATGTGTTCCTTTTGTTATGCCTGCTTTCTTTTCTGTCTTTGCTGCCTTTGCTATCTTTGCTGTATCTTGTTGACGCCCTCTAATGACATCTCTCCTATTCGTAGTCTCAAGTAAAGTGTATTTCTAATGGTTCCCTCTCAGTGGCAATGCCTCCTCACGCCCTCATGTGTTCATGCCTCCTTTACTCGGCGTACTTGACTTGCATCACTCTTCAGATGCTCCTCATACCATATTCGCCTCTCCCAGTTTATACATTACCATTGTATCACCTCTATCTGACCTCTATCTGGTCTCTATTGCACCTTCCTCTCATCTCTACATCACCTCTACCTCACATCTTCTTCACCTCTACCTCACCCTTCCCTCAGTCTGCTCTCATCTCTACATTGCTGCATTATATTCGGGTCGAGGCACCCACACTCATTACTATTTATACCCGTCCTCCTGCACTTTTTCATCCTGATATTTCTTTCATCTGTTCTCAACCCCAGCGAGACTGCTACTCTTATTACAACATCTACTCACATCATGTTCTCTATTTCACACCGGGCCGTGGCCAGGCTCCGAGTGCCTGCCATCAGCATCGCCAGAGCCTCCACCACAAGAACCATATCGTCGTTCCCTCCGCAGAGAGCCTCGGCCGCAGCTGCCGCAGTCCAGCACGTTGAGCCGGTCGAGACTGTTGAGCATCCCGTACCCATCTTCGATGCTCCTGAACTGCCCAAGGCCGACCCCGCCGAAGACCGCTTCTGGCAAAAGGTGCCCGTGTGGAAGGACGTCACCACGGCCGAGTTTCTCAGCTACGCATGGGGAGTCAAGAATACTGTCCAAGGAGATATCAAGCTGGCCCGCTTCCTGGAGGCCGTCCTGCCGGACCACGTCCCGCTCGACGACGGCAGCGGCTTGCTGCAGTCCCGCGACGACTTGATCGCGGATGTTCTCGACGGCATCAAGGCCGCCACCATGTCCACGCGCATGACGCCCTACATCCTGTCCCGCATCAACTGGTCGGATCCCCGCAGCGATCCCGTCTTTCGCCAGTTTATCCCCGTCAAGTCCCGCATGATGCCCGACCACCCCAAGCTGACGCTCGACTCGTTGCACGAGTCGGCCGACTCGCCCGTGAGCGGCCTTGTCCACCGCTACCCGGACAAGGCCTTGTTCTTGCCCACGTCCGTGTGCCCAACCTACTGCATGTTCTGCACGCGCTCGTATGCCGTCGGCGCCAACACCGAGTCTGTCAAAAAGGCCAGCATGAAGCCCACCAAGCGCCGCTGGGAAGAGGCCCTCGCCTATGTCTCCTCCAAGCCAGGCCTGCACGACATTGTCGTGTCCGGCGGCGACGCCTACTACCTGCAGCCCGAGCAGCTCGCCTACATTGGCCGCCGCCTCATCGAGATGCCCAACATCCGCCGCTTCCGGTTTGCCAGCAAGGGCCTGGCCGTCGCGCCGGCCCGCATCCTGGACGACTCGGACGGCTGGTTCGATGCGCTCGTGTCCGTCTCGGACGCCGCGCGCAAGGCCGGCAAGGCCGTTGCGCTGCACACGCACTTCAACCACCCGCACGAGATCTCGTGGGTGTCGGAGCAGGCGGCGCGGCGGCTGTGGACGGCGGGCGTCATGGTGCGCAACCAGACGGTGCTGATGAAGGGCGTCAACGACACGGCGGCGAGCATGGCGGCGCTGATCCGCGCGCTGGCGGACAACAACATCTTCCCCTACTACGTGTACCAGTGCGACATGGTGGAAAAGGTAGAGCACCTGCGCACGCCGCTGCAGACGATCCTGGACCTGGAGGCGCAGATCCGGGGCTCGATTGCGGGCTTCATGATGCCGCAGTTTGTGGTGGACCTGCCGGGCGGCGGCGGCAAGCGGCTGGCGTGCTCGCACCTGTCGTACGACAAGACGACGGGGGTGTCGCGGTTTGTGGCGCCGGCGGTGACGGGCCGCGGCAAGGACAACAAGGTGTACGAGTACTACGACCCGGTGCCGCCTCAGCATGCGCCGTGATGCAGCAAGTGCATTGCAAATGTTCACAACAGCAAGGTCAATGATTGGCGAGAGTGCGAGGAAATAAGGAAACAGGAAACAGGAAACGGAAATGGAAACCCAGAAAACGAGGTACAGACCTAGCTAGGAATGAAAAGAGCCAACCAGATATGCTATTTTATGTCCTTTTATGTTATGTGACAATTATTTTCAATATTTGCATTATGGATATTGATAGTGACAACGCATACATGGTGATATGTTGGTTGATGTTGTTTGATGTTGTTTGCAGACGTGCATGCCGACAGTCGAGTCAAAGGCAAAACGTCAAGACGTACACAAAGTCAAAGGATGGGGCTACTATCCGGCAACCGAGACACAAGCCGATGCAAGGGACATGTATGGCGGTCACGACACCGCAACGCGCTGCGGTGATAGACCAGTCGAATGCGGCCATTCAATGCAAGCGAGATGAGAGTGTTGGAGGTAGACGTCCAACACATCCACCAGCAACCAACACCAACACCAACACCAACGGCGAGGTCCGCCAACACCTCCCTCGCAAGGTTGGCCGAGGTTGGCCACTGAAAAAAAGGCTGCACTCGGCCGCATGCACAGCCCGCCGTGCCACATACGCCTGCTGACGACAAGAGCGATGCTGGCAATTGTCATGGCTGGCTGCGCTCCATGGCTCGGAGGTGAGTATATGAGGAGTCTATGCGAGTCTTGGAGACACGGCTTGACATCGGCTTACTGCCTACTTCTGAACAGGTCACACACTGGCTGAGCTGCCGAGACCTGACAAACAACCAGTCGACATTTCCAGTTGTTTACAAAGGATACAAAATGGCAATATTGTCCCGAGTGGGAGACGAGCCAGACAGACTGCTGCGGCAAGGCCGCCGACCATCTTACGATTAGCCGCTTCGCCGTCACCTTGCAATCAAATCGTCCGGTGTTCATTATCAAGTGGTACGGCGCATTGCCAGCAGCGTTCGGCCATGGCTTAGACAATGCCATGGTCGATTCTGCGTCACCGCGAGATATTCGGAATAGCCACAGCTCCAGCTCGCCATCCTCTGCTCGGCCGTCGGCTCCCTCGCTGTCACACATTGCCGATCGTCATGCTCACCGACTCGAACGATGCGGGATGGCCAAATACTCTACTACGGATATAAATCGAGACTATAAAATAAGCAAAATAAGCGACAGTGTCGTGCTCGCCTACGTCGGCAGATAGTACTCTCGATTTGCCGTCAGTCCACTCCAGCCAGTTTCTCGGTTAATTTTCCAGTCTGCCAAGTTGGATGCTAATGCCAGCCGACATGTGCCGCTCCAGCATCCCGGTCTCGCGATCATCCTCACCCTATGCTGATCACCACACTGCTCCCACTACTCTGTACGGCGCACACTCTAGTTTAGCATGTGCACAATTTGCGAGGGCAAGGCATATGCAGGTGCGTCCATCATTGATGGCGGCCTGGCGACATCTGGAGTATGGATCGTGAAGTCGGTGTCGAGCATTGTGGATATCGGGTAGCGACATTGTACCGTTACTGTCGACATCCCATCTGTCACCTCGACCAATCTGCCGACCGCTCTGGCCTTCCAAACGCCAAATCAAGACCCGAGGGATCTCGCCTGCAAGCTCTTAACTCTCTTCGACCCTACTCTCCTCTCTCCAGAGTGCTTAGGCCCTCCCAGCACAGACCGGATATAACTCTGCATTTTTCCACGCCGTCGTTCAGTCGCTCACTGGCGATCACCAGACTTAATAAGATACTAGCAGTAGGCAAGCCTCCCAGGTGACCCTGGTGATTTGCATCCACGTCGTTAGTACTCTGCAAAGTCTGCGCTCGAGCCTCTCTTGGTGGCAGCCTCTATCTATCTAACGACATATCAGGGACTCGCAACAGACCCTGACCTTGGTGATCTGCAACTACGACATGCATTACTCAAAGATGTGCCCTGTCATTGCTCGTATTGTATAAAGTCCGTCAATGTGGACGCGGAGTATTATCATCATTCTCCGTTGATGATTTTATGATCATATCATTATATCATTACATAGTATATCTGCTGGCACTTGATGCTCGTGCCAAGAGAGATGACACAGCTTACGTGGTCATTGTCCGCAGCAGTCAGTAACCACAAGATGACGAAGAAGAATCGGTGGGCGGATGCCGGTCTCGGGACGGAAACGGAGCACGTGGTCGTTGAAGAATAAAAGTTGAGTTTGTACTATGTATGCATTTGATTTATTTTCTATTTTCTATTTCCTATTTTCTATTTTCTTGCGTACATAGACAGTGACTGAAAAAAAAAAATAGGAGCTCTATCACAACTCACAAACGCCAGATTATCTCTACTCTGTACTCTGATTATTTTCCCAACCCTGGGCATGAACAAAACTGAATACTAAATCAAACTAATGGTGCAATTAATATGGTAAATAATATAATAACAACAAGACTCAACTCAACTCATCTAAGCAAATTACTCTTATTAATTTCTTAATTCTGCCAACAGGTCAGTCAAATTCATCGCTGTACATCTTTGCTTGTTGCAGAAGGGATCGCCGGTTTGTCCATGTAAAAAGTGCAAAAGTCACCAAACTCAATAGCAAGCCCCCTGGAAGCGTCATACATCATACAGGCTAGAGGGCTAGTCTGCGTCTAAGTGCCCCGGCGAATACGGTCAAGTGAGCGAGGAGAGAGCAAGCCGAGTCGGCGGCACAGGCAGAGCAGCACCAATCTTGTTTGCTAGAGAGATAGTAAACTTTGTCCTTTTGTGAGCCAGCAAGATAGGCTCGAGTCTAGATGAATAATGCTTGGTGAGGATGTCGATATACATACTCGGCTGAGGTGAGTTGCGGTGTGTTTCGATATCTTGTCATATTTTTCCGTATTTTGTTTCTTTCGTCTTTTGTTCTGTATTTTTTCTTTGTTTCCGTCCTTTTGTTTATTTTTCGCGTCGTTTCTTCTCCTATTGCATCCGTCCATCCATCTCTACCCATCTTCTTCTACCTTCCATGCTTCTTACTAGCTTCTTTGCGTTTCATCGCATGCAGCTTGGCATTTATCCGATTGATATATTTTCCATCCTCTATCTACGTACATGGTAGTAATGCTTTCTTTTGCTGTCCCCAGCCCAGCAGTCGCCGTTCCCGATATTGGTTAGATTTATGGAGAGCATGGGGCAAAGGTAGAAAGATTGTGATACTATGTATTCACAATCACTGCCGACTGCGTCCACTCTTCACGCTGTTTGAAATATGAATCATCTTTCTTTGTTCTTGCCCGCGTTTGAAACCAACGGCCAGAGGTGTAAATGGATAAAGACGCGTAAAAGCGTGAAATCACGTCGAGTTGCACGTCGATGTAAACATACATAGACATAAACACAAACAAACAACGCCCACAGAGATAGTACAGATACAGGATGCTGTTGATCCTCGATCGGAGGTTATACATAGTACTAATAAGGTACGCCTTTTAAATTCCGGCCTTGCCACTGCAACTCTACAACCATGGCTGGCCATGACATAACAATACCCTGCCATTATGGACGGAGTCGTCGTGTTCTTTCGGCCTGTTTCAACTCTCGCCCTTCCCGAGTCGTTGCTACCGTTGCAGCTTCGAGAAGACGGTCTAATATAGAAGAAATTTGAATGGAGTCAAATGAAAATAAAGAAGAAAGAATACAGAGTACTTGCAGAATAACGGCGACCCGGACTTCTGTGCATTTGTGGAGTCCGTGGATTGGCAACCAACAGGCACTACTCCGTATGTACGTACGGAGGAGTAGAGGATGCTCCGCGTGTTCTCTCCAGCAAACTGGCTACAGAGTACAGTTGATTATGCTATCTTACATATCTATCTAGTGTATACACGGCGATAGCTGTTGGCTGTTGGCTGCTCGTGGCTAGATAAACCACTCTAATGAGCATCTTCCTTTTGTTTCCTCTTCAGTCATGACCACGTCTTGCGTCTGATTGACAAGCCAGCATATCAAAATGTATTCAGACCAAATATAAATACACTAAGTATAAATATATGAAGACAAATTTGTAGAGCTCGTCTACTATGTACTCAGTATATCGACTATATCTGCCTCGCTACCATCCGGAAGTCACCCCGGAACCCACAGACTGAGTTCTCGAAATCTGCCTCTCGTGACTCTCTTTCTACTCTACTCTTACATACTCCGTAGTACTCTTCTCTTTTTGATTTCCTCTTTTTCTACACAGACTCGGTCGACTCGTCTGCTTCTTGCTTTTTCTACTTGTCTTAGCGCCGCCACCACCCCGGTAGTCAATAGGCGCCGTCTACTGTGTACTGTTCAAACATAGTAGTAGTCCGTACGCTCCTCTCTTGTATCTTGTCTCCTTTCAGAGTGTGGGTTTCTTTTGGGAGTTGGTAGTATACTCTGCATAGTAGTCTGCAGACTAGTGGTGACGGGAATGGACAAAAATAACATCTGTGTTGATACTCGCAAATCAGTCGTTGCTGATCACGACAGAATCAGGAATGGTCGAGAGGTGATAGTGATTCGATAATACGAGTACTATGTAAGAAATATGAATAAGAACAAACAGAACGGAAAAGGAAACATAATAGGGGCTGCAAGACATGTCATACGACGTACAACAGGAAGAGTGCAGAGTAGAGAAATCGGACTGTCGTGTGCAGTTTCTTGTTGTGCCCGTCCTGTGCATCTCTGTGCATCTGCAGGATGTTTGCATATTTCCTGTTTGCCTGCACGTCTGTGCAGGATTTGCAAAATACAGGCAAAGGTGTTTCCTATTGGCCGGCAGTTGTTTCATGTTGGAGCCTGTGCCGTCCTGTGTCCTGTGCTTGCTGTGCTTGTTGGTTTCTTTGTCCTATTCTCCTTTTTTGTTTCTACGGCGTATTGTTTTCTTCTTCATGTTTCCATCTCTTGTCTTGACCGTTCTCTGCTCTGTATCACTCCGTACATGACACTCGGCCTCTTTGCAGACGGCCAACAGACGGGAGTTAACATTTTGCAGGGGCCAACTGCATTGCTCATAATTAGCAGTGCCGCAGATTTAATTCGGCGATTTATACACATGTTAATCAGGCCGCGAGATCGCCAGTATCAAGCGAAAATCAGACTAAACACTGAAAATCACAACGAAGTACAACAAAGTCACAAAGAAATCAAACGCAAAACATGTGCTGGACATGTGTCTGCTCTCCACAGAGTAAATCCATGTGTCTCACTCTTGAAGAACGGCCACAACGTGTCGAGCGTGCATTATTTTGTTCTGTATTTGTCTACTTCATTCATAAAACGGTGTGACGCTGTCTTAAGATCTGTCTTATTATCGGTTTCATCCGCGAGACACGTTCTTTGTTCAAAGATCCTCAGATCGGAGATCATCCGTCTGGACCACGGCCTGTGTGGCTCTGTGTAGCCAGTCTGTAGCCGAATCTAGAATCTGCTCTCATCTACTCTTCAAAGACAGAGCTGTTGAAACAAGTTGACATGTTGCCGGGCAATATTGCGCTGTCTGTCATATCATACTATAGTGTCTCATATAGCCGATATTTACAGCGCGCATCGATGTTATTGCTTGCTATCGTCTAGGTATTGTTTGTTTATTATTTATTCTAGTATTCCCTTATTTTTACAAAACCAAAAACCAACTTTCCCTCGTCTTTCTTGTGTTCCCATGGCAAGGTTGTTATATTATCATTGCAGGCCTCACCCATACAGCATTGATATCACCTCCCGTCAATATCAATCTGTATCAGATTATATTAACATATATAACGTTGCGCACGGTACTCATCAACCCAACGTGCTGCACCCTATAAAATATAAACGAAATATACATGAAAATAACGAAATTACTAGTAAATATTGATTATATAATTCAGAATCGTGTATTTGATACTGAGCCGGTTATACAGCGCAGTCGTTCCTTCCGTGCCACCACGGCCTGCAAGCGTCGACAAGGACAGCAGCATCGGGAACGGCAAGAGCTGTTGGTGTTCCTTCTTGATACGGCGGCAGAAACCAATCGATGCGGTGATCGCGCTTTCCAAATGTGTCTACTATGTACAGAGTAACATGTCTTGTCTCCAATCTGTTCCAACCTGTTCCTGCCTTTTTTGAGACTGTGTTGCACAGGCTGCACCTGCCGTAAAAAGAGCCTTTCATCTTCAGGTCTGTTTCCGCATTCGGTCCCCTTCTCACCTTCTCCTCTTTCCTTTCTTTTCAATCCGTACCATCACGAAGTCTACCAAACTTGTGCAGTGTTTGGTTCCAGCATCAGCCTTGAACTGTCAACTCAACTGTCAACTGTCAGCGGCTTCGCCTTCTCCTCTAGTCACTCTAGTTACTAGTATCATTGGTCGGTAGGGAGCAACCCCACTTTAATAGCAGCTCCACCAACACGCGGAGGATTCCTTTTCAACGAACCAACACAACTTGAGCGTGCAGAGGTTGAGGTTGCAGAGGTGAGAGCGAGGCATAGTCAAGAAAAAGAAAGCAATTCTAAGAAAGCAACAGCAGAAAAAGCAAAAAACAACAACACACACACCAAAAGCATCAAGACTACCCCTAATCATCACCAATATCATCAGCACCCCTGAAGATGGAATCTACAGCTAACCATTATCGAGAAACAGGAGCCAGAGGAATTGAAAGAAGGCACGCGTGCAGCTTGCCTTCATTTGCATTTGCATCTGCAGACGCAGTTGCAGTCTCGACAAAAAGACTACTCCGTCCAGTGACAACTCATCAGCTATCGTCTCTATCGAATAGCAGCACTTTTGACAACACAACCACCCCTGGTCCTAGTCAAGCCCACTTGCCGGGTCTTGTTTGCCCCGTTTTTGACGGGTCAGCCAAGACGACGTGAGGTGACGAGTGTGTAAAAGACTGCGAAGAGGATTAAGAGGACGAAGAGCAACGGGTGGAAAGAATTAGAGGGAAAAAAGAGAAGAATAAAGAAGAATAAAGAAAAAGGAAAGAATTAGTGAAAAATAAGAATAAAGAAAAGGGAACAGAGAAGATGGAATATGATGGCTGCACTGTTCAGATGATGGACCATCTCATCGACCTCACAGGGCAGGTCAACTTGAGAGTGGAGGAGCTGCAGAGAAAACGAGATCGGGCAGACAGGGTTGGCAGAGCCGACATCCCAAGCAGCCAAAGAAGGCGTCGACCGCGGCCCAGAGACTCCATGCTTGCTTTTACCGGCATACCCAAAAAGACAGAACCCAGAGATAAAAGAGACAGGGCGGTAATGCCGAGCGTTGCAACCATATCTTTATCTTTAACCAAGCCCCAGGAGAGCAAGTCCAGGTCTGCGCCATGCACATCTTCTCCTCTTTGCGCCTCTGATGCTACTGTCGGCCATCAGAGTGGCCCAAATCCAAATCCGCCATCTCTTACGACGACAGGCGTTGAGGCTGCCGGGGTGCTGGACGGGCTAGACGGGGATCCTGGTTCGACGAGTAGCTTTACGATTAACAGCCGCCCGACAGCTTCGTTTTTACAAATGCCTCCTGGCCCTCTTTCTTTTTCTTCTCCGCTTGCTTTTACTCCCCTGGCTCCTCTTGCTCTTCCAGATGCCCCTTCATCTTATCCCTCCTCTGCATCTTTTCCCAATCCCAAATCCAACCCATCCTGTTCTTCTCCCCTCCCTCATCTACACTCAAGTGCTACCGCATATCTTGTAGCTGCAACTGCGAGTCCAACTTCTACAACACCTCAACTGCAGACTTCCCCGGGATCGTCTTCTTCAACACTTTTAGCTTCCCCTCCCGCCGGTACAAAGGCAGAAAGTGCCCATCACCACCACCACCGACCTCCACCGATCTTGGCCGACCACGAAGCTCCAAACGGACCTACACTTGTTTTGCACCCACAGACTACTCAGACTCGAGCTGCTGACCCGGCCGGCACAGACCACACTCCTGCCCACCCCAACACCGACAGCATGCCTTCGGCGACACTGCCCCCGTCGACTGAAATTGAAGCTTCCAACGACAACTTTCCCCGTGCCAGCTTCGACGGCACCACGGCCCGCAACAGCCACAGCAACCGCAACCCTCCGGCTCACCGTGTCAACGGCCGCTGGCGCTCAGCATCGGCCCGCTCTGCCCGGTCTCCCAGAAGCGCACTGAGCTCCGACCCTCTACAAAGAATATCGCCCAGCCCCATGTTCAACCCCTTTGCTCGCGGGTCCCGACAGCGCCATGCCGATGGTGTCGATGCGGCCGCCCGAAGTCGCAGCAATGGAGGAGGCCTGTCTGGCATGTCCGGTTTGACGGGTATGGGCATGAACATGAGCCCGAGTAGCATGCGCGCCAGAACCAGCAACGGCCGCGCCCGCCGCAGCAGTTACAGCACGGGCCGGCGAGCCTCGGTCTCGGGCAGCAACCCGCCACCGCCACTTACCCGCGAAGAGTTTGAAGCTCTCCCCGTCGCTATTCAGCGCAAGGTGTGTTTTATTTTATTTTATTTTTATTTCTATTATTCTGTATTGCCCTTAAGCAACATGCAACAAGCAAGTGCAGCAAGTGCAGCAAGCAACCCATCAAGCAACCCATCAAGCAATTCAGCAAGCAACGGCAAGCAGCTATCACTGGAATCGAAGTGATGAGATGCAAAAGTCGAGCGACACGAAATCCAATCAAGACTGCGAACGCCAAGTTGCGGAAACGGTGCAGACCAAAAGTCGCAAAACGAGATACGACGGAAATTGAAAAGGCCCCAAAATGCGAGAACGGGAAACGGAGAACACCAAGGCATGACAGCCAGCGGACAAGACGAACCAAGGAAACGAATGGACGGCACAGCTGGAGTCGAAAGTGAGAAATGAGAGACATGGCAAAGCGTGATGTCGGAGAGCCATTTTCACCAATCACCTTACACGCACCGCGCCTACCAGCCTACCGCTACTACGACGCACTACCGCCGACTCCTCTATTCATCACACTGCATTGTCACACTGGATGCTAGTGGCGCTGGCCGATCATCACCATTCTATTCCTATTCGCTGTCTCTTTATACGATGTTTTTGGCCCGTCTACCGTTTTCGCATTTTGGCATTTTTCGATTTACACTGGCCTTGCCCATTTCCCTCTAGCTGAGCGGTAACGGGTGGTGCCTCGAGCCAATAACCGAGCGACACCACCGTTTGGGCATAGACCAGGCACTGGTATCAACAAACCATGGGATATTGGCACTGTAACGAGGCTCATGGCAATACTGCGAGTGCGGATTCTATCAGCTGCCATCAGCCAAGAGATTGAACCAAAAGAACAAAAGAGAGAACCCCGTCTATGCGTTCGGGAAAGAGGAATCAAAAGGAAACAAAAAGAATGAGAAAGTGCCGTCCAACTGCAGCCTGCAGCCTGCAGCACACCAGCTGCATGAGATAAGCAGACGATCGCCAGTTGGCCACTGATGCGCGATGCACACCACCAGCAACAGCATGCGCTCTCCCTCACATCAATGGCACTCGATGAGTCCTCTTTGAGTCTCCTAGTGGCAGACTATTGAGTGATGCATCGTGAGATTGACAGCCACATGACAGCTGGGGCGAGCCTTTCCGAATTGGTCTATCATTTTGCTTTCTTATTCTTTTATTTCTTTTCCTTTTCTCGCTCTTTTGCTCCGACGCCTGTACGGTCTGCCTGTCAATATGAATCTGATCTCGAATATTCAAATGCAGAGCGGTGAGACAGCTGCATCTGGACCACCATGATCACCGCCATTTCTTTTATTTCTTTTCATTATCTTTCTGTTTTTCTTTCTCTTTCCCACTTCCTCTGCTTCACCTCACATGCTCCCCATCCATCACCCGTTTATCCATTCGTCATGTTTGCATTTGCGGCATGTCCTTGTGCGAAAACTCACTCTCCCTATGCATATTCTGCTGCCTCATCTACTTTCTACTCTATGTCGCATATCATATTCCTTTACACATACGCTTTGCTCTTATATGGACTTTATCCCCTCTCACGCGCATGCAAGGTCCCACGCTGGACCCCCTCACACCTCGACTTGTAGGGGTCTTTTGGTACTACAAGCCATGGTGCTTGCACTAAGCTCTTAGGTGCTTTATTAGTGCTCTGGTGCTTTAAACCGCATTAGAACGTCTTGGTGCTCATCTTGCTCTGCCTGTGCTCTGCTCTGCCCGACCCTTGCCCCTTTTCAGGCCTGCCCCCTATATAACCCCACTTTTTTGCTTTCCCTCCTTTCCTCTTTTTCTTTTTGATTCTCTGAATTAAATGGCTTCTGGATCTTGGGCCCTGGTCCTCTCCACAGCTGTCTTGATCCTCCGCTTTCTGGTAGACAGGTAGACGGCAGTACTGTGCTGGTCGCTACTTTATTTGGAGTGGTTAATCTCTTGGGATAGCCAGCCTGGTCTGCTGGCCCTGCACGTCCCTGCTCTTCTCGTTTTCGTGACTATCTGCTTTTCCCTTTGCCTCAATCTTCACCATTGTCTCACAAGGTCCTTTGGCTCTACCATCTCATATTCGCTCACCTGCCGTCAGACATTGATTGCATTCCCGCCGCTCGGCCCTGCAACCCTTTTGCCTCCTTGCTCTCCCTCTCTTGACCCTTTCCCATTACCCATTACCCATCTCGCACGAGCATACACCCCTAGCTGTTCCTGCATAACCACCGAGCCACTCTGCTACATCTTACCGCATCTTGCCTCCTCTACTTGTCTAGCTCCTCTTTCTCAGATACCAACTGCATCAGGCATGTTTGCGCTGGTCGTCTGCAACTAGACCCAGATTTAAGCAAGAGACAGGCAGATAAAAGCGAGAAAAAGAAAAAGCAGAAGGCAAAGAAAAGACGACATAACAATAAGAGTAAGAATATTCAGAGTGACGGCAGATCCTACTGTCCTATTTGCGGATGCTTCTAAACGCATCTTAAAAACGACATTTGCTCACCACATCTCTGGCCATTACTACTCTTTTTGTCTATTCTCTTGACCCATTTTCTTCTTGGTTCTTGAATATCTTCCGTCCTCATCGTGCCCACCGCCCACCAGACCAGAGATTAAGCATGCACTTGTTCGCTTGGCCATAGTGTCTATTATTATATCAACCGCTCTCCTTTCCCATCTCCTCACCTCCCCACAACTAATCGTCTCTTTTAACTTTCTCGTCACTGCTGTTGTACGGAGTACGACTCTCTACTCTCTACTACCACCCCCCCTCCATTTTCTTTCCTCCCTCTCTCGGTCTATCCTCCTCTCCCTCCATTCCGTCATCCACAACCTGCCAGGGTCCTTTACAACGTTCTCTTTCGTTGCCTTTTCTGGTCCTTTTCTCTTTTCTCTTTTATTCCTTTTCTCTCTTCCGAGTTTATTTTTGCTTGCAACTGTTCTTGATTCCCCTACCAGCGTTCCATTTACGTCTTGCTGCATGTCTTTCGGTCTTTTTTGCTTTTTCAGATTCTAGGCTCTGGTCTGGATTATTGCTTGTTGCTGCTGCTTACTTACACCTTGCTTGTTTTGTTTTACTTGTGTTCTACATTTGGAACATCACTTCTCCTTTGCTCGTCTTATTATTACGATGATCAGAGTAAACAAAAACTAAACAACTCCTCTGTTTTCTTCTTCACCCACAGTACTTCTCAACTCTCGAACGTCTTCGCTTTGCACAGAGCTCTTCCGGTGGCCAAGTTGACGGTATCTACCAGCACTACGACGCCATTACTGCTCTCAACATCCAGCGCCACCGCACTCGCCAGGACCGCATCGTCTCAGACAGCATTGCCACCCGCCTTCGCCGTAATCGGTCTCTTCGCGAATCGCCCTCCATTATTTCGGCCGCCGATACACTCTTCTACGCCAGCTTGCCCGAAAAGATCCGGAAGCGTGAGTTCACACGAGAAGAACAGGTACGCCTTGCCGGACAGCTTCGCGCCAGTGTAATTCTGGACGCCGCAGACGAGGCCATCTACAAGATTGGCCGGCGCTCCAGCACCAGCCATCGCCTCATTTCTCCTGATATTACAGTGGACTCACCCACGACCACAAACTTCAGACACAGCATGGAGACGATCTACAGCAGCGATCCGCGGCTTGCCCGCAGGGACGCCCTTGGACTCGAACTTGGCCCATCTTCATCTTCCATTACGTCGTCCAAGAGAACGAGCAGTGTGTCTGAATCGTTTTATGACAGCTTCCGCTGGCTGGAGGAGGATGAAGACCTGGACCTGCGTTTATTCCTCGACGACTACCACTCCAACCTGCGTGACCAGTTGCCATCATCACAAAACAAAGATCGCTTGCCATCTTTCCGCCGCAATCTCTCCATCACCAGAAAACCTTTCAGCCGTCCACCACAAACAGCCATGGCCGGTGTGTCAAGTTTTGTTGGCGGTGGCGTCAGCAGCATTGCCGGAACCCGGCCTGCCACCAAGGACGACGTGCCCTCCAAGATTACCAAAGCACAGGCCCGGACACAGTCTCCCACATCTCCCAGTGCCAACAGCGGCGGCAATGTGCCGTTCCCCAGCTTTCCTGTGGCGGCAGTCAGCTCGATATCCCCAGTAGCAGCCCCAACCTCAGCACCCGCAACACACGTGCGGAGGAAATCTCGCACGCTCTCTCTCATCACACCAAGACACCACGCTTCACAGACATCCATTTCTACTATTGATCCGGGTGCTGCACACTACCAGGACCCCGAGGCCCGCCTCAAACTCAGAGTGTACCTCGCGTCGCCGCAAAAGTTTGACGAGGCTATCGAGTTTGGCTTCCCATCCACAGATGTGCTGTCCACTGGTGGCTCTACCATCGTTGGCACTCCCTCTGTGGCCGCCCCCTCTGCCGCCACCAAGCGCCGCCGCAACACGCGCCAGAGCACTTCAAATGGCTCAAATAACATGAACAACATGCGCACATTCCTCGTGGGTGACGACGACGACGAAGACGACAAGCTGGAAAGCGACCAGGCCTCGGTTCCCGACCCGGAATCGCCCAAGACGCCCCAGCTCATTCCCGAGGCCACCGCCGGCCCTGCCCCCTCGGTCTCCGGTGTTAGTGGCAAGGCTCCATTCCGCCCCTTCCGTCTCTCGACCGACCCGTCACTAGGCCACCGGCCGTCGGACAGCTATGCTCAGGTCCCCGCCAACTCGCGCGAGATGACCCTGCGCATGACGCTGACCCGGCTGGACCTGCGTGCAGGCGAGGACCAGATCTACGGATGGCAGCAGCCGCCGTACCAGGTGCAGGGCAGCAACAGTAATGGCAATGGCAGCGGCCACCAGTCGCAGCCTTCATTCAGCCGCAAGTCGTCGTCGACACAAAACTACACACTCAAGGGCGGCGATGACTTCTTGCGAGACGGCGGTTCGACGCCCAAGATGTCGATGTCGCCCGGCCTGCTGTCTACGCCGTCTATGGGCACGAGCCCTGTGACGTACATTGGCGGACCCAATGGCGGCCGGCCCAAGGAGAGCATTGAGAATGTTTTTGCCGGCATTGACCACTGGGAAGCCATTGACCAGGACAAGGGCGTCATGAAGAGATTCTGGAACCGTGTGCGGCGATCATAATCTCTGACATCTACCTTATATTACTCTCCCATCTCTCTCGACTATCATTCTTCTTCACTCTTTCACTCTTACTTGCTTTTTTCATCTCTTATTTGCTTTTTCATCTTTTCAGATATCAGCCAGCGGTGTTTATTTGTTTTTGTTTTTATTTTTATTTTCTCTCTGATTCCTAGCTATAACGGAAATCTTGGGGATCTTCACACAGTCATTCTTTACTATTCTCTCTTTTTTTCGATACTCTCTTTTAGTTGACACTTTTACTATTACCACTCATTTATCTATTCTAATCATATACGAGCCATCTCTCTATTTTATTCTTACCACCTTGAATCATGCACACCCCTTCACATTGCTGAAAATGTCGTATTAATCCTTGCATGTCTGTCGGTAAAGACGACTAGCACAAATATAGGGGTACTACTTCACTAGAAACTCTTAAAGCCGTCATCCGAAATCAAATATTACCAAGGAAGCGAATATACCCACCCTTGTCCGGTCCTAATGACCTTGAACTCTTTGATCTCTGGCTCTTTGACTATGGCCAATGACACATGCATGGCACACTGACACGTTTTGCAGAGGACTCTTGGGAATCCCTCGTAGTCTATACAGGGATTTAATGCTTGTGATATTGGTCGGATATTTTCTTCCAAATCTTATCTGACATATCTCTGAAAATGACAATCCTACAGCATGCCTTTGAAACCGCTGCAACCCTGTAGAAATGATTACTGACAGGCTTTTGGCAAGCTTCAACGGGCAGCGAGTGGCAATGGCAATCAACGACAATCCTGACAGTTGACGGGCGACGGGGAAAGAATGAAGATCTTGATGGTCGATATGATATTAATGAATATAATATAGGCGTTCGGGATATTTTGCATAAACTATTGTCCTTGATGTATTGCGCAAGGCCGTGTTTGAAAGCAGATTTGTAATACCCGAGGCAGATATAGAGTATATCCTAGTCCATACTTTGTAGTCTCGAGTGTATTTTTATTTATTCATTTCCCATTTTTCTGCTTGCCCTCGAACCAACATGCGCCGCAACGCCATCCTCGCAAGACATGCATTGGACTCTGCATTAGCCTTGTCTCGCCATAAAAGTTGCAGGCCGTGCTCCATCAGGAGGCAACGTTCAGTTCGAATGCACGGAGTATTTTATTCAGATGTATTTTCCCTCCTTTTCTCCTTCGATAAATAGTAAAAACATTCTGCGAGAAAAGACCGATTAGAAAAGACCGATTCTGCTGGTGCTGCATGTGGAACGGCAACCTTATAAAGAATGTCCTTTATTCTCGCAACGGCTTCGCTTAGACCAGACTTGAACGGCTTAATACTCACTACGCACCTACACTCTTTGTTCACTGTCTCATTCAAAGCGTGCAGAGTCAAAGCGCCCCTGACTAGAATGTCCACAGACGCTTACGACAAGAGACGGATGTCGATTCAATATATTGATGCGACCAATCCATCCAACTTGGCTTGTACGCTCTCTGGAATGATATGCAATGTTGCATGGTGGCAGAACTTGGCCGAGAAGACGCAGCATTGAAAGCATTTAGAGTCAAGTATTGCTCAGCGTATGTGACGAGAGCGCGGCTCGTGCGTTAATAGGACGGGCATTCCCTACTTAGCAATCGATTGAAAACTTCCTACAAGAATGTGATATCGTTGCGCAGCATGCATGCACGACCTCCGATGCACGCTCAGGTATTGGCTGTGCACATAGTATTGGTGCTGAGTGATTGTTTGTAACACGGAATGAAGGAGAATGATCAAATAGGCAAAAGCGAAAAAGGAATAAAGAAAAAGAAAGAAAAAGAACGGAAATGCAAACCTTGAGATCGCCATGATCGACGATGTATCAATATTAACATGAAGCAAGGGCCAGCCTCTGCTAGTTTGTAAAAAATCGAAGATCGAAAATAAAAACAAACCATTTTAAACAAAACAATATTGAGAATAAGAGTTTCCAAGTACAGACTAACACGGAGAAACCACAAAAAGACGGAATCAGCTCCGCGTAAGACAAGCAGGAGGCGACGGACGCCTGCATCCCTTGCATCAAGTGTGCGTTTGCCTACCAAGGGCCGGCCTCTAACTTTCCCCTCTCAAACCTCCCCTGTAGTCTTTTACTTTTTACTTTTTACTTCTTACTTCTTACTTCGTATTCTTCCAGAGCCCGCACCGAGGAAAGACAAATACCTCAAGAAATACTACCCTCTCACGTAAGGGGACGCCGTCTTCATCTTGCCTTGGCCCAGCCGACCTTGCGCTTGTGATCTAATTTGCGATCGGACCAAGATGCTCGAGCGGGAGGGTGCACGCACATGAACAGTATAATAGCGGAAGCATTTGTATGCTCGAGTCACCGAGTGCACCGCAATCACATGCGCGTATGAAATGTGTTCGTTGACTCTAGTAATACAATCGCCAGCATCTGTTGTAGCTGGACTAACCATACTGATAGGAGAATAAGAGATAGAAGAACGACCAGGTAAAAAATAAAAAGTACAAACAAAACTCCCTGTAGCCGTGCCTACTGCCGTCTGTGGATGCGATCCAACAAAACTCTGTTCCTAGGTGCGTCACAGAGATATCTGGTTAGTTGATCAGTGGCTCGTCTCCCCCACGGGAATGGCACCACTGCCGAGTGCCTTACATGGGCGGGGATGCGGCCGAAGGCATAGCGGATGACTGGCCGTAGTTCCGGGTCTCTTTCAGCTACAGCAGCACCTGAACCATCCCCAACGCTCTGGTTTCCCTGTGCCTCCTGGCTGTCCCGGGGTTCCTGAAGACGGGTCTCTAGACGTACACGCCAGTTATTTTGGTCCCTGGCATTCACTGGTGCGCCCCATGCCGATACTCTCTGCTGTGGCGAGCTATCTGGACGGGAATACCGAGGCTGTCCGGCGGGCTGGCGAGGCCGAGTGGGCACGGCATTTGATGAGTCGGATCCTCTCGCGGCAGCTTGCTGTCGATCTACACGCGCGTCCTCGAGACGATAAAGCCTAACAAGGTGTCCATTTTGCATTGACCTCAACAAGTCATTGTGAAGACTGGCGCGTACACACTCCAACTCCGGTGAAGCTCGAATATCGCCGTAACGAACCTCTGACTCTACTGCATTTATTTCTTGTCTGATGTATAGCACCTCATCGTATAAAATGCTATCTAGCACTCGGACTTGGTCTCTAGAGCAACAATCTAGGGCTTCCACCATCAGGCTGTAGACAGATCCTGCGGAGTCTCGCCTCAACTGTTGAAGCATCAAATGCAGAAGTGAGTCGAACGGATATCTCGCCGTGTTGCCGGTCGTTACCATCTCAACGACAAGATGATCGAGGATGGCCAGCAGGCGGCCTAGTGGGTCCAAAGCCGGTGCGCTCAGTGCATCGTGAAGACGACGGACTGCTAAGGCCTCTCCAGCACCAATTATTGGTACTTCAAAGGTGACGGGCCTTTGTGCTGTACTGCCCTTAGACGTACTGAGTGAGGAGTCGCCAGCATTGCCTCTTGCTCGACTGGGCCTCGTGTTTTGGGCCCAGGGTCTGCTGGTGCGGTCGCGGCCGTTGGGGAGTCCTTGACGGTGGCTAAGAGGAGGACGAGCGCGAGAAAACAACGTCGATCCTAGTCGAGACAGAACAACTTGAGAGAAAGTCAGACTGTGGTTACCCAGAGGAGGCACACCATCCCCGGGGTTCATATTTAGATCATTCATAGCTCGCAAGGCTCGCATGGCTTCAATGGGATCTGAAGAATTTGTAGAATCCGTGCCTTCACTTGCAGTAGGAAATGGTGCTGTAGCACCCCGCAGTGCATTTTCTGCTGCGACTTCGTTCCGCTCAAGAAGACCATTGTCGCCTAGTTCCTGGGTAGGCGGTGGGATATCGGAAGGCATAGGAGCGGGCTCTTGAGACGGGGGAGAGTACCAGCTCGGAAGGGGGGATGAAGGGCTAGATGCCGAAGTTCC
Source organism: Ophiostoma cf. undulatum (assembly GCA_022392935.1). Taxonomy (NCBI): domain Eukaryota; kingdom Fungi; phylum Ascomycota; class Sordariomycetes; order Ophiostomatales; family Ophiostomataceae; genus Ophiostoma; species Ophiostoma cf. undulatum. The sequence continues at coordinate 331,415 of JAKRGL010000031.1, forward strand.
GGGAAGAGCTGGTGATGGGGGAGTGGGAGTCCGTACAGGAGATTGGGCGCGCAGCTGGCCACCGCGTTGTGAATCTCGCCTACCGCGCCCCGGGTGCGTCGCGCGGCGAACCACGCGGTTGTTGTCATTGCAAGTAGGTGGTATATGTTGTATAGGTGGTATAAGTGGTGCCGACTCTGGTGTTCTAGAGGGGATATTGTTTAGCGGCAGGCCCATGGCTGTGATATGGCAATAATCTATAAGGACACTTTGTATTGATGATGCGTGCTGGTATAGTGGGTAGGTGTATGAATGTAATATGGATGTGCCGTCTTTGCATGGCGGATATTGGCTGAAGATGAAGAAGAGGAGCGGAAGTAGCTGCCACACAACGGAGCTCGTTGTTGATATGCAGTCGACAGCCATCATGGCTCCTTCCTTATAAGTCCACATAAGACGGCAGCGCACCTCCCCTACCAGGCAGTGATCTAAGGAAAGAAGTGCCGGCCAGCATCGACAGCCAGCAGCAAGAGCCATGGGCATAGTCCGTCATGGCAGTCGGTGGCTGCACATATATCCTAGCTCAACTCTATGAGTTATTCTGTACACAAAGGATTAACTGGGCATTGAAAGGTCGCCACATTCTAGGTGAAATGTGGTATATGATGGACGGTGGTGGCTTAACATATAAGGAGAGAATAAAGCAAAATCGGAAAGACGACCCGAACAGGAAAGACGTACACGGGCTCCAAGATGATGCCGGCGGAGTGACGTAAGGCATGCATGCGGATAGCACTTGCCGTTTCAGTCAGTCTCTCAGCCTTGTCCAACCTCGTGCCATATCGCGAATTTATGTAAGCAGGTCTGGGCGCTGGCTGGCTGGCATGATAGACCGGGCACAGTAGATAGATGGAATATGATACCACTCTTCATACCATACGCAGACGGACAAGGTTTCAGAATAGATTCTCGAGATTGAAGAAATTGGAAAGCTTTTTTTTTTTCTCATCGTCGCAACACCAAAACGCCGGTCATTACTGATAGATTGATGACTGTTGGAGCCACGCACTTGATATACAGCATCACACCCGTAGCCTACGCCCATAGCCATGTGTGGCAGTCACTGGCCTGTGTCTGTGTCTGTAGTCTATAGTCGAGCTCGTGCACAGTGAACAGCCCGGGTGCATCCTCGGCAGCCCGTCTTCCAGAGCCGAGAGGATGCAGACTGCAAGGCGCACTGCACGTTGCACGGCCTAAACACTCTGAACAAGACAGAGACAGATAAAAGGCCCGCTCATGGTCCCAGGGGTCTACAATGTTAGCATACAGTCTAGGTCTAGTCTGCCCACACAGAAGCAAGAGTGCGACATACCCAAGGTAATCTTCGTTGATTGTGCCAATGGCCCACATCTCGCCGACCTCGCTACGCGTGCCCATAATCTTCACCCGGATGTGCGTGCCGGGCTCGATCCGGTAGTCCTCGTTGTCTGTGAACTGCGGCGGCGTCGCATTTGCGTCGTATTTGATTTGCGACGGGATCATCTGACAGCCAGGTTAGTCTCGGTATATACTTGTTGACACTTGTTTACTCGGAACGTACGTGAGACGACACAAACAGCGACAGCGGTCCTGCTCGTGCAAAGAAGCCGTGCGGGTTGACTGACGACACCACGGCGTCGACCGACTCGCCCTTGAACGGCCGCCACACCACTGCGCGGTAGCCCACCGTGAACTCGGCCAGGCCGTTGCCCGGCAGGATCTTACCCGCCGAGATGTCAAACGTGTCCATGATGGATATTATGTAGTAGTTGCCTGCGCATGTTCCCTCGACATCCTTGAGCAGCTTTGTTGTCACCAGCTCGTGCATGTTGCGGCCAAAGTATGACGGATGCAGCGTCACGCGCCGCTCGAGGTTGTGTAGGAAGAACATGTTGTAGATGAAGGATCGGATCGGGAGTAGTTGATGTCGGGTTGGAGATGCAATGTGGTAGTGACCGACAAGGGGAGAGTAGGCGACTAGAGTTAGAGAGAGCTGTCGAGGCGATGGGCGTGAATGCGCGCGTGATGAGAGATGGATAGAGTGAGTGGAAGGTAGAGGCCGACAACAAGAATGCGCGATAGATGGAGATGGTGCGAAGCAAACGGATGAGGGGAGGCCAAGGGAGCTGCTGTTGTGATGACCGATGTCGCTTGGCTGAATGAGCGCGAAAGCTTGTCGCGATGCTTCGAGTGAGCTCTGCTCGGGTACGAGGAGGCAAAGCAAGGCAAAGCAAGACTGGGACAACGGCGACGACGACAACGACGACGACGACGATTACGACGACGACAAAGAGGCGACCAAAAACAAGCAGAAGCAACCACAGCAGAGAAGGCGCGGCGAGGTGGGTGGAGGACGAGAGCGACGAGGACAGACGGGGCGTGAGGTCGACGGCAGCAAACAAGGCCAAAATTTCGAGGATTGTCGTCAATAGCTACAAACCAGGAGAATGGGGCCAACAAAGGGAGCCGTTCTCTGTACTCTGTACGCATGCAGCACTGAGCATAACGGCGCGGCTGAGCGTGGCCCGTGCGAGGTCACGTTTCAGATCACGTGCATAAAACACCGCCCAAAACTTGGAGATAGGCAGTGCAAAGTTGGTATCCGTAGCCTTTGATACCCAGAATCGTCGGTAGACAACTTTCGAGATATTCATACTCAGTGTTGTCTCTCCTTTTTATCCTGCTCTTCGCTCTCACTTCTGCAACTACTTCTGCCAGATTAAAGTCGCAAATCGTCACTGTTACCGCAATCTGCAACCTTGCACTTCACAAAGCTCGTCAGTCAACCCCAAATTTACGATCCCCAAATCTCGACGACATTGACCAGCATCGACCAGCATCAGCCACCATCAGACGACATAGGATAGCACCAGCAGCATCGACTGACACCTCCGTGGCCATCGCCTGCGCGGCGTCCATCCCTCTTGCCGACCCCCAACATGGCTAGCATCGATCGTTTCCGGCCTACGCGCGAGGGCTACCAGCCGCCAACCATTCGGCAGCAGGGCCAGGCACCACCTGGCCAACCACCCCCGGCTGGAGGTGTAGTGCCTGCAGGGCCTACAGGGGCCCCGGCATCCGCCATCCCAGAACGCATATCACAGTCCGTCTCGCCGTCGCGCCGCAACGCAAACGTGCCGCCCGCCGTGCCCTCGCCGCCCGTCTCGTCCCGCACATCTCCCCCGGCACACTCGCTCGGCCAACGACACCCTCACCCCCCCAGCCAGCTCGGCAAGCCGCCAATATCCATGCCCCACAGCTCTCACAATACTCATAATGCTCACAATGCTCACAACTCCCACCACTCCACACCAAGTCGACCACCACCGCCGTCTGCACCAGCAGCGCCGCCGCCCGGCCAGCCGCCGTTTGCCAACCAGTGGTACTACACCGAGGAGGAGCTTGTGAGCACGCCGAGTGTGCTGCATGGCCTGACGCCAGCTGAAGAGCGTGAGCGCCGCGCCAAGGGTGTCAACTTTATCTACCAGGCCGGCATCGCCGTGCAGCCGCAGGCCCTGCCACAGATGACTCTGTTTGTCGCGGCCGTCTTCTTCCATCGTTTTTATATGCGCTACTCTCTGGTGGAAGAGCGCGGCGGTGTCCATCACTATGTAGGTTTCATCTGGTGTCTTTACTAAAACGAAAAAGAACAAGAACAAGAAGAAAACTAACAGAATAGAACATTGCGGCTACGGCCATGTTCTTGGCGAACAAGACGGAGGAAAACTGCTTCAAGACCAAGCACCTGATTGTCGCTGTGGCCAAGGTGGCCCAGAAGAACATGAACCTGATTGTCGACGAGCAGAGCAAGGAGTACTGGCGCTGGCGCGACAGCATCCTGACCTACGAGGAGCTCATGCTCGAGATCCTGACGTTTGACCTCAATGTCACCAACCCCTACGACCAGCTGTGGCAGCAGCTGCGCGCGCTCGGCCAGCTGGGGTGCAAGCCCGTGCGCGAGGCGGCGTGGTCCTTCTTGAACGACTGCGCGATGACGCAGCTACCGCTGCAGCTGGATGCGCGCGACCTGGCGGCGGCGTCCATTTTCTTCGCGACGGTCGTGTCCAACGAGAAGCTCGAGGACGTGCAGGGCCAGCGGTGGTGGCAGCACGTGCGGGGCGACGAGGCGCGCATGGTGCGGGCGACACGGGTGATCATCCAGTTCTACAACGACAACCCGCTCAAGAAGCAGCACTCGGGCCTGCGTGCTGCGGCCACATCGTCGGTCATGGCAGACGCGTCGGCGGGTTCTGTGTCGCCGGCGTACCACCTGGAGCTGACACGGCGCCCGCCCGTCGACCTGCGAGCCGGCATGTACGACGGGTCTACGGGTTCTGGGAGCCGTGACGTCACGCCTATGGAGCTAGACCGTTCGCAGTCGCAGACTCAGACTCAAACGCAAACACAAACGCAATCGCAATCGATGACACAGGCGACGTCCGAGGTGGCTACGGCACCCGGCGATTCCGATGCAGCGCTCAAAGCGGTCGCCAACAACCTAGACAATGGCCTGCACCCAGTGGACGGCAGCACTCATAACAACAGCAACAGCAACAACAATGACGCCAACAGCAATGGCAAGCGCGAGATAGAGGAGGGCGAGTATGTATCGTCGCCGCCTGCTGCGAAGCGTCCGCGGACGGTCTCTTACGAAGAGGAGCGGGAGCGTTCTCAGAACCGTTCCCGGGACCGTTCTCAGGGCCGTTCCCGGTCTGGCAGCTGTGACGGGTCGCGCTCTTTGTCGTATGGATCCTAGTTTCGTTCACCCTTCATTATCCTCCTCTTTTCTCTTATTCCTTTTATTCTTCTTGCTCTTTTCTCTATTCTTCCCTTGTTATCGGCGAACGGAGTACGGATGCTCTAGACGGCCCTCGAGCCCTGATCTGGCATGAATTTTTTTGTCTTTTTGTCTTTTTGTCTTTTTGTCCTTTTCGTTTAATTGTTGTTGCTAATTTGATTTCTTTCTCTTTTCTTTTTGGCCTTGGGAAGATGGTCGGTCTACAGCCCGGGAGGGGCCCTTTACTATGTCATATGAATGCCTGTTCACATTTCAACATATAACCCTATCTGCCGTTAATACTGAAGTAATTATCAAATTATCAAAGAACGTCACATCGATTCACCTCATCAACTTTGCACATGCCATTACAATCATTAATCTTTTTTCGTATTTTAGGGGCAATCTATCCTAAATGCATTTAATGGGTGTCTGCACCTCGATTTAATGTACAGGCCCCCAACCGAAGAACTTATATAATGCACTCTGTTCCGGGTATGCTACCTCTCCCTACTTCACCAGCACAGCTTCCGGGGAAGCGCTTATGCCTGGTAGGTAGAGGCAGAGACGTTGCCACCACGGCCGGTCCAGTTGACGTGGATGTCCTTGCCGGCGGGGTACTTGTCGCTGGCAGCCTCGGGCTTGATGTGGAAGGTGTGGGCACCGAAGTAATCACGCTGGGCCTGCAGCAGGTTGGCGGGCAGGTCCTTGGTGCGGTAGCCGTCGAACCACGACAGGGCAGTGGAAAAGGCAGGGGTCGGGATACCAAGCAGGGCAGACTTGGCGACAACGTCACGCCAGCCGGGCTGGGCCTTGTGGATGGCCTTGTTGAAGAAGTCGTCGAACAGCAGGTTCTCCAGGTCGGGGGAGTTGCGGTAGGCGGCGGTGATGTCCTTGAGGAAGACGGAGCGGATAATGCAGCCACCGCGCCACATCAGGGCGATGGAGGGCTTGTTCAGCTTCCAGCCGTACTCCTTGGCGGCCTCCTGCATCAGCATGAAGCCCTGGGCGTAGGAGATGATCTTGGAGGCGTACAGGGCCTGCTCGAGATCCTCGAGGAACTGCTCACGGTCACCCTCAAACTTGTTGGTGCGGCCGACAAACTCGAGCTTGGTGGAGGCCAAGGTGCGCTCGTCCTTGATAGCAGACAGGCAGCGGGCCAGGACGGCCTCAGCAATCAGAGTGACGGGCATGCCCAGGTCCAGGGCGTTGATGGCAGTCCACTTGCCGGTACCCTTCTGGCCGGCCTTGTCGAGAATCTTCTCGACCAGGGCAGTGCCATCGTCGTCGTTGAAGTACATGATGTCACGGGTGATCTCGACCAGGAACGAGTCAAGCACGCCCTTGTTCCACTTGGCGAGGGTGTCGCCAATCTCCTTGCTGGTCATGCCCAGGCCACGCTTCATGATGTCGTAAGCCTCGGAAATGAGCTGCATGTCACCGTACTCAATACCGTTGTGGACCATCTTGACGTAGTGGCCAGCACCCTCGTCACCGACCCAGTCACAGCAGGCCTCGCCGTCGCTCTTGGCGGAGATGCTCTGGAAGATCTCCTTGATGGCGGGCCAGGCGGCCTCGTCACCACCGGGCATGATGGAGGGGCCGTAGCGGGCACCCTCCTCACCACCAGAGACACCGGAGCCGACAAAGTGCAGGCCCTTGGAGGCAAGGTAGGTGGTTCTCCGGTTGGAGTCGGGGAAATGTGAGTTGCCACCATCGACGATGATGTCACCCTTCTCCAGGAGGGGCAGGAGGGTCTCGATCCAGTCATCGACAGCCTGGCCGGCCTGGACCAGGAGCATGATGCGGCGGGGCGACTTGAGCTTGGAGACGAACTCCTCGGTGGAGTGGGCACCAACAATGGACTTGCCCTTGGCCTCGTTGGCCAGGAAGCGGTCAACCTTGGAGACGGTACGGTTAAAGGCGCAGATGGTGAAACCGTGGTCGGCCATGTTCAGAATCAGGTTCTGGCCCCTGCGAACGGTTAGTGACCCATTGGATGTATGATTAGTGTCGCCCACAAGCTGCCCGAACTGTCCGAGCTGTCCCAGTGCATCCGGCCCTGCCAAGAGCCATGCTAAAAGGACTCTACAGCCAGCACCCCGAGGAGGCTCCGGAGAACTCGTGGGAAATCCGTTGGGGAGCTCCGTAGCCATACAAGGCGCAAGGCCATGCTTTGTGGCAAGCTCTTTTGCTAATATAGCTTGCAAGTCCTCGGGAGCTTTCCCCGGGCAGTAGAAGTAGGAGCTGCAGACGAGCTTGGACAGCTTGTGAAAGGCAAAAGACATAAATGTTAATGTCAATAACTTACATGACGGCCAGGCCGATAAGGCCGAGATCAGCACTGGGAGGGCTGTTAGCATTTTGCGTTCCATCAGGCTGAGCAACTGTAGAAAGTGGAGATGTGGATGAAGCGGTTGAGGAGGTAAGGGGAGAGGGTGTATTGTTGTTGGGCGCGAGAGCCCCGCCGAGCTTTGCCAGGCGGGTTCTAAGCGACGGAACAAGACTTGGTCAGTGAGGGCCAAGAGCCGTGAAAAAACAAAGCCAGAGGCCATGAGCCATGTCAGAGGGTGTAGTGCATTGCATAGTGGCATAGTGGCATAGTGGCATAGTAGTAGGGTGGCAGGGTGCCCGGCAATCCAACGGAGCGGCAAATGAAAGGAAGGGATGAAAGACGCAGGGGACGAAAGACTGGAGACTAGGCCCAAAAGGGAGTAGAGAAGACAGAGAAAGCCCCCGCCAGAGCAAGAAAGCGTCAAACACCGATGACGGCAAAATCGCGCTTCAGGCTCTGAGGCAATTTTGCCGTCGGCGGAGAAGAGCGCTGCTTATTGATCTCCATCGGGTGTTTTCTTGTGATTTGATTTTTGGGTTTTTTTTGTCTTTCTTGTCGGCAGCCTCGTATTTGCCAGGATAGTCTTTCATGTGCATCTCCTATCTTTGTGCTGCTTTTCCGGTGCGCTGTTTGCCACCCGTAGCTGTGCTTTTTTCAGGAAGCTATGATTTAATCGGTGCGGGGGTGGGGTAAAATTTTGGCATTTTCCCAACCATGCAGCAGCACGGCAACGCAGGGGAATGGTAGATGGTAGGGGTGGTCGGGACATCAGCAGCGAGCGAGCGTGACGCAGCGGCGATGATGTCAATGACCGGGAGTGAAGGGAGCTGGGGTAGGGAGAGGGCAAGTAGATGAAGGTATGCAGCGAAGCAAGCAGCAAGCAGACAAGAAAACAAGCAACTAGATCAACCGCAGAAGCGAAGCAACTGAAGCGAAGCAACTGAGATGATCTAGAGAGCTAGAGCTGAGAGCTGCACTGTTGCCGCTGCTGGCTGCTGCTGCAGGGGAGGAGTATCTTGGAGGGGCACTTACACAGGACCAGACATAGCTGCTGTGGGAGGTTATTGGTTCGGGAGGGGAAGGTTGAGAATTGAGGGTATTCGAGTCGTCGACTTGCGAGAGAAGCTCGATGTAATTGGAGATTTGGAGATGGATGAGGAAAAGAGAAGAAGAAAAAGAAGAAAAGAAAGAGGAGGAAAGAGGAAAGAGGAAAGAGGAAAGAGGAAAGAAGAAAGAGAGGAAAGGAGGGGAAGAAAAAGGAAGGAGAGAGAGAGAGAAGAAAAGGAAGGAGGGATCGAGACGAAATGGAAATTAAAGCGAGAATAAAAAGACAATACAAATAAAATAAATAAATACAAAGAAATAATGGAAAATGGGAATATAGGCTGTAGGCAAACGAAACTACCAGACACCTGACAGGCGTCGCTGTGAGTGGTGAGGCATGAAGCTTGCCTGGGATGGAGACGCTCCAGTGAAGGAGGTGTACAAAGTGACAAGGGAGCTACGAGTTTCGGAGTAATATGGAATATGGATGGCTGTCTGGCTAGGGGGAGGCTGGCCTTGGAAACGGAGTACTCGTGCATGCGATACAGAGGAGACATTGGCTTGTAGGCCCGTAGGATAGCAATAAGTAAGTCAGATACCTCGTAGGATACATGACACTCTGCGGAGGACAAGGAAGGCGCGCCCGACAATGCAAGCAGAAGGGGAAACTGCGACCCGGTAGTGGAAATGGTTTTGTCGCAGTGGGCAGGAACGACCCTGAGGTGGCTTCACATTCTTGCCGTTACCTGTCCGTCTGGATACCAGATCAACGGCCACGACAGATGACAACGGATGACAACGGATGACAAAGCTGTTGGCTGGTGGCCAGTACTTTAGCCTCTTTAGCCTCTTTGACCTCTTTGACCTCTTTGGCCTCTGCAGCAGCGTCGGCCTCCGTGACGGAGCATGGACAGCCCCTCAATTGTTTCCATTGTTTCCACTAACACCGGTTAGGGATCCATTGACGAGGCACGAGGCAAAGGCAAAACAGCTCCTGATGCGCAATGCAGTATTATTGCTGCACCCTTGAAGCAATAGCAACAGCAGTAGCAACGCCGTACATAGTAGGCAGGCTATTGATTGTTGCCAATGATACTATGTATCTTATGTACAAATACTAACAGTCCGCTAACGGTCGGGAAAAGGACACGGGAAAATGCTCATAGGCGGGTAATTGGGGGTGGGGCGAACGACCGGGCCGAGATGGAAGGAGCGCTGGGAGAAGACATCTGAATATTGAATATCTTTTGAATATTATGAGATTTCCACAGTACTGTATAAGGTACTAGGACTGGCAGCGGCATATGAAGAAGGGGCAATGGGCCATAAGCAGTCGCCGTATGACAACGGCCAATCCAGCCAAATGTCAGTAATGTGCAAGTCCCAAGTCTCAAAGAGGAAGGAGAGGCTAGAAGCTGGCAAGTAAATGCGAAGCAGCCGGCGGTGCACCAAAGACGTGGCTGTACGTTTTAACAACTACTACAAGTGGGGGACATGTCTTTGATACGGCGTGTGCAGCAGGCAGGTGGTATCGTGGCCTGGTCCGGCTGCTCAGCAGGCCACGAGGCGATCATGGGCGATGAAAGGTGTGGGAGGGTCGTTGTCCTACATGAGCGAGCGTGGTGTTAATGGCCGTTCCTTCCATCTTGGGCAGCGGCACCATCGGGCAATCGGGTCTTGAATGATGACAAAGCAGAACTGTCAGCAGAATGAAGAAAATAAGACTTGGCGATAACGACACGAGAGAAGGACGAGAATACAACAACAGCAGATACAAAGCCCCAATTACTCCGGCGCAGTATCGACGGCGGACGAGAACCGGGCCAGCCGCACACAATTGCACTTATATAAGAAAAGTACTTGTACGACATGATCCGCAATTCGCCATTTCGTCCGATTGCCTCGATCACCGTGACCGGACTTATTGCGGCGGTCCTATTCTTGCTCTGCACGAAAAGAGCACTGCAAGAATAGAAATACAAGACTCGACTGAATCGCGGCATTTTCTGTTGCTGTCGAATCGTGTCTGCTATTCTCCAGCTTGTTTTTCCATCCTGCATTACCCGCCCAACAAGCAAGTCGTTTAATTTCTACGTTATTATGGAAAGAAAAAAGAAGAGAAAAAGAAGAAAAAAAAGTACAATAAATAACTCGCCTCGTCATTATTAATGCATTCCCCCAACCTTGTTGCGGCAGCCTTCTACCTTTTCCTGCCTTTCCCTTTTTCGTGTTGTCCAGTTTTTTGTTTCCTTAGTCCGGCGCGAGCGACAAAGCGACAAAGCGACAACGGAGCTTTTGTTGTCTTTCTCTTCCACCTTTTCCGACCTAAACAAGCAAAGTTCTCTCCTCTGCACAGTCTGCTGTCTGCCCAATCTTTGCCAAGACATGAAGAGGTAGGATATAAGTCATTCTCCGTGGCAGCCCGTAAGCACTCGTGAGGAAAGAGCGAGTGACCATCCCCACGTACTCTGTAGATAGGATATGAAAAGTAAAACTTAAACGGAAAGAATGACCTCACTCTCATAGACTCAAAGATCTACTAGGAAAGCATGATTACTAACGGCATAATCGCAGCGAGGCATCAAACAAACCCACGACTTGCCGCCTCGTCGCGAATGTGAAAAGAGTGGAAAGTGGGCTGACTTGCGCTGTTCCATCTTTATATTGTTTTATCTATTCTAGCACGTATTTGTGTTTTGGTCTTGTTTGGGATCCGAGACGAGCTGTGCAGGGTTTTGAGTGCATGACAGTGCAGATAGCTTAGTGCAGACACGCCAGGGAATACGTCAGAATCGCTGTGGCCGGCTCTGGTGGGATGAGTGCCCCTCCATGCTCAAGAGCGAGCTCAGCTGTTGTTGAGAGAGCGATTCGGTGCATTTTGTTGCGAGTGGATCCACTTTGATCAAGCCTTAGTCTTATCGATCCGATGGCGGCCCAGTGATCCGGCACGTGTCTGGAACATTCCATCACGTGTCCATAATCTTTTCTTATCGTTATCAGACAGCATCGCAGCCTCGCGTCGTTTGCTGTGTCGCATCCAGCAATTTGCGGCCGTCGAGATATCCCTATTATTTCGACCTTTGCTGACTTGTTTGGCATCCTTTGGCATCTGGTATCTCCTACTTCTTCCAATCTCCGAATATCAACCCAATATCCATCATGTCTGGAGCACCTGGCACTACACACTCGTCGCTGCCAGCGCGGCCGCCGGCATCGAGCGCGACAGGCACGCCGGCATCTGCAGGACCGGGCGCATCCGCCTCCTCAGCCCAGCCGCGTCTCGGCTTCTCGCGCACTTTTGCCGGCAACCCAAAGGCTGAAACTGCACAAGCAACCTACAACAACTACCACAACAACAGCAAATACCCCCAACAGACACCAGCACAAGGCGCGACCTACGGTCCGACTGCACCGCCCGGGTACGGCCCCCAGGCCCCGACCTCTTATGGCCCCCAGGCTCCGACCTCCTATGGCCCCCAGGCCCCGGCATCCTATGGTCCTCAAGCACCTACATCCTACGGCCCTCAAGCACCGGCATCGTACGGACCTCAGGCACCGGCATCGTACGGCCCGCAAGCCCCTGCTTCAACCTCGTCGTACGGCCACGCCGCATCAGCACCTCACATTCGCAATCCATTCCCTCAACAGCAGCAGCACCATCAGCAAGGCGGCCGCGGCGGTGGCAACTACCGTCAAAACAACTCGTCGTGGCAGAGCGGAGGACAGCAGGGCTCACAAGGCGGCTATGGCAATCAATACGGGCAGTACTACGGCCAGCAGCAGCAACAGCAACAGCCACAATACCCTGGCTACGGCCCTGCCGCCTACCCAGAAGACCCGGCGGCGGTAGCGGCTGCAGTAGCGGCGGCAGCTGCTGGTGCTGCGGAGGCCGCCAACACGGACGCGTCAGGCGAGAAGAAAAATACAGTGTACCGGTCGGGCGGCGGCAAGCAGTGGGCGGACGACACGCTGCTGGAGTGGGATCCGAGCCACCTGCGGCTGTTTATTGGCAATCTGGCGGGCGAGGTGACGGACGAGATGCTGAGCAAGGCGTTTGGCAAGTACAAGTCGCTGCAGAAGGCGCTGGTGGTGCGGGACAAGTGGACGAAGAAGGCGCGCGGCTACGGCTTTGTGAGCTTTAGCGACCCCGACGATTTCTTCCAGGCGGCCAAGGAGATGAACAACAAGTACATTGGCAGCCGTCCGGTGTCTGTGGAAAAGGGCAAGACGGAGATCAAGGTGTCTACGTTCAAGGACGACTCGCAGCGGCGCAAGAACAACTACAAGAACAAGAACAGCAACAAAAACAAGAATAACAACGGCGGCGGCGGCGGCGGCGCGTCGGGCAGCGGCATGGGCAGCACGGCGCCAAGGCAGAACGAGGCGGCCCTCAAAGCGATGCCGTCGGGCGTGACAAAACCAGGCAAGACCAAGAACGGCCTGAAGCTGCTGGGCTGATGTACGGAGTATGTGTATTCGGTTTCCAGTCATTTTGTCGTATTTCTTTTATTTTCACTTTTCATCGCAGAATATACCATCCAATAGTTATCATATTGTAATAGATATTAACCCAAACAACCAAAAAAAAAGAAACGCCGTTTAATGCAGTGTCAACATGTATGTACAAAACAAACATATATAAAGCAGATGGTATAATCAAGAAAAACAAGTCGACGTCGGATCCAAACAGTGTACGGCTCGCTGTCAGAGTATTACTATCCCTATCTGCGGCTGAGCAGGCCGGCGTCTTCTCTGTCGTCGGCATCGTCGCCGTCTGTCACGGCCTCGCCCGCGTGTCTTGCGGTGCCCGAGGGCGCAGCGACGCCTGTTGTGCGCGCAACGGCCGCGCCGGCGCCGTGCTCGTGCGACAGGTGGCCCTTGTGCACGTCGATCTGCGCCTGCTTGCGCATCTTCATAATCTTGATGTAGTTGTACACCATGATGGCGGCCAGCGTGACGATGAGGCCCAGGAAGTTGACGAGTGTCAGCGTGTCGTGGAACACGAGCGTCGCCGTGATGATGGTCACGACCTCCTTGAAGATGCCAGCAATGCTGAGCGTCACGACCGAGGTGCGCTGCAGCAGGGCAAACTCGGACGCCGTCATCAAAAAGGCAATGCAGCCAGGGAACAGCACGAGCAGCGGCGTCTTGACCGGGCCGAACTCGTCGGCCAGCTTGAGGAAGCCGTCGGCGAGCGCGCCGAAGCCCTCCATGGGGATGGCGAGGACAAAGAGCGTGACAAACATGACGGGCGCGAGGTAAAAGATGCTGGAAAATGGGTTGGACGTGGCCGGGTTGCGCAGCAGCATGATCTGGGTCAGGGCCCAGCGGAAGCCTGAAAAAAAGGCGGCGCTGATGACCAGGACGAAGCCAAACGTGTCGAACTCGACCTCGCCGGCGACCATCATGACGACGCCGACGGTCATGGTGGCGATGATGGCGACGAGGCGCATGGTGGGCTTTTCGAGGCGGAAGGCAAAGGCGAACAGCAGCACAAACGCGAGCGACGAGCTCTTGCACATGGTGTAAAAGGTCAGCGTGATCAGCCTGAGCGAGGCGTTGCCGAGGCCAATGTCGAGGCCGGTGGCGGCGCCGCACGGGCTGATGCGCGTGAAGTAGAACCAGCGCGTCATGCGGGCGTCGGGCGACGTGTCGGGCCGTAGCGACGGCACAAAGTACAGCACGAGGCACGACAGCAGGAACTGTACGAGCATGTGGATGCTGGTCGTGAACAGGGGGAAGGGAAAGTTGCTGCCAAACATCCACTTGTTGTACAGCGAGATGCTCAGCGAGAACAGGTACCACAGCCCGATGAGCGAGCCATTAATGACGAGGCGGCGCACAACGTGCTGGTCGGCCTCTTTGCGCTCGGCCTCGGTGACGGACTGCAGCACGGGGTTATGCTCGTCGTCGTCGTCGTCGTCGCCAACCAGCAGCCGGTGAATATCGGGACCGCTGCTGTTTATGCGCTGGACGCCCTGTATTCTTGCGGTCCTTGCGGGCGGCTGTGCTTCGGCGTCGTAGTCCTGGTCGAAGAGGGACGAGTCCTGGCTCTTGCGGCCGGCAGCATCGTCGTCCCAGTCGCCCCATCCGTCGCCGTTGTCGTCGTTGTCGTTGTCCACATCACTGTCGTTCTTGTAGCGCGATGTGCTATTTGGTATGGGTATAGAGCCGAGCTCGATGGAGGCATTGTTGATAGAGCTGCCGGGCAGCAGAGAAGCCGCCCGCGGCCGTTTTGGGGAGGGCATGGGAGGAGGAGGTACTCGAGGTAGAGGTTGGGTCGGAGATTGAGGCCGGGCGGTCGGAGTGCCGGGTCGAGGATGGCAATGTCAGGTCGAGGGTCAAGCTGCCAGCATGGCTCGGTGGTCTTGGAACGACGACAGAGATATAGTTGTTGGCTTTGCTGTGCTTTGGTCCTTCGGTGACTGTGGCTTCTTAAGCTGCCGGCTTCATGGCATCAAGGTCAAGCTTGGCGCGTTACAGGCAGTCCCAATACATATTGAAAGTGTAATTACATAATAGAGCAGCGCAATAGGAGAGGACACACCGCAGGGAAGGAGCCAGGGAGCGACCGACGCAGCTGTGGCGCAGGCTGTGGCAGACCCCTATTTAGTGGTGCTCCTTGCTATGGGTCTAATTAGTAGGCGTTTGCGGGCAGACACTAACACGGCAGCAATGTATCTTTTGTGTGTGGCAAGCTGGCAGTGGTACTTGTTCAAGTGGAACTCTCCGGCTGTACTCTGACGACGACGACGACGACGACTATAGATGTGAGAAATGCTAGAAAATCTTGAAAATTTAGTACATGATCTGGCACCATCTTATAGCTGTTACAGCTATCAAATAAGCTGCACACACGTTCCATTGCCCACCTGCCCATCAATGCTCAATGCCGGCATGCCAGTCTGCCTACGACGGCCACGGCACAACAGCTGCGAGCACTCCGTCTCTTGTAAACAACACAATGCTCTGCTCAGGCTATGGCGAATATAGCCTAGGCCCTGCGAGATGCGTGCCACCCCCCCTCGCTCAGCTGTGAGCATACGCAGGGTGCATGCATTGGCTGAGTAAGAGCTGCAGGCCGGCCTCTCGACTTGCTGAGGGGAAGCCGAGATGCGGACAAGAGACATAATGCCTCGTGAGCTTGCACCGCAGCTCTTTACTCGTTACAGTATCAACATCGAGCTTCATATTGCCCGTTAAACCATTCTAGTTCTTTTGCCTGTCCTTTTTGTACGAGGTCTTTGTCTGTTGTCTCGGCTTTCCTGGAGCTCGCCTGCCCCGCTTTTCTACTTACATGACATCACACCCAAAACGGCAGGCACTCATTACCTCGGAGTATTTGGATTCCATAAGAACTTGAACTCGAGAAGAATACTCTCCAAAGACACAAATACAGACAAATACAGTCACAATGTCCAGTGTCGGGGGAACAAACACGCGGCAGCACGCCGGCGGCTACCTGCCCATCGAAAACTACGGCATCATCGGCAACATGCACACCTGCGCACTCGTCGGCATGGACGGCAGCATCGACTTCATGTGCTGGCCCGACTTTGACTCGCCGTCAGTCTTTTGCCGCCTGCTTGACAAGGACAAGGGCGGCTACTTTAGCGTGTCGCCGCCGCCGGGGTCCGCGTGCACCACCAAGCAGCAGTACCTGCCGTCGTCCAACCTGCTGGTGACGCGCTACATCCACGAAGAGGGCGTCGTCGGCGTCACCGATTTTTTCCCGCGACCCAAGTCCACAGCGGTCGTGTCGCGGGCGCCACGCGGCGACGGGCAGGGTCCGAGCATCAAGACGGTCAAGACGGTGCAGGAGGAGCTCAAGAAGTGGCTTGTGCGGCGCATCGAGTGCGTGCGCGGCACGATGACGCTCAACGTCGAGCTGTTCCCGGCCTTTGACTATGCGCGGGCTCCGCACACCACGACGCTCGAGCAGGAGGCAGTGGATTCCAGCAGCCAGACGAGCCGGGCGGCGTCGTTCTGGAGCGAGGACGTGCAGCTGCAGCTCGACGTGGTGGTCGACGACGTGTGTGGACACACTGATGGCCGCACTGGTGGCCGCAGCGGCGCGAGCCCCCAGGGCCCCGTGGTCCGGCTCACCAAGGTCAATAAGGAGGGCATGCTGGGCGAGGGTGTTGTGGCCGAGATTGTGCTGAGCGAGGGCGACTCGGTCTCGCTGGTGCTGCGGCGCGACGACCGCGACCCGGGCATCCTGTTCAAGGACAGTAAGGACCCGGCGCCCAACCATCACATCACGCCGGTCATCACCACGAGCGTGCTGGACACGCAGCAGCACGACACGCAGCAGTTCTGGTTCAACTGGATCAGAAAGAGCCAGTTCAAGGGCAAGTGGCGCGAGGTCGTGGACCGCAGCCTGATGGTGCTGAAGCTGCTCACGTACGAGCCCACGGGCGCCATTGTGGCCGCGCCGACGTTCTCGATCCCCGAGGACATTGGCAACTCGCGCAACTGGGACTACCGCTACTCGTGGGTGCGCGACTCGAGCTTCACCGTGTACATTCTGTTGCGCATGGGCTTCAAGGAAGAGGCCGACGCGTTTATGAGCTTTGTGTCGGAGCGCATCCTGACGTCGCGCCAGCCCGACGGCGCCCTGCCCATCATGTTCACGATCCACGGCGAGGCCGACATCCCCGAGATCGAGCTCACGCACCTCGAGGGCTACAAGGGCAGCCAGCCCGTGCGCATCGGCAATGCGGCGGCCTACCACCAGCAGTTTGACATTTACGGCGAGCTGCTGGACGCCATCTACCTCAACAACAAGTACGGCAAGCCGACAACGTGGGACCAGTGGGTGGCGGTGCGCGAGCTGCTGGACTATGCGCTCACGATCCGCAAGGACCCGGACATGTCCATCTGGGAGGTGCGCAACCACAAGCAGCACTTTACCTACTCGCAGGTCATGCTGTGGGTGGCCTTTGACCGCGGCCTGCGGCTGGCCGAGAAGCGCAACCTGCCGTGCCCGAACCGCCAACAGTGGATGCAGGCGCGCGACGAGATCTATGAGGAGGTCATGGAAAAGGGCTACAACCCCAAACTCAAGAGTTTTGTGCAGAGCTACGAGAACGACACGGCCCTCGACTCGTCCATCCTGATTGCGCCCCTGGTCTTCTTCATCTCGCCGTGCGACCCGCGCTTCCTCGACACGCTCGACCGCATCCTGCTGCCCCCCGAGAAGGGCGGCCTCACAAGCACGGGCCTCGTGAGCCGCTACGACACGGCGCTGTCCGACGACGGCGTCGGTGGCAAGGAGGGCGCCTTTACCATGTGCACGTTCTGGCTGGTCGAGGCCATGTGCCGCGCCGCTGTCTACGAGCCGCGGTACCTGGAGCAGGCGGTGACGCTGTTTGAGAACGTGCTGGGCTTCAGCAACCACCTGCACATGTTCTCCGAGGAGATCTCGCCCAGCGGCGAGCAGCTCGGCAACACGCCGCAGGCATTCAGCCACCTGGCGCTCATCAGTGCGGCGTTCAACTTGGACAAGGTCATTGAGTTGAAGAAGAGCGACGACAAGTTGTAGATAGAATGTGTAGAACATGGAGCAGACAGACTTGGAGAATTGAATACTTTTATGACAGCTGGTGATAAGCAGCGTGTAAATAAACAGTTGTGCTATAATAAGACAGCCGTCTGGACAAGACGGCCGAAGACTGCAGACGCAGTGAGTGCCGCTGGTGGCAACAAGAGACAACGAAAATGACAAACAGTAACCAAACGCCTCGCTATGGCCTGACAAGAAACAAAATAACAGAGTAAGCAGAGTAAGCAAAATAAACAGTGACAACAACAACAACAACAACAACAACAACAACAACACAGCACCACCACAACTACATCAGCTCCATCTCCATGTCGTCAATGGCCTTCTCGCCGATGGAGCTGAGACCGCTGCTCGGACTCCGCGACCCGCGGTCTGCCATGTCTGCGTCTGCATCCTCATTGTCGTTGTCGTTGTCGCTGTTGGCCCGTTCTTCCTCCACAGCCGGCATCTGCTGCCGCGCCGCTATCCGCTTCGCCTGCCACGACGCTATGCTCGTACAGTCGCCGCCCTCGACCACAATGTCGCCGTCTTCCGTGCCACGGCCGAGCACCGTGCTGCTGTACTTGGAGTCCTCGCCGCTCTTGCTGTGCTTCTTCTTGAGCATCGACAGGTAGTCCGTCTCTTCCTCGCCGTCGAGCGCGACGCGCTTGATCTCCTTGTAGCGCGCGCCGTGCACCCAGTCGACAAACTCGTCGACGCCGCGCGTGTCGTCCGACGACGAGTCGCGGCCTGTGAGGGCGCCGACGTCTTCGAGGGCGAGCCGGATGTCGGCAATGGACGGCACGATGCCGCTAAACTCGGAGCTGTTGTGTGCCGTGTGGTGGGCTGCGGCCTCGCAGACGGAGAGCAGGTAGCGCGCGGCGAGGTCGGTAAAGGCGTCAATGACAGACGGCCTTGCGGCGTGGTAGCCCTGCGCGCGCAGGATCTGGAGGATGCATGGGCGAAGAAGGGCGTGGAAGAGTGGTATATGGTGCATGACGGCGGTTGGATGGAGATGATATAGAGAAGATATAGAGAAGAAGAAGATGGAGAGTCGTCGAGGAGGAGGGGGGTCGCGACGGATCAAGGCGGCTGCCGATCAACGGCGCATATATAGAAGTTTCTTGAGTGCGCGCCGTATCCGTGCTGTTGCAGACCAGACGATGGTGGTCGGGTTGGCGTTGGCGTTGTAAAGCTGAGGCTGGATTGATGCAGGTCGTGGGCCAATTCAGGATTCGATGCTCGCGTAGAGTAGAGCTCTTGTGTGCTGATTGGTTGGTGGACGCAATAAGTGGGCACTATTGGTTATCCATGGCAGCGAAAGCTGGAACTCGTTCCTCTCAATTCTCATTCAATCCTCAATATAATTTACGTTCATAATATGAACTAGAGCTAGTATTTTAGTATAACTGATTGAGAGTTACAATAAAGTAAAGAATATGCGTTGGTAGGTTGGACTCTCTTAAGTTGATAGGCAACGATAGCATCACGTGCCCTGAGATGACCAAATCCCCTAAATCCACTAAATTACTAGTGTTCTAGCGATCTCTAGCGACCTGACGTCGTTTTGCCGGCTGCATTTCTTTTCTATTTAATTTTTGTTTTCCGCTTGTCTGTCTTGTCACTGCACCGGCCCCAACACCCTCCCCAATCTAGACAACTCGAATAAATGTCAGACTCTGGCTACCGGCGGAACCGTCGCCCAGACGGCGACCGTGACCGCAGCGATCGTGGTGATCGTGACAATCGCAACCGTGGCAGAGGCGGTCGCGGCGACAGAAACGATAGATCCGACAGAAACGACAGAAACCGCAGGTACCGCTCTCGGTCGCGCGACGACTACAGAGACCGGGACCGTGACGGCAGAGACCACCGCGACAGCAACCGCGACAGCAACCGCGACAGAGACGGCTACCGGGACCGCCGTCGCAGATCACACTCGCGCGACCGCAGTGACCGGGACCGCGATCACAAAGGCCGCGACCGCGGTGGCCGCTCTGACCGCAATGACCGCAATGACCGCAATGACCGCCGCTCAGCTTCGCCTGGCCGTGGCAAGATTGAACCTCCGCCCAGACGAGACACAAAGCATGCTGCCCCTATAGACAATACCGGCGACGACGACGACGACGACCGGTTCGGCATGGCAGGTCTTCCGAGTAGGCCTCGCAAAGACCTGCACATGAGCGTGCGCGTTGGCGATCTCGACGACCGGGAGATGGGCGGCGTCGAGGCGTACGAGCGCGGCCGCGAGAGGGACAAGAAAGCACAAAAGGGGGACAACAAGAAACAAGATAAAGATAAAGATAAAGAAGACGAAGACGACGACGTCGAGGTGGACGACGACGGCATGGACGCGATGCAGGCGATGATGGGCTTCAGCGGGTTCGGGTCGACCAAGAACACCAAGGTGGCGGGCAACAATGCCGGCGGCGTGCACAAGGCCAAGAAGACCGAGTACCGGCAGTACATGAACCGTGCCGGCGGATTCAACCGTCCTCTCAGTCCGTCGCGGTAGTTGTTCTTCTTTTTATCAGAGGTCAGAGGTTAGAGGCTTCTAAAAGTCTCATTTCATTCAAAATACTAGTGCTACAATAAAATAACGATACCCATGACAAGACCATCCAGACATAAGACATGACAGACCTAAACAACGAAGACCCAAAAACAATGATAACCCCAAAACAGGAAAACACAAACCACAAAAGGCGCCCAAGCTAATCGGAACTCGGAATAAACCCACGCTATTCAGTTCTCAGAGTAAACGTCGCGTACAGACCGCAGTGGTTGCTCCATGGGATCTGCAGGTATGGCGTGCCGACTTCGCTGTTGGTCATGCTCTGCGGCCCGCCCAGAGGCACCTGCTTAAGCATGCCCGGACGCAGCACCTCAATCGACCGCGGCGTTAGATGGTTATTCGGGCCCGTGTCACTGGGGGCGGCCTTGGTCACGGCGATCTTGTCCATGCGGCACGGCGGGTATGACTCGCGCGCCTTGGGCACCCACGTGTTGCCCTCCTGGCCCGGCTGCAGTACCGTCCAGCAGTCCACCAGCCCGTTGGCCGACACAATTTCGTCGTCTTCCTCGGGGATCACAGGACAAAAGTCGCCTGCAATGACTCCGCCCGAGACGCCCATGGCCTGGGCATTGGCCTTGAGCGCTTGGGCAAGAATCTGCATTTGTAGAGGCCGCTTGTTGGGGCGTTCCGGGCCGCGGTCGAGATGCACATTCACCAGGCGGTAAACGCGCGAATGGCCGCACGAAGTAGACGAGGCTATGCCCAGGTCGCAGCAGAGGGCGTAGCGGCCAAAGCGGCTGGGCAGGTCGATGCGCCATAGCGGGCCGAGGTCGTCGACCTCGAAGCGGTGGCGCGACGCCAAGGTCAAGCTGTAGACGGGGTGCTGCTGGTCCTGGAGGACCCAGGAGACGCCGGCGACATAGTAGTTGCCGCGGATCCAGTCGTTTTCCAGCAGGGCCTCGGGGACGTGTTTGCCGTAGCTGGCGACTTCTTGCAGAAATATGACGTCAGGGGTGTCCGACTCCTTTCTAGGAGCAGTATCGGTAGGTCCAGCGCGGCTGCATTGACGATAGATGGCCTCGAGGAGACGGAGGAGTCGGGCAACGGATTCGTAGGCGTGGGCGTCGATATTCCAGGTGACAAGGCTGAGAGGGCTGTTTGCGTTGGGCTGGGGGTTGCTGGCAGTGACACCATTGTACGCGACAGGCTGCTGCGGAAGATCGGCCCACAGGCCTTTCGTGACGTCGTAAACGGACCAGTTCAGTGGGACTGCGACGGCGCCCTCGAGCTGGAGCGGCTTAGTGTCAGGCATGGTGTGGGTGATGCGGTGTGGCACAGATGAGGCAGGTAGATGATGGATGCAAAAGCAAGTAGAGTCGAAGAAGATGAGCAGAAACGAATATGCGCCGGCGGAAAACGAGGACGGAGAGAGTAGTCAATCTGAGCTCGTAAAGGCGTCCTTAGTGAGTGGTGTGCAGGCTCTTGCTATCCACTTTTGGACGATCTAGTGTTGGAGATCAATATGACAACACGACATTTCAGCAGGGTTAAGCAGGGTTCTGGGGACAGAGCGAGATAAAAGAAGAAACGGGAATGGCAAATCAAGTGGGTTTCTCGTAACGACTAAGCGGCAACAGACAGGAGACACAACAAGCACCGAGAGCAGACAGCTGCCAGAAAAGCAGAAGGAAGAGTAACTTACTGCTGGGCTGGCTGTGGCGGGGTAACCAACTTTTGCTGCCGGCCTTCCAACTGTCTTTGTGACCTGTGCCAACTGCTCTGCTCTTTCACTACTGGTGGCCAGCCAGCGGCTCCTGCTGCACTTTCCCGTGATTGGTGAGACATGTGAGACAGCCGACAGCCTGCATTTCGATGTTGTTTATTGTTACCTGCTCGACTGCAGGCACTCGACTGTCATCCAATATCGCCTCATCCTCCTTGTCGTGGCTGTCGAATCATCTGCTCGCGTTCGCGCGATCTCGATGACGACGACGACAACCCAGCCAATCGTCTGGACGGTGGTTTGATTGTGTAGGGCTCTTTTTTTATGTCATTCGCTGTCGACATTTCTGCCGAGTTTTTTGTCGTCTTGTCCACCGTCTTTTCTGCCTCTGCTGCCTCGCCGTCTCTCCCGCGTATTTGGTACCGCCGCTGCGCCGGATTCAGCAGACACCGGAACCCGATGCAGTCCAGCGGATACTCGTCGTAGACAACAATCGCGTCCGGTCGCCGGCCTTCCACGGCGCTCGCAATCTCGGCCCACTTGAACGGCTTGTCCACAATCACGTGCGTCGCCTCTTCCAGGTTGCGCACCCATGTGGCGCCGTGCTGCCGGGCCTTGGCGATCCGCAGCTTGCGCGCTCCCAACGCGGCATCGGGGAGGTAGTAGAACGACAGGCCCGAGAAGATGTCCCGTCTAGATGTCGATGTCGATGCTGATGATGGGATGCTGGACAAAGATGTATTCTCGGTCTTCCTTTTCTTGGCCTGTCCACCTTGCGACGTGGGCAGCGGGTTGGACGATGTCCGCCGCAGCGTGGCCGACTTGCGCACAAACTCGACGGCCGACTGGGCGCGTCGCGGCGGCGGCGGGATCTGCGGCGGCGGGATGGGCGTCACCTTGGGCCCTGTCAAGTCGATGACCTGGGGTAGCGGTCGCGGTCCGGCCCTGGCGGAGCTCTCTCGCAGCCGCTGGTCTTCGGTTTGCAGCCGCAGCTGTTGTTGCCGCTCTTCTTCCTCTCTCGACTCCTCCTCCCGTCGTCGCCGTTCTCTGAGCTCCCTCCTCTCGGCCTTTCTCAGCTTCCGCCGCTCTTTCTCGGCTTGGGCGGCCTTGGCTGCGACTGCAAACGCCCTACTCTTGCGCCGGTGCTCAACCTCGGCATCGCTAAGCTTGGGTTTGATATCGATGTCGTCATCGTTGTCCTCCTCCTCCTCCTCCTTCTCTCTCTTGACAACGCTCTCTGCCGACAACGCCACTTTTGAGTCGTCGTCGCTCAGGCCCCAGTCGTCAAAGAGCGCCTGCTTTGCTCGCAGTGATGAAGACACTGACATGTTGACTCGACGGCGGCCGCAACCCAATATGCTATGCCATTCTGTTGTAGAGAGTAGAGCATGTACTGGTGATGTGGTGGAATTTGTAGGCAAAAATAAAAGGCAAAAAGGAAGGGCAAAATGCAAGGGCAAAATTAATAAGCAAGTCTAGGCAGCTTCAGAAATAGAAGGAGCGAAGCGGATTGGGGTTGTGTTACCATTTTGAGATCAAACATAAAGGAAGGAGCGACCAGCAGTTGACGACATGATCCCCACAATGGCACTACTATAACTGCTTCAATGAAGCAAAATAGCGAAATACGCGTCGCGGGGGACGTTAACAGCTGCACCACTATAGATGGCGTGTATTAGCGCGTGCCTGCCTAATCTAGATTCTCTTATTATCTTGATTTTTTACTCCGACTCTCTTGTGAAAACTTCGATGTTATGTAATCTTCACACTGTTGGCATGACTTGTTTCTCTCGTTGCATTGCTCAATCACGTCTTCCATCAGCTTTGCCAGTCTTCATAGAGAACTTCATTAGGTATATTATGGTATAAACAAGAAACGTGACGTGATGAAAGGCGAAAGACATCTTTCAGATATAGAACATAGAGAAAGAGAAAAGAAAAGAAAAAGAGAAAATAAAGATGAAGAAGAAGAAGAAGAAGAAAAAGAACAAGAAACCAAACACCGGTATCGTACAAGCAGACGTCATGGACAAGGACAAGGAAAGGCGAGTTGACAGGCTCGCGTGTGCTTTTCGGACTGTATAAAAAAGATGGTTTTGTAATGCTGATATTATAAGCACACACGCCGTCCGTCTAAAGCAAAAGAAACATGACTTTTTCTCTATTCAAGAGAGAGAGCCTTCAACCCGACAGTCGTTGTCATTGCGTGTGCGGCCCGTTTTGTGAAAACATGCGCACGTCGCGCAGCGGGATGTTGTTGCCCGTGCTGCTGTTGCTGCTCAGGTTGCTGCCCTTCTCGTGCGCGCCAAAGGCCATGGCCACGCCGATGTCGTGCATGCCCGACGACGCCGCGTGCACGCCGTGCATGGCGGCGGCGCTGGTGCTGCGCGGGCCCAGACCACCACCACCGATAGCGGCGCCGCCGCCGCCGTGGTGGTGGTGGTCGGCAGAGTACATGGACCCGGCCTCGCCGCCGTCGGCCTCGTTGAGCACCTCGCGCGTCAGCTCGACATAGTCGTAGGCAAACTCGCCAATCTCGCTGTCGTCGATGCCGAGGATCTCGGCCTCTTCGCTGGCGCGCAGGCGCAGGCCGGGGATCATGTTCATGACAAACAGGATCAGCGTGGTGCCGACAAACGAGTAGCAGCCGCCGCTGAAGGAATCGGCCAGCTGGATGCCGAGCTGCGCCCAGTGGTGGTTGAGCCAGCCGCCCTGGATGACCTGGACGCCGTCGAGGTGGGCGATGTAGTCGGCGGCGAAAAAGGCCGTGCAGATGTTGCCGACAAGGCCGCCGATGGCGTGCACGGCAAAGATGTCGAGGGCATCGTCGATGCGCATCAGGAACTTGAGCTTGGTGCCGTAGTTGGCAAAGCCGGCGCCGAGCACGCCGTAGGGCACAGCGGCCCAGGCGGGCACGTAGCCGGAGCCGGGCGTGATAGCGACGAGGCCGGCCACGACGCCCGAGCAGAAACCGACAGTCGACCACTTGCGCTCCAGGCGGTAGTCCAGGACACACCAGGTAATGCCGCCGACACAGGCGGCCAGGTTGGTCACGACGGCGGCCATGACGGCGCGCAGGTTGGCCGACAGCGCGGATCCGGCATTGAAACCGAACCAGCCAACCCACAGAAAGACGGTGCCGATGACAATGTGCGTGACGTTGTGCGGGCGGTAGTTGAGCTCGTGCGTGCCGTGGCCGCGGCGCTTGCCCAGCATCATCGAGTACGCAAGGGCGGCCGTGCCGCTGGCAATGTGCACGGGCGTGCCGCCGGCGAAATCAAGGCCGCCGAGCTTGCTGGTCCAGCCGTGCGGGTTCCAGGTCCAGCAGGCAATGGGATCGTAGATGACGGTGGCCCAGATAAACATAAAGATAACACAGGGCAGCATGCGGCCGCGCTCGGCGACGGCGCCGGTGGCGAGGGCGACAGTGATGGCGGAGAACATGCCCTGGTAGACGGCAAACAGGAGATCGGGGATGCGCTGGGAGCCGACGGAGGGGCGGGCCAGGACGTCCTTGAAGCCAAAGTTGGCGAGGTCGCCGATAAACGCGCCGGCGGTGTGGGAAAAGGTGAGGGAGTAGCCCCAGAAGAACCACTGGAAGGTGGTGACGGCAGTGGCCATGACGGACAGCCAGATGAGGGAGAGGGCCGATTTGCGGCGCGCAAGACCGGAATAAAAGAAGCCGACGCCGGGAATCATGAGCAAGACGAGGGCGGTGGCAGTGATCATCCAAGCGATGTCGCCTGTTTCGTACCAGATGTTGAGGTTCTCGGTGATGGCATCACCGCCGGCCATGCCCGTGCCATTGTAGGGGTACTTGATGACGTACGGGAGGTCGTAGAGATCGACGCCGTCGACGGACATGATGGCGTTGTGTAGATGTAGGTGTAGATGTTGCAGTGTGATGCCTCGAGTCTCAGGCTGGCCAGACGTATAAAGAAAAAAGACTGACGAAAGACCAAAATCAAAAGCAACGGGTATCAAGATACAGTATATAAGAACAGAAGAAAGGAAGAGGAAAAAGAACAGCTTGAAGAAGGGAGAGGACCCGAAGGGATTAAGAGCAAGACAAGAGCAGGTCTTAACAGGAAAATAAAAGGAATAGAAAGATGGAAAATAGAAAAAAGAAAAAGGAACAGAACGAGCACTCAAGAGTATTGAGAGAATACTATGTAGAAGCCGAAAGAGGCCGGAGAGACCAGAAAAGTGGGTGTGGTGGCATGCACGTTATCTTGAACCCCAGAGAGCTAGTTCTAGTTCTTAATTCAGAGAACACCAGCAGCTCGAGACTACTATGTACAATGCAATAGGAAATACAGGAAAGGTCACAGGTAGAGTACCAGGCAGAGTAGATGGCCGGAGATGAGGAGGTAGGGTGGTAGAAATCAAATAAAGAATAAGGAATAAAGAGAATTAAAAGAAAAAGAAAAAGAGAATAAAGAGAAGGGTAGGAACGAAGAAGAGGGTGTAGATGGCTAAACAGTGGTCAAACTTGCAATGGCATGATACGAGACGAGGGAGACGAGTTATATGTACGAGTGTCGGTGCGGTGACGTCTGTTTGCTTTCTCATTTACTTTTACTTTTTACTATTTGCTATTTGCTTATTACTTGATAGACCGAAATGTCTCTGGCATATTAGATGGTGAGCATCGCAATAGATGCACGAGAGATGAGATGCAATAACGATACTGATGGAGATGGTGAGAGGAAAAGTATGCGAGACACAGATGCGAATAAACCGTCCGGAGTGTTCCGCTGTGGCCGGTTGATTTGCAGAATACAAGTGGAATAAGAGAGGAAGCAGGCATAACCAGAGCAGGAGTATGTACATTGTACATTGTACATAGACAGACGTCAAGAAATTGCCTTTTGTGATCTGCTAGCATGTGCATATGAATCAGGAGACGGCTGTGGTGGATGAGACAGAGATGGGTAGCCTTTAGTGATTGATGTGATCGAGAGACGGAATAAGAAATAAAAGAAAGAAAGGAAACAAAAAAGGGAAAAGAGACAAGAGTAGGAACCGGCCGATGATAGTGATAAAACGACATTACGTATGAAGTGATTTATATTACCATGATTACGACGAATACTTGTCGGCATGATGAAGAAGAAGAAAAGAAAGTGCGGGTGGGCGTGGGAGTGCAGTGCAGTGCAGGGTGCAGGGTAGTAAGTGGCAGGGGCTGGTGGATAAAGTATGTAACTGGCGACTTGGACTCGATAGGCTAGCGATGGCGAGTGAGAGGTGGAAAATGTTATCTCTGCAATAGTAGTACATAGTACATAGTACTCAGCAGACATAATCCAGAGAATAACACAAGCAATGACTCCCTGCAAGGCTAGGGTTGCGTCGAGGACAAGCCAGGGGAGAGTGCTCGAAGATCAGAGGGTCGGAGGATGCGCGAAGATCATGAGGAGAGAGGAGGAGGAAGAGGAAGGAATACGGGGAGTGTAAATATTGTTTGATAGAGAGGGGGTAGAGAGGGAAGAGAGGGAGGAGGGTAGTCTGCAGAAGGACTGCCACTGCTACTACAACGCCGGAGTATTTGCGAATCATGGGGTACAAGGGCAGGAGTGCTTGTTTTGCATGGCCAGCATGACAGGATAAGATGTGCATTAAGATCACGAGAGGAAGGTCAAAGAGACGAGGCGAAACAGGCTACGTAGTACAGAGCAGGCGTGGGAGTGGCTGAAGCACGGAGTAAAAGGGTAGGACGTTTTCAATGTAGCCGTGATGAGTTGAGAAGAGCAGAGCACAGTAAAGAAGGAGCCAAGAGTGCACGGCCGTGATAAGAATATTAAAGTCCCGGTCGAGGCATGATACATGATACCAGATGCCATTAGAGATGAATTGAGAAATCAATACGCGTACTATGTAAGATGGCCAGAATCAAGCAGAACGTAGCATCGCCCAGGGGAAATGGACGGAGACGGGGAGAAGGGGCTAGACTGGAGAGAGAGGCTACTATGTAGAAGGGGGACGGAGCGAGGCTCGGTATTCCAAACAGGCCAGTGCTACTATGCTTCCAGAAACACTAGAAGGCGCGAAAGGACGCATACGAGTGGCGAGTAGAGAATATTACTAAATAGAAGTTGGATGCAAGTATAGTAATTAGATAGCAATTAAATTTTACAGAGCAATCTTGCGATGCGCCAGTGAGGAGACAGAGCGAGCGAGTGCTACCTTTACCTAGGTGTGACTCCGCCCTGCCGGCAGCGGGTCGATGCTTGATGCGTATTGCTGGATGTCGTCGTCGAGGAGATGTCGAGATCGAGGATGACGAGGACACCCGAGTCTACACCGTATACTACAGACTCCGTGAATACTCGCTGCAATAAACCCAGAGGCAGCACCCCAACCCACACCGCGTATCAATGCATCACCACTGGAATAAAAATGTACTCTGTACTCTGTACTCTGATTGCGATAACGCCCTCATCAACCACACACAAGATGGAATGTCGTTGAAAACGCCCGTCTATCTCCACTAGCGCGACTCGCTAGTCCCAGGGAGCAGGGAGGGTGGGGTCGCAGTCGCCCAACTAGGACTAGCCCCATGGGTCCGACTAAAGATAACCACTAACAGCGTGGTGTAAAGATAAGGACCGCTGCGGGCCGTCATTGGCCACGTTCGACCAAGTACACCAGCCTCCTTCTGCTTTGGTCAGTGGGGGTCTCTTGCTCTTTCTTGCTCTTGCTCTCTACTATGTACATCGCACATACAGTACTATGAGGACTCTTACAGCTGCACAGATGAGGCACGGAGATGAGGACGGGGGATCGCGAAACGGCTTGTGCATAGTCTGCATAGCATCAGGTGGTAAACTCTAAGGTCGGATGCGACCCTCCATTCTGCTTCGAATGTGCAGGAGTTGGTGATGGAATCACAGTACATCATACGTGGAGTTAAAGAGGGAGATCCACGCGAGAGCGAGAGACGAGAGATGACGTGGTGACGAGAGATTGAGCATGAAGAGAAACGATAGGGCATATGCAAGATACGTAGGACGAATCCAACGGCAGCCGTTTGCAAAAGCCAAACAGCCACAGCGGGTCATCTCTTGTCTCTTTGTCCTTGCGGCATCAGTGTAGTCTGTACAGGTGTGATACAGGGTAATAGAGTGAGTACACTGGAGAGCGCATATAAGAGTACTGTATGTACTACAGCCAACTACTATGTACACCTATTGATCAAACAAGAAACAGGCCGACGCTTCGAGTAGGTCGCAGTATCAGGTAGGACTGATGCTACTATTACGCCGCTACGTCAGGGGTAGTCCGTAATATTGAATGAGGAGCCTTGGGCAGAGGCGAATAACTGAATAGAGCGAGGAATTGGTAGAGTAGAGTACTATGTACTCCGTAGAGATAGCTTGCCGTACAAGTAGATTTTGTAGAAGCGTGGTGGCGCCAGTGAAGTGAAAAGAAAGCAAAGAAAAAGAAAGCAAAGAAGCAAAGAAAACAACCAGAAAAAGGAGCAGAAAAGAAAACTAAGCTATGTAAACCACCCCCAGCCAGTAACACGCCACGGCGGAATAAACACCCACCCGTTAGGGATGTGCATCCTGTCGGGAGTAGAGAGCACCCACTAGCTGCCGGGGTGTTTCTGCCGTATTAAAGTAGAGCAGACTGAACATGAGATGTGATGGTGGTTGAGACATGGCAAATGGCGATTGTCCATGTCTGATGTGCGCCAGGGAGCTATGTACAGGGCACGCAGAGCACGTACAGCCTCGGAAGGAGTAAGCAAGACCGCAAAAGCAAACAGAGGGGGACGAGCCAGCAGATCGCTCGCGTATAATATGAATAAGTGGTGTGGAGGCGAACTACTTGTTATTGTTTTTTCTATAAGATGCTTCTTTGTGTGTTGGTCCCGCGAGGGAGGCATTGTTGGGAACAAGGAAGCACCGAGTCAAAAGAACAAGCTGTTCCCGGAAGCTGGCCCGAAAGAATGGCAAAGCCAAAGTCAGCCTGCTCGTCGATTCCGATTCCCCCTCGAGATGACGGCAGTGTGCAGGTGAACCCATGCTGGACAATGTAAGACACGGCTGTCAGTTCGATCATGTATCTGGTCCACTGATTCATGCATGGTATTTATAGTCAATCAAAAGAAAGAAGAACTCTCCGACAACGCATTCGCGCAGGTGCAGACAGTCGTGATGGTGCCTTGGGCGACGTCAAAGCAACAGCACTAGACAAGAAAATACAAAGCTCAGGCCGCTGGTCTTCAGTCAACTAAACACACTTATTAATATCACGACGGCAACTGCAAGGGTCCAGACGTAGATTGCAGGCGAAGATTGATCTCGAGTGCTTCCGTCAAATCAGCCCGCAAATCAATAGATGCATTCAATGCACAAGTCCGCTACACACCACCCTCCTTTGTTCGGGCATGCAGATGCTGTTGCAAGATGGCCGTTCTTTGTCTGCGCCCTGTCAATCTGTCAACACCACTGCATCCGTCGTCTTATAATGCAGCAAAGCGAACGGCAAACAAGTCGGCAGTTCTGCAGCTTATCCAGTATCCTCACATCACATTTCCAGCAGTCGGCATTCACACCGTGGTAAATCTACGCGAGGAAAGTAAAAGACAAAGGCAATATGAATATGGTATTGGACGTGTCCAGCTATCTAACTAGTAATAAAGATTATCAATAATATGCCGCCATGGCTGCTGTATGAATATAATACAGGGAAATGATAATAGAAGGAAGTAAACTCGAAGAGATGCAAATATGCAAAAAAAAAAAAGAGTACAAGAAACCCAAAGTAAACGCCATAGATGCCAAATTATAGTACATGTCATGTTATCATGGGACGGTCGAGGAACATCAAGGAACTCAAGGAACAGACAAGAGTCTAGCAAAAGACTTAGGCCGCCGTGGCTGACCGGCCAATCATCCGGAACCGCTCCTCAAAGCCCTTGACCTTTTCGTCCTCGAGCAGGCGCTGCAGGCGCCGCGACTCGCGGTTCGCAACCTCGAGCTCCTCCTGCAGCTGCATCACCTCGATCTGCGCCGTGTTCATGCGGCCGACAACCTCCTGCATCTCGCGGTCCGCCGTCGACAGCGCCGCCTCGAGCTCGCTCACACGCGCCCGCAGCGTCGCCACCTGCGCCTGCTGCTCCTGGTCGGCAGCCGCCGAGTGCGCATAGGCCGCCGCCGCAGCAGTAGCAGCACTCGCGTTGCCGTTGAAGCTGACCATGCTGCCGCGGCTGCTGGGCCGCGACGAGCCGGGGCCCGCGTTAAAGGGCGGCACCAGCTTGCCGTTGACCGAGAACATCGGCGACATCGGCGACTTGAGGCTGCCAAACTGCGAAAGCATGCGCGGCGAGTTAAGAGGGCTCATGCGGCCGCCGCCGGGCGACACCGAGCGCACACCGCCAGACGCGTCGCGCAGGCGCTGCAGCTGCGTGTTGTGTGCATCCTTGAGGGCAGCAACCTGGTCCTCGTGGCGCGCAACGCGCTCTTCGGCCGCCGTCTGCGACGCCACCAGCTGGTCCTCAAGTGCCCGCAGGCGCGACTCGAGACCCGTGATGCGCTCCTTGTGCACGTGCTGCTCGGCCTCGCCGCGCGTCACCATCTGCGACAGGCGCTCGCGCAGAGTGCTGTTGGCGCGGATCTGCTCACGCACCTGCTGCGCCAGCTCCTCGACACGCCCGGCCGACAGGTCGAGCTGCTCAGACAGGCTGCGCTCGCTGTCCATGAGCGCCTTCTCGGAGCTGCTGGCCGCCGCAATGCGTGCCTGTGCCGCCGCCACCTCCTTGCGCGCGGCATCGCGCTCCGACACGGTCGCCGTCAGGGAGCGCTCGAGACGCTGCAGAGCCAGCGTCGTCTTCTCGTCGCCCGAGTCGGGCGTAGCCTTGCCCAGCAGCTCAGAGTACGAGTTGGCCAGGTCGTTGTACGCCGTCTCCAGAGCGGCAGACGACGTCAGGCCGTCCAGACCGCCCTCGCTGTCGCGCTGCATGAGCATGGCACGCAGGTTGGTCACTTCGGCCTCGGCGCGGTCCAGATCCATCTTCAGACCGCCCAGGCCCTTCTCGACCTGCCACTTCTGCTCCAGCGCCTCCTCGGCGCGGCGCCGCAAAACACTGACCTCGTCGCGCAGGGTAGCCACATCGCGCTCGTAGCCGGCCTTCTTGGGCGACGCCGTCAGCAGACGCGTGCGCTCAATTTCCAGCACGCGGATCTTCTTGTCGTTCTCGCGGTTCTGGAACTCTTGGCGCTCGAGCAGGCTCTTGAGCGCGCTGTGCAGTGCGTCACGCTGCGCCTCGACATCCTTGAGCCGCTCGGCAAGCTGCTCGCGGGACTCGTTGGTATTGGCTGCGGCGCTGGACGACGACGGCGGGCCGCCCGTCTGGCCGCGGTTGACCGTGTTGGACCGCGACAGGCCGCCCGTGGCCTGCAGGCGCATGCCGGCAGCAGTCTGCTCGCTGTCGGCGATAATAGTAGCGGCCGCGCTGGCTGCAGCAGAAGCCGCGGCGGCAGCGGCAGACCGGAGATCCAGGTTCTCCTCCTTGAGGGTCTGGAGCTCCTGCTGCATCTTGGTCGTCTCGTAGATCTGGCGAGCGTGCTCGGACGACTGTGTCTCGAGGCCCTCGACACGCGCGCGCAGCTGCGGCACAATCTCGTCGCGCAGGTTGTCGCGCTCGTTGGCCGCATTCTGCAGCTCCGTCTTCATGACCGACAGGAGATCCTCAAAGTTCTCCTTGACGCCGCGCTCCTCGGCAAGCCGGCGGCGCAGATCTTCGCATGTGCTCTCGAGCTGCTTGACGCGGCCGCTGGCATCGCTGTTGTCGCGCTGCAGGGCGTCGACGTCGATCTCAGCGGCGCGCTCGCTCAGCTCCTTGATCTGCTGGTCGAGCACGCGGCGCCGTGACCGCTCATCGGTCAGCTTGTCGGTCAGCTCGAGACGGAGCTGTGCTTTCTCTTGCTCAGCACGGCGCTGCACCTGTGCAATCTCCTCCTTGGCAGCGTCATAGTCGCCAAACTTGTTGTTGGACGTGCCCGAGTCGGAAAAGTAGTCACTGGTGCGCTTGTTGGCATTGCTGCCCTGGAGCTGAGAGCCGTTGTTGACCTCGGCTTGTAGGCGGTCAACGAGATCCTCCAGGTCCATCTCGCGACGGATGGACCCGGCCAGCTCGGCGCTGATGGCCTTGAGCTCGTCCTCCATGTCTTCAATCAAGCCCGTCGGCGAGAGCGGTGGTGCCACGTGTGATGAAGACAGGGCGGTGGGTGTGACCTGGGAGGTCGTAATAATAGGGGGGGTCTGCAGGTAGTCGTCGTAATAAAATGACGACTCGTCGCCGGAAACGTTGGACTTTGTCGGCGAGATGATTCCCAGCAGGTTTCTCGTCTTTTGGTTGTTGGAGTGGTTGGGGAAGCTGTCCTGTTGGTGGAATTGGGGCGAACTGGTGGTGGTGGGCGTGGACAGCGACGATGCATTAGTAAAGACAGTGTTGGGAGGCTGGAGAGACGAGGGTGATGACGGCGACGGCAGGGGCGAGTAGCCCTGGTCGGAGAATTCGGTGGACGCCGGGGATGCAGACGGCCAGCCAAAGAAAGTGCCGAGCTTGAAGGAGCTGGGCGACTTGGCAACGGGCTTCAGCGTGCTGGGGCTGTCGCCGGTGTTGGCAGTGTCAATGGTGGTAGCAGACGCCGGGGGGTTTTGCTGCGACGGGCTGCTGTTGTTGACGTCGGTGTTGATAACGGGCACGATAGACAGGGGAGCAATAGGAATGTTCTTGTCTTTAAGCTCGTCGTCGTCGTAGATAGAGTAGAGGGAGTTGCGGCTGTTGGGGGAGGCTTCGGGTTGTGTTTGTGTTTGTGAGACGGCGCGTTGTGCGTTGTCGTCTTTGGTATTGCTTCCGTTGGCGTTGGCAATGTTGGGGTTGTTGTTGTTGCTGATGGAACCTAGACTCAGATGTGGCGGGCTGGTCTTGCGAGTGAAAAGGGACATGGTAGAGCTGCGGCTGCGAGAGATGGAGGAAAGGGGAAATGTTTCTGTTTCCGATTTTGTTTCTGCTTCTGCCGGTGCTGACGCATGTGTGGGAGTAGAGGTAGGTGCAGGTGCAGGTGCAGGCAGTTCGTCCTTTGTCTCTGGTTCTTGTTCTAGGTCTTCCGTTTCCGTTTCCGGCTGGGCGGTAGACACTACAACTGTTTGAAGAGGTTCAACAGGCTCAGCAGGCTCTTCGTAGTCAGATTCGGACTGGTCAAAGTAGTCTGCGGGATCAAAGTGAGAGTGCTCTTGTTCTTCCTGCTCGCTGTAAAGATCGGCGGCGTGCTCAGAGTATTCACTCTGGTCGTGTTTGCCTCGGTAGTGGTCAAAGGCGTTTTGTTCTTCATCAACGTCCTCGACTGTAAAGTCAAAGGGATAGTCAGACTCGCTGTCGTGGTCAGAGTTGTCAACAACAGAGGTCACAGCGTTGTCCTCGATGGAGACAGGTGCGGTTTGAGAAGTTGCAGGGGTGCTGTCTTGAGAGTTTCGAGACGGCGCCGTTTCTGTAACAGCAGAAGATGGGGCCAAAGGAGCAACGACTGCCAAATCCAGGGAATAAACCTCTAGTTCGTCAGAATATTCCGAATTCTCGGAATGGTCAGAATGATCAGACTGGTCGTCCTGGTCTTCGGATTCCGCTTCAGAGTAGTCTGTGGTGTCCGTGTCTGGGACGGGAACGGTGATTGCCCTGGGCGTGTTAGTGCGTTTCACTTATTATAGAGAGCAAAGAAAAGAGCATCAAAGCGGAAACAAATAAGATATAAGACAAAGCACCGCCAGTCCAAGCTTCTCTTTCAACTGATGTTGACATATCAGATGGTTCTACGACGTGAAGTAGGCAAAGAAAAAATGGAAAAAAAAGAAAAGAAAAAAGAAAAAAACCTACTCCTTTAGGGAAAATAGTGTGGAAACAATCGACGTTTGTGATTTTGAGCGAGAGTGTTGCTGATACAATTCAGGCTCGTTAGGGTCAGACTCGGCTTCAACGTCAGACTCTTCGGCGACAGAGGGCGCGCGTGAGAGAGTGGATGGGACGTGAACAGTGGGAGCACCAGGACCGAAAAGAGCAGCAGTCTTGGGAAACTCGTACAGAGTGGGACTGTCAAGGTCACCGGAGCGAGTGAACCGTTGGTGTGGGTTCTGAAGGTCGTCTTCGTTTTCTTCGTTTTCTTCGTCTTTGTCGTCGTCGTCGACACCGGTGACAAACTGCAGAGAGCTAAACTCGGCTTCGAGCTCGCTGTCCAATTCAAAACAAGAGTCTTCGACCTGGGGCGAGATCTGAGGCGGGAGGTTGGCGCGAAGCTGGGGCAGCGGTGGCAGCGGCGGGAGAGCAGGAAGCTGCAGGGGCTCCTTGAGTTCTCTGGACTCGCGGACGCTGAGCAGTTCTTCGTGCAGGACGTTGCTGACACTACTCCGGGCACTGTTGCGTGCAGATGCAGAAGCGGCACTGGCGGCGGCGATGCTGGTGCGAGCACTGCTGCTGAGAGGCTTGCGGCGGATGGGAGCAAGCGGCGCGACGGAGGCCCTGTTGTAGGAGTAGGGGATGGGGTGGGCGGGGGTGGGCGTCTGGATGGAGGCGAGGCTCTGGGACCGTCTCTCGTAGCCGCCGGCGGCGATGTGCAGCGAGTGTTTGGAGTTTGGAGAAGGAGAAGGAGAGGGGGGGAAGACAGACGACGGCAGGGTGCTCAATGAAAGGGATGGCGACCTTGGAGCAATGCGCAGGGTGTCGTGGCTGTGGCTGCTGGTTGTGGGCGACGAGTTGGCTTCGGACTCGTCGTCGTCAGTGTAGTTGATCGTCTTCAAGGCCAGAGGCGAGAAATGATGCGAGTCGGCGACGGATGATCTGCGGGAGTCGTCGTCGTTGTGTTCGTAGTCGTCCTGGTCGTCGTAGTTGTCCTTGTCTTGGCGAAGGGGTGACGAGGAGAAGGATGTGTCGACGGTCGAGGCAGCGGTGTAGATGGAAGCGGGATAGACTGAAGAGGAGTCTGAGGTGGAAGAAAGAAGAGAGGAGGCAGACGCGGAGGTGGTGGTAAAGGGGGTGTGAGATTGGTCTCGAGGAGGCGAGGTAGTAGAAGAAGAGAGATGGGAGGAGGGTGAGGAAGGAGAAGAGTGGTGATCGTCTTGACGAGAGAAGAGAAGGTGGTCCGTCCGAGGAGGAGAAGCGGAAGAAGAAGAGATATCGAGAGACATGATGGGAGACGGGGGGTGTATATTAGAGAATATAGAAATAGATGGACGAGATGGGATGGATGGGAGAGGCGTGAGGAGTCGTCTGAGAAGACAGAAAGTCGAGACCGACCGGGAGGGGATTGCAGGAGTGCAACGGTAGAGGACGTGCGGCAACCGTGTGACGGGGGAGCATAGGAGAGGAGTAGAGAAAGAGGGTGACCACGAGGGAGGCGGGCCACGAGAGCAACGAGGTTGGCGGTTGGCGGCTGGTTGGCCAGGCCGGAGTAATGAGAGTAGAGTAATTACTGTAGAGAGTAGAGAGGAGCGACGTTGGAGGAGGATGTGATAGGTCGGATGAAGACAGGGAAGTGGTGATGGAAGGGGGTGGATTTGGGAGGGGGTTGAAGGGGAGGGAAGGGGGAAGGGAGAAGGGGTGTGGTGGTACGGTGGTAGCCAGTAAAGACAGTGGTAGGACAATCAGTACTATGTAGGGTGACAGTCAAGAGTGACAGTAAAGAGGCCAAAAGAGTGACGGACGGTAAAGAGTGAGCGGCGTCTGAGAGGCGTCGATGTCCAGTCGAGGACGGAGGACGAGCAAACGGGACAAGCGCTGCCAATCAGTTGGATAGTTTGATTGTTTGGAGGAGAAATGGCAAATCAAATGAGGGCCAGTAGTATCGAGAGTAGGGTAGGGTAGAGTAGGGAGAGTAAGGAGACTCGTTGGGAGAGAGTCAAAGGTTAGGTGAGATGGGAGATTATGAGATGAGTGATCTCCAGTGTGGGTTAGTCAGATAGGGTAGACGAAGGGAGATCGCGAGGAAGGAGCGTGCACTTTGTTGAGCAGCAAAGGGAAAGAGCAACAGGCATAAACCACGAGCAAAAGGTAAAAAAGAGGCAAAGAGGCAAAAAGAGAAGGAGAGAAAAGTCAAACCGACAAAAGAGAAGGAGCGATGGACACAGCAGCCTTCAAAAGGCTTCACGACACGTCGACGCCATGAACATACGTAGGCGCAATTAGCATTATTGCTTCATTTTTTGCTTGTCTTGTGCAGAGATAGAGTGCCAGCATTTTACGTATACGCATTCGCATTCTCCAGGTAATCAATATTCCAGCGACGCGTCATGGCAGCGGCGAGGCTCGGCGCGAGCTTGGACGGCTGAGGCAGCAGAATTGTATTTAATGGAAGAGGGATCTCTGCGTCTTTGAGAGAATAATGTGTGTACGGAGTATGTATGGAGACGGCGGGTGGGGATAGCAAAGTGAAAAGCGAGAGAAACGAGAGAGCTTCCTTTCTACAGAGTATTCTCTACTACTCCGTACATAGTATGCTACTTACTATGTGTACCTGCTCATCAGTGGAGATATGTCGGCGGCAAGCAAAAGAGGGAAGCGATATGCAAAGAGAAAGAATTTATTGAGTGTTGGTTTGATTGTGTTGATCGCTGTTGTGGCGTTGATGTGAGGAATCGGTATCAGTGATCACAAAGTCGAGATGGGATGAAATGATATTAGTAATTGTAGAGGGAAGGAGCTGCAACAAAAGAGAAGCTGAAAAGAGCGACCTTCCATTCCTCTGCTTCGCTGTTCTCTCCTTCCTCTTCTCTTCCTTCCTTCCACTACTCTGTACTTCACTGTCAAGCTCCCCACCCAATCAACGCGCTGCTGCCGTGGAGAACAACCCCTACCGTTGCAGGGGCATTCCCTTTCCAGCTAGCGCCTACTAACTCCAAATATGCTCCAAATGCAAGTCGCTCTCTCTCTCTTTTGCTAGCAGAGTACATGCGGTGGATCTGCAGCATAGTAATTTCGATCCTGAGTTCTTAATTTGGGTGTCGCCCTTTCCTAATCTGTCATGGGAAATTAACAATGGGGATGCGGTTCGTGGGTGGTATTTAAGTATAAATATTTAAATAGTAGCCCCTGTCTGCATTGCTGGAATGTCTGTTACAGGCTGCACACCAATGCAAGCTATGCGGCTGTTGAATATAGCCAACGTCTTCAGCATATTTGGAGTGTATTCGGTATGCAATCTGTAATAATGAAACCCGCAAAAAGAGGCGGCCGAGGGAAGGGCCAAAGATGGTTAGATGCTTCTGCATACTATGTACGGAGTACTCCGTAAGATAGTACTATAAGCACAAAGAGCGTGCAGGCGCTTCTTTGTTGTCTGTCTTCGTCGTCGACGCGATGCTACGCTATCCCCTGACTATCCCGATTATGCCAGGGGTTATGCCTGTCATCAACAACGGGCGAGTGGCTGCTCGGCTGGCAATAGCGGGTGAATGCGATGCTACGCTGTAGTTTGTGTCCTGTCTACATAATGTAGAGTATTGTGTACTATGTACTCCGTAGAGAGGCAGAACGAGAGATGAACGTGCTCTCTTGGTGGGCCGTCTCCACGAGTATTCAGGGGCAACGATGGAAATAGAGTCTCCGTAGGTAGACATGTTGCAGCAAGTAGCAGATAGCAAATATCAGGGAAGCGGCGGAGTTGATCAAGGCTGATGTTCGGAGTCTACGGTACTGAGATCGAACACACAAAGAGAATGTTGTCGAGTTGAAGAGGCGAGCGGGGCGATTCAGGGGTATCTGAGATCGCTCAAATGGCCAGGCCTGGCCACCACCTGTGGAGGAGGGAGCCAGGAATACAGTATGGGAAACAAAACGTGAAGGAAGCATGCCAAAGACAGCAGATGCAGCGAGACATACATACCCGTACATACATAGTAGTACAGAGAGAGAGGGAGAGACAATAAACAGTGGACTTTCTACCGACTCCATGTTGTGCCCCTTCATACTGTACTCCGTACGTCGTAGATGAGAGACCAGCGTCACGCTGTGTCTGCCAGGGGTATTTGTCCATTACGACGTGGGCCACAATGGCGGTGAGAGGGAGAGCGAAGAGAGCGAGAGAAGAGAGAAAATACATAGTACATACGGAGTAGTAGAAAGGAGAATAAAGATTGGACGAAACAAGGCTGTGCACAACAGCATGACTTTGTTTCCTGTTTGTCTGCTTGCATTGTTGGGCCTTGCTGTCTTTGTGCCACCGGCTCGAGTCTGCTTGAAGCAATATAACAAGTCTATGCAAAGTTAGAATGTAGTAGAATAGTAAAAGTAGAGTCGACGGCCGGCAGAGATTGGAGCAGGGTATTGGGAGCACGACAGCCAACCACTCACTGGGCGAGACGCCAGCTGATAGTCGGCACCAGGACAGTGCTTACTCTGTACTTTGCAGCGCCTATTTGCTCGAGCCGTAAATGAACAGCACAAAAAAGGTACTGCGTAATACCGTGTGATCGATCTCGGCGAGGCGCCTGTAATACGATGTTCATGTAATACAAGAAAAAAACAGACGCAAAGTAAACATACGACTGCAAGTGAATCATGCTGTGTCTCCATACAGAGTACTTGATCCAGCCGGATCGGCTTGATCTACGATCATGGCCACGGCTACCGCGACGGCCAGCATGCCTACTGCATGGCTCTGCATCTCTGCGTCTTGAATACTCCTGCGTCTGCGTCTTTTATTTCGCGATCAAATTATGGTTCTTATAATTCTTATGATTATTATGGTTATTATGGTTATTATAAAGTTGTAGAAATGCAAGACATCAGTAATTAAACATTTGTTTTCCATCCAACTCATAGATTACTGTTTGACAAGTGAGACGATGTAGACGGGTGTAGATGCATTGGATTCGAGACATGGACGCCGCAAGGTGCACCTGCTCGGGAATGCGTTCTTCTTTATTCTTTTTTCGTCATTTTGCGGTTGGCTGCTTGGAATGTCGCTTGTGTCGCGTATAATGAGGGTATTAAATTGATTTCTGTTGGATTCTATAACCCAGCCTCGTGCTGTGTCTTACAGGTCATCACCAACGAGGATGCTCATGTGACCATAGTCCTCGCCACTACATGTGACCATATAATAGG
Organism: Ophiostoma cf. undulatum; assembly: GCA_022392935.1. NCBI lineage: Eukaryota > Fungi > Ascomycota > Sordariomycetes > Ophiostomatales > Ophiostomataceae > Ophiostoma > Ophiostoma cf. undulatum. The sequence continues at coordinate 371,480 of JAKRGL010000031.1, forward strand.
CGAACATTGTATTTGTTTTGACTGTAGGCTGTGTTTAGAGCTCTGTTGGCAGATGGTATTTATTGCGACAGAGTGACTGTTGATTCAATTTTTATTTTATTAGGTTTAATGTCTATTTTAATTTATTTAAATAAGAACAAAAACTTTAACCATTCTAAAAACCATACAAAAATCACTTAAAAACTGTGAACTCATGTAGTAAAAAAAAAGAGGGAGAGAACCAAAAAGAGTCAAAGAGTCACTCGCGACCCTCACAAGGCTGCAGCCTATTTCGGCCGCGATGCAAGCCGGCGTCACAAACAAAGTTCACTCTGGCCCTGGCTGCACTTCACGTGCATCTGTTGACTCTATTTAATCCCCAACCCCTGCCATCATCCATCATCTGCCATCGCCTTGTAAGATGCAGCTGAAACGCCTCGCGGACGAGTACGGACTCGACACAGCCGTCAAAGCCTCGTGCGTGCATCGCCTGACCTGTTGGATTAAAAGAGATACGATTATGAGAAGACTACCGTGTATAATAAGAATGAAAGCAGCATATTAGATCATAAAAAAATATAAGACGCCGAATAACAACCATCCATCCATCCTGGTATCCCATTGTCCCGATACACATCCCGAGCAAACGTGAGCTTGCATCTAGCCATCTAAGAGACGAAGAAATTGAAATAAAGCAGCAGACAACAACGAAAACAACGAAAACAACGAAAACAACGAAAACAACGAAAACAACGAAAACAACGAAAACAACGAAAACAACGAAAACAACGAAAACAACGAAAACAACGAAAACAACGAAACAAATTAAAACAAAGAAGGAATAAAAATGTCCACACACCATCTGCCATTCTCGACAAATATATTGTGGATGCCAGACTGTCCTCCGCCATCTCTCGACTCGCTGCTGCCAGGCGTCTTTCGCGAAGAGGGCCTGCCCGGACTGTCCACGCCCTCCCTTGCTTCGTCGGCGTACCTGGCCTCGGAGCTCGGTCTCGGCCGCCTCGACGGCTACGACCACCACTGGTTCTGGCTGCTGGGGTCGCCCGCGCTGCCGAAGCCCTTGCACGACTGTGTCCACCGCGGCCGCACCATCTGCATCACCGAACGCATGGACCGCCATCTGGGTCTGGGACTCGGCGGCGGCGGATCCCGCAGCGGCGGATCAAAGAAAGACCTCTTGTATCTCAAGCCGCTGCCGCGCTTTTTGATCGACACCCGCTTCTGGGAGCAGGTCCTGTCGTGCGCGTGTGTGCCGGGCCGGGAGGTCGAGCCCAAGAGGAACGAAAGAAATGACAAAAACAAGCAGAACACAAAGACATCACGGGAGAGTATGCATTCCAATACATCGGCGCGCACTATATGCGACAAGCGCCACCTGTGGGACTGCGCTCTCGGGTTCCTGTACTCGTACGCCGCGCTCGTCGCTCACGAGAGCGATTTCCGTATCGCCCAAGAGCACGGCCTGCTGCCGCCCGAGATCGGCTGGCCCAGCTGGCGTCTGCTGTTGGGCGAGATTGCATCGTCGCCGGACATCGCTAGCCACCGCTTCCACAAACGCTTCCTGTATGGCGAGCTGCGCCTGAACCGCCTGCGCGAGATCAGCCAGCTCAGGCGCGGCGGTCTGCTGCCCGTGCTGGTCGGCCGTCTCGACCGCTTTGCCCGCTTCTTCCAGCAAAACGTGCGCTGGCTGGCCTCGCTCGTCGCATACATCGCCATTGTTCTGAGCGCGCTGCAGACAGGCCTGACCACAGACGCGCTGGCGGCAAGCAGTGCCTTCCAGTCCTTTTCGTCGGGATTTACGCTGTTCTCCCTTGTTGCACCGCTGTCTATTCTGTTTGCGTTTGCGCTCTACTTTGGCCTCTCGCTCGTCTACCACGTCGCCGTCCACCTCATCACCAACCACTTCATGGTCAGCTCCCAAGGCAAGGCCATCCTCGCCGGCGCGGATGTATTTCACCACTGGGACTCCAAGAGCGATGTTTAGGACCGTCCCAGGACTATGGCAGAGTATAGAGGGGTCCAAATACAAGCGACTCATCAGGCGCATAGCTGGAGGCCCAGAGAACGTCCTGCCGTCCTTCCACGACCAGCTGCTCGACTTCGTTTGTCGCATCCATAATCTCCGACAGCATATCGCCCGAATGGAGGCCGCGCAGGCACGCAAAGAGAACCGATGTGCCAAAGTATTCGTTGAATTGGGCAACGGAACGGCACGAACGTCCTCGCAGAATTTGGTGACAGCCGCTGACAGCCTTTTCTACCGCACCGACCATTTCTGCCATGTTCACAGCCACGGCGGTATCCGGGACATTGCTTCCATTTTCGTTCTCCTCGTTCTCTTCGCGGCCCTGCAAGTACATGGTCCGCAAAGCCACCATGTGGTACAGTATACCAACTCCAAAGGTGTCGTGGCAGAGGTCGAGCAGCCAGGTTGTGTCCGCGGCCCAGCTCTTTTGAATGTTGAACAAGGCGTGGGCGCTGTCAACAGCCGGCGACGGAAGCACGCGACCGGTGTGAATGGAAATGGACGTGGGCGCAATGGAGCCGCAGAACGCATCGTGGTGGAGAGCAAGAAGAATGCGGTGTGTTATGACCTCAATGTACCGCAGCTGGATGTTTGATCGATGCACCTGCCTGACCGAGCGTGCATCCGCACTACCGTGGTAGACACTAAACTCTCCCAGCTGTCTCTGGATGCGAGAGCTGCACGCTGCGACCCGCCGAGGCGAAGGGGACGGCTTGTACGGGGAGTTGACGGTGTTGACAATGTCGGCCAGCACGAGAAGAAACGAGGACAACTTGTTCAGATAGAGGCCGTCATAGTCGGGTGGTGGCGGGGATGAATACAGCGATCCCGATGAATCGGAGGCAAAGTTGGAAATATCCAAAATGCTACACAATGTTTCCGTCGTAGTGTCCGTAGTTGCGTGGCCCTGCGGGGGCTCTGCATCGCCCATTTCGCTTTGCATGACTGTGCCTGACCGCAGTGCCGTTTCCAGATCAAGCAGCCGCACTGTAACCCATACGCGGCGCCGCACCTCGGCCTCCAAAGAGTCATGATGCTCCATGGGCACCTCCATGGGCACTGCTGGCTCCCCAACCGAGGCTGATCGGTGCAGTTGTAGTGCTTTGGCCGTCTGCACAGTCAGAGCCATGAGTGAGACCAGAGGTCCATATGTCCAGTTTCCGCCGGGACTGCCGCCACTGCCCGGTAATTCAGAAAGTTTGGCAATCGCCATCAAGCATAGGGTCCGTACTGTTGAGAGGGTCGGGGCCGTCATGTATAATGACCGACCGAACGAAGCTTGTGCTGCACTTATAAAGGCGCCGACCCATGCACTGGCTGACTGGGCTAGGCCGTTGAAGAGATAGTCAGGCGCTGTCTCTGCGCCCAGCCCGAGAACCATGCAGAATTCGGCCAGCCACTCGTCGGAGACAGCCGTACCAAAGTCGTACCGCAGCTGACTCGGATGGAAGAGACAGTGCGTGGCACCGAATGTATTCAGGTAGTTGCTCACGAGCGCGTCGATGACGTGGCTTGGTGGAAATGAGCGCAGGACCTGTTCTTTGCTGCAGAAACTGGCTCCAAAGGGAAAATTGGCGTTGTAGTTGACAGCCGCAAACAGGCACTCAAGATTCTTGACTTGGCTGTACCGCTGCTGCCAGCGGGGTTCGGTGCCAAGTAGGTACGGCACGGCTTCTTCAAACTCGCATGAAATGCGCATCCAGTGAGAGGCCCCTCTCAGCGGCTTGGCCAGCGGCTGAGACACCTCCCACTCGTCTTCCTCACTTGACCCAAGAGACGTGCCATTTGTTGTTTTTGATCCAGGCGTGCCCCGAAAAGAATAATGCGAAGAGGACGAGTATGGCGAGCCGAGCGAGTCGGCCGGACTCGACCCGCTCTTTGTGTCGTGCCTGGACCCCTTTCGTGTTTTCTTGGAAGTGTTACTGCTGGTTGAGGGTGGCGGCTGATATGAGCACTCGTTAGGAATGCCTGCAGCGAGGCACCGCGAGCATGGTAGCAGCCTGTCGCATTTAAGCTTTCTGCGATGGCAAGGGATACAGACAAAGACTCGTCTGTTGCGTCGTTGTGTGCGGACCAAGGTCTGCGGAGTGAGGCCGTTGGGGTCAGAGATGGAGAAGGTGGTGAAGTACGCAGCCGGGATATCGGATGTGTCACTAGCCATTGTGCTGTAAGTTTGTCAACAAAGACCGCCGGCTTGTTGCGGACTTGTGCCGGGACGTGTGGTCCAGGAACAGACTAAACAATGTCTTTCCTGGGGAGGCAAATCCCAATGCCGACTACCACCCAAAGCTCGATCAAGCAGTTATTTGGTAGGCTAAGCTGGGGACTTGAGATCAAATAAGACTGAGAGAACAAAGGAAATAGGAAACAAAACGATGGTGATCAGATGGGATTTGCTAAGGTGAGATAGATGGACGGTTTATAATATAGAGGCCAAGCAGAAGTTATGGAAGGAAAAACACCAGGTAGGTAAAGGTAAGGATACAGAATATAAAATATAAAATACAAGATACAAGATACAAGTATAACATACAATACAAAATACAAAATACAAAATACAAAATACAAACTACAGTCCAAGTTACAGATACCAGAAAGACTAAAAATGGGGTGTGGCTGCCTGTCATAGGGCTTGACCGCAGTTGCACCGTTTGGAAAACGTACCTGGTGCGATCAAATTTGGAGCGGATAAAGATGAATATGGACACCAAAGATGAAGGGAGATAAAAGAATAAAGGCACAATTACATAAAATAATAAAGGAACAAGTGGGATGGCCAACGGCCTGGGGAAGTGGATACAATAAAGAGTGCAGAATAAAATAAGATGCAGGAGACGCAGAAGACGCAGAAGACGCAGAAGACGCAGAAGACGTACTCTGTAGATACATACTTTGTAGATAAGTGGAAGAACGGCCAGCGGCGACAGAGACAGACCTGGAGTCCTGCCCTTGATGAATGATGAGGCGATAGTGGCAGTACGGCGAAGAGGAGCGGACAAGAGGTAAACGTAAAAATGATCCAAGGACACCAGAAGAATGGGGTGACAGAGGCGAGTCGAATCGGCCATACTAGTACAGAGCAGACAACAACGAAGAAATAAAAATACCAAAGCAACACGAGGCAGCCACATCGTCTCGAATAGGAGTGTGATGCAGGTTGTGTGCTGCCAGTCTGACACCCTCGTCAACGGCAGGGCTAGCACCATACATGGACTAACGAGCACGTGTTTCGTACTGCTGTATAGAGTAGAATCATCTGTGGTCGCGGTGTAAAATAAAGTGCTTTGTACTGGCGATGATGGGCTTCATGATGAAAGCTTGGACGAATAAGCAACCGCCAAGACTCGTGTCAGCGATGAAGGATGCCGCAAAATCGGTGTCTGGTTCCTAGTCTGCAGCGTGATTACTGGAGCCGTTGTAATGCCTCTTGATGGCACCAGAAAGCAAATGCCGGTCCCTGTAACCAGAGAAGCAGAGAAGCAGAGAAGCAGAATGAGGTTTGATTCACACTCTGCAGTGACAGAATATCGGCTTTTTTAGGATTAGTTCCGTAGCGAGTCAACCAAGACAGCAGGTACTGTAATTCCGTCTGCTGCTGATCAGAAGGAGGGTCTCAGGGCGAGGGACCGATGCAGAGAAGCGAGAGGGCCAGCCAACCTCGAAAGACCCCCCGAGACGCAAAGCTTCCAAGATAAAAGTACGCACTCTGTACATCTGTATCGACGGAGGACGTATCCTGATTGAGCAATTTCGAGGCAGAATGCCATCTCCCCTCAGTCTCCTCAGTCTCCTGTACATAGTACAGAGTACTATGTATGTTGTCGTATCAAGGCCAGGCCACACACACACCCACACCATGCCTACTTCGCTGATGGACCCATGCAATGCAGGCTGATCCACCTCCGCATCTGGGCACCCTCCGGCCCGTGTCTGTTGGTCTTTTGCTTGTGCTTTTCTGCACGCACTTTTAATAAGAGCAAAGACAGAAGAGGGCCGTAGGACTTGCGAAAAACTCTGAATTGAGTGTGACCAAGACAGCAGTGTGTCTGTCTGCAGCTGATCGGCAAACTGACTCTTTGGGCTCGCTCTCAAGCCCCCCTCACGTGGCGCAAGGTCTGCGTGATGACCGTTGCCAAAGTGAGGCTGATGGTGGGCGTGATGAGAAAGGCTGAGAACTGGAAACAGGGAAGCGCGCAAGCCGGCCAAGCGAAGAGTGGTTGCTATTGGCACACCGTCTCTTTGTCCCCTTGTCTCCTTGTCACCTTGTCACCTTGTCTCTTCGTCTCTTCTTCTTGCGGCTTGGACTCTCACAGACTGAAGTCCTGCACGTCGCTCGTTTGAAGATGTCTTGGGATTGGGGTGGTGGGGAGTGGCAGCGTAGGACCCAGTTTCTCTGCACATGCATATGCATAGTATGCGTATGCGTATGCGCATGCAGCTCAGGTGGGAGTACAAGCAAGGTGTACATGTATGCGGATGTAATGGGTGCCAAAGCTTCGCCATAGTAGGCAGAGGAGATGACGACTGGCTGGGGGTGGCCTAGCCTGACACGACTAGCTAAAAGGAGAGATAACAGTTACCTCTTACCTGCTACGGAAGGAGGCAAGGCGGTGAAGCAATTACAGAAGGCAGTGACGACATGCACTGGAACGGCTACAGAAGAGACAGAAAAGGAAAGGGCGATGGACAGATTAAAAAAATCATACGATGGTCCTAGATATGTCGGCATGTGCCCATTGGCCATGGGTTTGGTGTACTATATATGGTTTTCCTAGTAGCCAACCAAAAAGGAAAGAAGGCAGGAGGCGGCGACGGAGAACCTGCTTGTCGAAGCTTGGGCGAGGAAAGTGCGATGGACGACTGCTGCATGCACTCACTGATGGAAGTTACGCGAAAGGACCGCAAGGCAAATTGCGCATGCGCATATTATGTTGGTTCCATGACCTGTCATCAATTGTCATGAAATTTATTCAAGTTCAGCCAAGTTTATCCATATTTGACTAAATATTAGCTACCCATGCGTTTTAGACGCGAGGGCCGCGCCGAAGACAAGTGCTAGAGTGTTTGTTGTAAAGCAACTATTGCCTGTTTCGGTAATAACATTGAAGAAAAGTGGAACACAAGCGGTGATGCTGAGGGCAGAAATCGAGGTGGAGTGAATCGTTTGTAGCAGTAAAAGCTCAATAGTGAACCAAAAACTGTGATGGACAAGAACAAATCGAAGCGAAAAGATAGAAGAAGGGAAAAAAGAAAATAAAAAACGGACGAGTGATGGGACAAGGTGAAGAAGTGATGAAAGCAAAGAGGAAGTGGGTGGTTGTCGGCTGTTGAAAGCACAAGACCCATGCATGGGATTGTAAGATTACTGCTTACGGCACAGCTCTGATTTATGGATGATATACTGAGTAAGTGAGAAAGGCAGCTCGTACCTGCAGGGTTGAGCGCATTTAATGCCGGTTCGGCAGACGGCATCTTGATATACCCTGCTTGAGACTTGAGGCGAGGAGAGGGGGGGGATAGATGAGCAAAAGAGGAAAAGAGGAAGAGGAAGAGGAAGAGGAAAACAAGATGCCAGAAACGATAAAAAACCAGAACGAGCTGCACAGAATCACAATTTAATGCCGATGCCAAACGAGACGGAGCCAGAGCAACGGGACAGGCTAGGACGTCGAGAGTGAGACTGGCGCCCCAGTGAGACCTGTTGGTATTGCATGGCATAGAGTAGTCTCCTCCCAGACTGCTGAAGGCTGCCGATTGCATGTGCATGGCTGCATGGATAACGGACTAGGACCCAGAATGGACTCGGAGTGGAAGAAGAGGATCCAAAATGGAGGAGATACTCCGTGATCTACATAGTACCGCCTGTCTGTAAAGCCTCTGGTGGCCAAGAATAAAGTAGAATTAGTGTTATCAGAGAGGGGAAAAGGTACAATATTACAGTACATACCCAAGGTCTGTCAGCCACCCGAGCTATGCTATCGGACAAAGCCACCAAGCTGTCAGCCACTGGGCCTGATCACAGACACCTTCAGCCAGTCGGTCAGTCGGCCAGTCGGGGTCGGTGAAATCGGTCTTATTGCAAGGTCAGCAACAGTGCGATCTCTCGCGTCAAACGTCTCGAAAGCGACACTATTTGCTGATTATATGATCAGTCCTAGAGCAAATAAATCGGTAATAGACCGAATGGATAGTGCTTGATAAGCCCGGACGTAACGCCGGATTTACTTCGTACTATCTCGCGACAAGGTGAGCTGGTGATGGCTTTTGTAGAGAATAGTATCGTTATGGACGAGTTATATACATAGAACAGAGCACAAGCATTGCAGGATTACACAAGCACAGGTGACACAGAGACAAGGCGGTGAGACAGTTGACAGATGCAGATGTAGATGACGGATAGGATGACAGTTGACGCTGGTGCAGCGTGAGATGAACCGGCTTCTCGGGACGACAGCTGCTGTTGGGTTTAGAGCTCGCCGTTACACCCCTATTATCTGTCGTCTGTTATCTATTCTAATGCCATGCTTTCTTCTTCCTCTCACTGATTGCCGTCTGACTGCCACGGCTATCGCCATCTGACAACATCAGATTCGATTTTCTTTTCTTTTTCTGTCTCACAGTCTCACCGCCCGTTGAGTAATGATACAGTATTCATCACACAAGATGCCAATGGGGTGGCCATGGTCCGTTAGCAAAGAACAAAAAAAAAGGCTGCCGACGCAATCGATTATGAGGTCGCATCCATCGAGCAGATGACCTGTATATTACTACGCGTAAGCCAGGTGGCCGACCATTGCGGTATCGACCATTCGAACTCTCTGGCTGTTTCCTGATAATCGTTTCCCATCATCCGTGCGCCTCATCATCTTGTCATCATTGCCATTGTCATTGCATTGTTATTGCCATCAAAAGGTTTACCTAATCAAAAGCGTGCCGTTCGTCTTTTTTTTTTGCGCCCCTTGCAGACGCCCGGAAGCTTAACTGCGTGCCAATCACAAAGAACAAAATAAATATAAAAAAGGAAATGTAAATAATTGCTCCGGCTAATCCGTCGACTTGTCGATATAGTCCGTGCATCGTCACATTGTCTTTGCGTCCGAGTAGCAGTACATAACCCACGTGACTTGTCGGAGCGCCTTCCCCCGTGGCCAAAAGCAGATACTATAATTTCAGTTCCAAGATTCGTCAGGAAATGGGAGTTTGAACAATGACCTCGGAGGGGTGACTATCGTAAGATGCGGAGAGAGGCGAGAGGCCAGAGTATAAGAGGGCGATGTTGAAGGGGAGAGCATGGACACGCCGTTAAGCCTCTCCCAAGCAAAAACCTAAATGCATCTTACACGACTGGCCGCACTCGTGCTGTCGGCAGCCAGCGCTCTCGCTCGCTCGGCAGCCCAGGCAGCCCAAAAGGACCTCGGCAATCTCCATGTCACCCGCAGCGGCAGCCAGCTGCTGCTCGACGGCAGGCCGTGGAAGGCCGTCGGCGCCAACGTCTACTGGCTCGGCCTTGACGAGAACGTGACGCCGCGGGACGGCGCGACGACGCCCTACTATGCGCCCCTCAAAGCGAGCTACCCGGAAAAGGGCCGCGTCACTGAGATCATGGCGACCGTCAAGGCCCTCGGCGGCACGGCCATTCGCGCGCACACGCTCGGCGTCAGCACGGGCAACCCGCTGAGCATATGGCCGACTGCACGCAAAACAAACAAGGAGGCGTTTGCGGCCATCGACTGGGCCGTCTACCAGGCGCGGCAGCACGGCATCCGCCTGCTCGTGCCGCTGACCGACAACTACGGCTACTACCACGGCGGCAAGTTTGACTTTCTGAACTGGGCTGGCTACAACTTTACTGGTGGTGGCAGCAGCAGCGACGCCACAAACCCGCTCGTGGCCGACTTCTACACCAACGCCACCGTCGTCGGGCTGTACCACGAGTACATCCGCACGCTGCTCACCCACAGGAATGTGTACAACAACCTCACGTATGCCGAGGACCCGACCATCTTTGCCTACGAGACGGGCAACGAGCTGACGGGCCCGGCGTGGCTGGACATGGCAGTCCCCGTGCCCTGGCTGCAGTCGACGGCGCGCCTGATCAAACAGCTGGCCCCGCACAAGCTGGTCGTCGACGGCACGTACGGCATCAACCCGGCGCACTTGCGGATCGACGAGGTGGACATTGTGTCGGACCACATGTACCCCGCCAATGCCACCAAGGTGCAGGCGGACGCGGACCTCGCCGTCGCGGGCGGCAAGGTGTTTCTGGCGGGCGAGTACAGCTGGACGTCGCCCGCACTCACCGACTTTTTCAGAGAGCTGGAGACGCGCGCGGGCGTGGGCGGCGACATGCTCTGGAGCCTGTTTGGCCACAATGTGCCCGACTGCGGCACGTTTGTCGACCACAGCGACGGGCTCACGCTGCAGTACGGCAACCCGGCCAACTCGGCGGACACGACGGAGCGCATCCATCTGATCCGGCAGCACCTGATGGCGGCCGGGCAGGGCAAGGCCATCGGGGTAGACGAAGCACTGCCGGCGGTCCCTTGTGGTGGTTTATAGTCAAAGCAGTCAATGTATCAATAAAATAGGTAGAAAAGTACAATTGAAGCATCAAAAGTATGAATAGAACTATGCTCAGAATAGAAACAGAAATTAAAGAAATATAGTCAGACAAACACCTTGGACGCTCCAATCAGCAGTCCAACCGAAGCCCAACCGCGGCCGTTAATCGTAATCGTAATAGTACACGCCGCAAGGCGGAGGCCGTTAAGAGGCAAAGAGTAGATCCGTAGAGAACACAAATAGAGTAGAGGCCGTTAGAGAGCACAAGTGGCCGTTAAGCTGTAATGGGTTGTGTGGCAACCAGGCCGTAATAGTGTGTGTAGAAAGTAAGCAGCGAACGGGTATAAGGAGCGACCAGACAGAACAAACAGGAAATGATGACAAAGAACAAGAAGCAAGAAGAGCAAGAAGAAAGACAGAAAAGAAGAAGAAAAAGACAAAATCAACGCGTCGACTCCATCCCGAGAGGCGCATAGCCCGGCGCCATGGTGGCCACCGGTGACCACACAGGAACCTCGGGCACCAGCGCGTTGATGGACATGGGCGAGCGGTTGTGATTGGGAGAAGACTTGTTGATCGGAGACGACGACGACAGCGATGCCGACGACAAAACGGGCGTAGAGGGCGGCGACGACGTCGTGGGGCTCAGAAAGATGGTGTTCTTGGACGTGGGCGCCGTCTTGACGCGGCGCGTGTGCGGGCAGCGGCCCTCGCGCACGACACGGCGGTGGCTGTGGAAGGAACACTGGCGGAAGCCAAAGTGGCGGTCCTCGCGGCGCAGCAGGTTGCTGGCGATGCGCAGCTGCGGGTTCTTGATGCGCACGTCGGCGCGGCTGGCCTTCATCTTGGCGAGGTGGGCGTGGTAGTCGGCGTGCAGCGCGGGTGTCTGCAGGAGCTGGAGCAGCTCCTCCTGGAGGGCGTCCGGCAGGATGGAGTAGGGGGGTGACGAGGAGGAGGAAGAGAAAACGCCGGCGTTGGCGAGGGTCCAGGCGAGGAGGGGCACGGCCCATTTGCGCAGACGCAGGGCGGCAAAAGGTTCGGCCTCCATGTAGAGGAAGCGGATGAGGGAGGGCGTGGCGGCCCAGTCGAAGCGCAGGTACAGGTCCTGCAGCGAGTCCATGACGACGTCCTGGAGGGCGGGGATGTCGACGAGGGCGGCAAAGAGGTGGAGGTTGACGAGGTGCCAATGGAGCTCGCTCAGGTTGGCGGAGACGGAGGGCACAGTCTTTGCATCGTCGTCGTGGGCACGCAGCTCGATGGTGGCGTCGTCGTCGGCGTCCTTGGCGAGGATGGAGACGGCATCGTCGACGACGGAGCGAAAGGCGTGGCGGCGGTAGAGCCAGAGGACAAAGAGCTCAAAGACGTCGGCCGACTCGCTGGTGAGCCAGATTGTGGGGATTGCTGTGGTAGATGCTGTTGTAGATGTTGGGGAGGAGGAAGAGGACGAGGGAGACGAGGGAGACGACAGGCCTTCTGGGACGGCGTCGATGCTGTCGCGGAAAAAGGGGCTGCTGGTGGTGAGGAGGGTGCGGTGGACGACAAACTCGCGCTGCGAGGGTCCAACGAGGACACGAATGAGGCTGTCCATTAGCAGATGCAGATGCAGAGGGTGTGGCAAGAAAGACAGACGACTTACGAATCCATGGTGACTGACATACGAGAATGTCGAGATGTCCTCTGAGGAAAAGGCGAGGAGAGCAAGCGATCTTAAGAGTTTCGTGGACAGTGGCCCGACATGGCGAGATGGACCGGGCTCGAGCCGGCTTTGGTTGGGATATTCTTTTCTTTTTTTCTTTCTTTTTATTCTTTTTTCTTTTACTTATTCAAAAGTGACCCTTGCAATGAAGGTGGACGGGGTCAGTGGTCAGTAGTAGCCTATACAGAGTAGGGGATGTGTTTGGTAGGTCTTGTACGGGGTACTGTATGAAGGATATATTGATAAAATCGGGAATATACCCATGCGCAAAAAGAGAAAAGAAAAGAAAATGACAAATGCCCCGGTGGTCACAGCTCAGTCCCGCCGGCAGGTCTCATGCTCCATGTGGTGTCTCACTTTTATGTTTGATATTTGCATTGTCTTGATCATGTACAAACAGTGTTTCTGTGTGCCTTGTGTTTCTTTATTCCTCTGTTTTTTTCTTCTTCTCCTTTTGTTTGATCCCAAGCCCTCCCGAGACCATCATGCGTTTTGTTTCCTGTTGACGGCCAAGATGTTTCTGCCTTTATTTTATCCTCCGCGAGTGCCTTGAGATGGCTAGATGGGACGAGACAAGCGATGCATGAGATGAATCAATAAGAAATCGGATTTAAATAATATTTAAATAATCAAATATCAAAAAGACGACTTGGTCACTGTCACCCTGATTCTGTCACTTGCTTCACTGCCACTGCACACACTCTACCTCCACCTCCACACCGCAATACGGCAATACGACAATACGACAATATGTTTGTAGATCAACTCGACCACCGGCTGTTGCTTCTGGTTGATGCCGTGCTCACCCTTTTTTAGAGTGCAGTCTGCCAGCTCTTCAGCAAGCTTACATCATACATAGTAGTAGCTACGAGCGTGATTCACTCTGCTTCGATTAAACCATAAGCTATCCCGAATCAGACATTGCTCCGGACCCTCTGCAGATTCCACAAGCTCTACCCATATACAGAGTAGAGAGACAGAAAATCACATTAACGGCAGGGGCTCGACCCCGGCGGACAGGGATTCCAAAACGCTGGTTCGCGGGCTCAGGCTCAACATGTTTAAGCGATGGAACGGTAGCAGAGTGGTGAAACGGGTCTTGTCCACTCACTGTAATTTGTATGCAGTGTGTAATAAATAGAGGAACGCTAGTTGAGGAGAGGCGGAGAAGGGCAGAAAGAAAAGGCAAAGAGGGACAGGAGGAGATAAAGACTAGACAAATACAGCAAATCTTGGCACGGAGGATTTATTCCATAATGATATGAGATCATCGAGCTAGCCACGAGGTTATTCTTAACTTTATTTGGCGGTATTTGCTGCATTATCTACTGCGAGTATGAGCTAGCAGTGGTCTTTGCTCTGCAGACTTTTTCCAGAGACAAGCTTTCCGGGGCTTGGCTTTCGTGTTGATGGCGAGAGAGAGTACGAGTGATGTCTATGTACTCTGTAGTTGAGAGGCTGAATGTATCTAGTTATGTATTTATGATGAAAGAATTATGCCACATTGATGCATGCTTCTTATTTCTTCATCCTTAATTTCTTTTCTTCTTCTTTTTTTCTTCTTTTTCTTCTTTCTTCTCTCTTCATCTCGCTCTCAACAGTTTCAACTTAATCTTCATCTTCAAACATAACTACAATCATACTCTACTTGCTTCTCATGCTCATGATCCCGATGCTTCCTCAATGCTTCTCGATGCTCCTCGATGCTCCTCTGCTCCAGCCTGTGCATAAATCGCAGGACTGTGTTTAATTGCATGCAACAACGGCGAGGCAACAGCACTGCACAGTCGTATTTCCATTATGTCTTTGCTTCATGACTACTGCATTATTTACATATGCACATATACATTGCATTGCTTTATTCTATTCACAATTGTTCTTTTCTTCCATTCGTCTTCTAAAGCAATGCACACTCGCCCGTTTCATGTTGACCCTCACATCGCTGTTTCGGAAGACGTCGCATTATTGGTTATTATTTGTTTTTATACTTCGTAATACTATGTACTCGTTCTGGTCTCGATCTCCTCTAGCACTCAGCACTCCAATTGCCAAGTGCCTCCCTATATCACGGCTGCTAAGTTTGATGTTTGGTTTGAGTTTGGGGTTGGAGCTGGAGCTGAGCTGGAGCCGGGGCTATCTGAAGCTGGAGCTGGAGCTATCTACGAGTACTATGTACATAGCAGAGCTGGACTAGGACGAGGCTTGCGGTCTCGGTCTGGCCTGCCACTTCTACATCTGGCATGCCTCCTGTTTGCTGTCTCCTGGTCTGTGCTGTTTCGAGATCCTCCCGTTCTCGTGTCAAGCGGTTGTTTGAGCTTGGAGTCTGGTCCTGATTTGGTACTCATCCCATCTATCTATCCTAGCCCACCTGACTCAGTACGGCATATTATTCCGTGTAGCTTTTATCGTATTGGTCCCCTCTGCTCCTCGTGGTTGTTTCAACTCTCGTCACTCGGCTGGATGTTTCATATTTCTGCTGTTCTGTTGTCTGATGCTGTTCGGTGTACTATGTACTAGACGGCAGACGCCTTGGATAGCATGCGCCTGCACTCGCCGTATGTGAACCTGTGGTGCCACCTGGCTGCTGACAACGGCGGCATTTACTCCGTGCCGTAAAGCACGAGCTCCGAGCATAATAGCATAATTCCTGCCGATGAGTGCCGCATCCAACGGCTCCTGCATCACGTCGGTCAAGAATAAGGAAGACCAGCACATGCTGTGGATGTCAGCCGTGGCTCGATTTTTTTGATTCAAATCAAGATGACATATTTATCAAAACGCTGTCAATCAGTCTTTATAATATTTAAATAATAGGACTGGAAATTTATTTTTTATAAATTCAGACTTAACAAAGCGGCCAACAAGCAGCCATAATTACAAGCAAAATAAGGAAATAATAAACCAAGAAATTTCTCAAACCAGAATAAATAGGCAAAGTCATATCAAAAATAGCAGCTCCGAAAAGTCAAAAGAACTCAAGAATCGCAAGTATGATTACATAAGCACGACACAAACCGGCATTTGCGAGATCTAGTATTACGATCGGACTCGCACAAGGACTTAGCCCGAACTGACGCGAGGCCGTGCTTGATGTGAATATGGTTATCGGTCTGATTGCTAAGCTTTGGAGCCTGAGCCGATTTGTGAATTGTAAGATTCGGATGGCGATGCATATCATTGTCCCGGATTACATAAGCATTATAAATCAAGATCGAGCGGGAAATCGCTTTCCTCATCTCTGCTCTTTCCTCATCTCCTCTCATGCATGCCTATCTGCAGGCTTGCGGAGCTCTTTCCTTTTCTGCTGTTATCCTGCTCTTTCCTCTTGGAATCGCCAGGCCGTGGCTGCCATACTAGCACTAAGAACTAATACTAATGCTACCCGCTCTCTACCCGCCCTCTACCCGCCCTCTACCCGTAGCCGTACTATGCTCTGTATGGATGAGGAAGGAGCATCTGTCTCCCCGCGTACGTCGTATCAAGGCCGCCAGATGCCACATACGCCGACCTCGCATCTGGCTATTTGTCGTGCAATCTGGCGATCACAGCTTGATTTCTCTTTCTTTCTAATATTCTTACTTTAAATTCTTGTACAACTGGCTTTCTAATCGACTCAGCCAGCGTCAGCACCAATCATCATACTAGCGCATTTGCACTTACACTTACAATCCCAATACAAATACAATGAGATTCCCCGTCCGCAGCTTGTCGACCCGACTGTCCCTGAGACCATCCCTCTCGTCAGTTCCGGCTTCACTGTCTCATCCGATTGCCTCTGCCCCCCACTCCCGCTTCACTTCTACTTCTACTTCTACCTCCACCACCCCCATGATGACCCGCCCGACTGCTGTCACGCCCCGCGGCGCCACCACCGTCAGCCTGCCGGCCCCCGGTGCGCCCTACTACACCCCGCACCAGGACCCCGTCGTCGGCTCGGCCTTGTCTGCGTCTACTACTGACGGAAAGGAGCTCCCAACGCTCTTCACGCCCCTCACCATCCGCAGCGTCGAGCTTGCAAACCGCTTTGTCGTCTCCCCCATGTGCATGTACTCCGCCGACAACGGCCACCTCACCGACTTCCACCTCGTCCACCTCGGCCAGTTTGCCCTCCACGGCGCCGGCCTCACCTTTATCGAGGCCACCGCTGTCACCCCCAATGGCCGCATCTCGCCCGAGGACTCGGGCCTCTGGCAGGACAGCCAGATCGAGCCCATCCGCCGCATCGTCGACTTCATCCACAGCCAGAGCCACAAGGTCGCCATTCAGCTCGGCCACGCCGGCCGCAAGGCCTCCATGGTCACCCCGTGGATGGAGGGCCGCCGCGGCCACCACCAGTATGTCGCCGCCGACGAGGGCGGCTGGCCCGACAACACCTGGTCCGCCTCTACCGAGCCGTATGCGCCCGACTGGACCAAGCCGCACAGCATGTCTCTCGCCGACATTGACGGGCTGGTCGCCAGCTTCGTCGCCGCTGCCAAGCGCGCCGTCGCCGCCGGCGTCGACATCATCGAGGTGCACGGCGCACACGGCTATCTGCTGCCGCAGTTCCTGTCGCCGCTGACCAACAAGCGCACCGACGACTACGGCGGCTCGTTTGAGAACCGCATCCGGCTGGTGACGCGGATCATCGCCGCCGTGCGGGCGGCCATCCCCGAGACCATGCCGCTGTTTCTGAGAATCTCCGCCACGGAGTGGATGGAGCACGCCGGCGCGCCCTCGTGGGTGCTCGAGGAGTCCATCAAGCTGGCGGCGCTGCTGCCGGGCCTCGGCGTCGACCTGCTGGACGTGAGCTCGGGCGGCAACATGCGCGAGCAGAAGATCGACTACCACCCGTACTTCCAGGCGAACCTGGCCGTCGAGATCAAGAAGGCCCTCAAAGGCACGCCGGCCGAGAAGCTGCTGCTGTCGGTGGTCGGCATGATGGACAATGCCGAGCTTGTGCGCGACGTGACGCAAAAGGGCGGCAAGGTGGAGGCGGACCTGGTGCTGGCGGCGCGGCAGTTTCTGCGCGAGCCCGAGTTTGTGCTGCGCGTCGCCCACAAGCTGGGCGTCGACGCGCGCTGGGCCAAGCAGTACCTGCGCTCGCAGTGGGCAAAGAATGCAAAGATTTAGTTTGTAGAAGTCTACAGTTTAGAAGTCTAGATATCGATATATGCGATAGAGTAGATCGTCTAGTATTTTATTATTATTATTTTGCTGTTTATTTACTTCTCTCATATCCAGCCATCTACATTAACCACCCGTTTGGAAAGCTACTTGCGCTTTGTGGCACCGCTGCCGGCGGCAGAGCCGGTCGTCTTGGCAGAAGACGTGGCAGACTTGGCAGGCTTGGGAGCGGGAGCAGTCTCAACCGCCTTCTTCTCCTTGACCTTGTCGCTCTCGCCCTTGCCTTCGCCCTCGCCCTCAGCCTCGTCGTCGTCGCCGCCCTGGCCAAACTCGTTGACGCGCGTGTAGTCGATCGTGTACGCCCACCGCTGGTAGATGTAGATGAAAAAGATAATGTCGTCGCGGAACGTCGCCAGCCGGTGCAGGAGCGGCATCTTGATGGTAAACGCAAACAGATCGTCGATGAACGTGTTCAGGAACTTGTACAGCATCGCCTTGCCCGGCATGTGCGCCACGCTCTTGAGCCGGTAGTTGATGTACAGCGACGGCACCATCATCAGAAAGCCGTACGCGTACACCGAGCCCACCAGCGTCGTGATGATGTAGCTGTACCACGACTTGTGGCTGTCGTACACCAGCGAGTACGCCGCGTACGCCAGCAGCAGCGGCACGCCCGCCACGTACATGTACTTGAAGGCAATCTCGTCGTACTCCTTGGTCTTCTCCTCCGTCTCCGTCAGCTTGTGCTTGTCCTCAAAGGCAATGCGGTACGGCAGCAGCGCGCCCGCCGCCGCCGGCACCACCCGCACGTCCACAATCGTCGTCACCTTCCACAGCTCGATCAGGATGCCCACGCCCTGCGAGCCCAGGATCATCCACGACGTGTTCTGCGAGTTGTCCACCAGGTACAGGAAAATGACGCTCTGCATGAAGACGTTGGCCAGGATCGAGCGCACCGAAATGCCCACATTGTCCTTCTTCTTGCGGTAGTGCGAGATGTCCGAGCCAAAGGCCAGCATCTCCAGGAACACATGCAGGATCGACACAACCACCGTCACGGCCAGCAGGTACGGGTTCGTGTCCAGCACAATCTCCTTGATCATCTCAATCTCCGTGCCGTCGCCGCCGCCCGGCACGGCATTGCCAAACGCGGCCTGGCGCGCCGACTCGCGGCCGTTGGTCTCAATGGTCGACATGATCTTGAACTTCCAGTCGGCCAGGTTGCCCAGGTCAATGTGCAGCGGCAGCGTCGTCACCGTCTCGTTGAGCAGCGTCATGTGCGTCTTGAGCTGCCAGAACGTGTTGACAAACAGCACCGGGTAGTACCACGAGTTCTGGCCGGAGCCGTCGCGCGCGCCCGTGGCTTCGGGGATCACAAACTGGCGGATCGCAGGTGCCGCATTGGCATAGTCGACCACGCCGCTGTTGGGGATGAAGGACAGCGACGCGTTGGGGTGGTAGTAGCTGGCAATCGTGGGGCCGTTGTAGATCTCGTCCTCCTCGACTGCTGCTTCTGCCTCCTCTTGGCCCTCCTTGCCGGCCAGCAGGTTGTGCTTCTTAAACTCCTTCTTCTTGACAATGTACTGCGTCAGCGGGTAGGCAAAGCAGTAGGCAGCCGCGCGGTCGTAGCCGGGGCTGTAGGGGTCCAGCACGGCGCCCTCGAGGCCGATAAAAAAGTGCGCCCACAGCGTGCCGTTGTTCTGCACCTCGCGCGGCACCGCAATCGTCGTGTCAATGGTGCGCGAGTCGCTGTAGTTGCCCAGCGCAAAGCCCTTCTCGGACAGCACCACGGGGTCGGCGTTGTGGCTGCCGAAGGGCTTGGCCTGCACCGAGGGGGACACGGCAATGACAATGTCGAGCTTGCTGTCCTCGGGCCACATGGCAGCGAGGCGCTGGGGAACCGGGTTGTAGGTGGCGCCGTCGTCGAGGGTCTTGGGGCGCAGCTGGTAGGCCGGGATGTTGCCGGTGGTGATGGGCACGGTGACCTCTTTGCCGTTCTCGTTGACGACGGTCTCGCTGGTTGGCGCCTGGGGGCCAAAGTTTTTCATGAGCAACTGCATGCCCATGTACATGGCGACGATTTGGAGAATGCGCGAGGTCATGGAGGTCTGACTGTTAGTCTCTTCGTTTGCTTTCTCGTCTTTCATCCTGTCTTTCATCCTCCCTTCACCCACCCTTCATCATCAACTTACGCCTTGCGGCTCCTCCTGGGCAGCTGGAGCGGGCATCTTGTCGGTGTCAGAGTGTCGGAAGCGGTCGACAGTATTGACGCCCAGTAATTCAGCAATGATATGCTGGAGGCTGGAGGCAGTGTTGTGATGTCGATGGTCGAGAGTGTAGGGGAAACGGTGTCCGCTGAAGTCGGGTCGCGTAATTGCCCTGTGGTGGACTGTGGATTCTGTGCGTGTATTGTGGAGCTCGGCTCTCTGCAATCAGTTATCAGTGCAGCTACAGCTTCCGAATTGGTAATCCGCAGCGAATTGTCGGATGGGACATCACATGACCATCCTGTGGGTCTTAGAATAGCACTAGTTTAGTAATGTGCCAACTGGCACCGAGGGGCGAATCCCAACTTGCCCCCCTTTCAAAACAACCACTTTTACTATTATAATTAAGAGTCTCAGCCTTTTACTGATTTCGAGCAAAATTTTAAATTTTAATTTAGTAATCGACACCTTAGTACTCTTTCTTTAACCTTTATGTTATTTTACTTTTACGCGTTAAGAATCTTTATCGCGTAGCTTTTTTAACTATAACTTAATATTTTAAAACTTTTATTTTTTTTTTAATTTTATTATTGTTTATTTTTATAGTCGTGTTTATTAATCTTAATACTTTCCTTTTACTATTAATAAGTAAAAACGACTTATTATACTTACTTTAATTCTATAGTTTATCTTAAAATAAACTTTATAACACCGAGATATAGTTAATATAGTTATAAATAACGGTATTTAAGATTAAATCTTTAATACTATCGGATACGTTAAGATAAAATTTCGATAATAGTTAACTCTTAACGCCGCTATTACTACTTAGTTTATTTATTAATTTTAGTAAAAAGGAAAAAAAGCTTTTCGAGTATAAATACTTAAACACTTTTTTAATACCTTAATATTTATAGTTAAAAAACTTATAACCGACGATCTTATAACTTAGTTTAACGCTATTAAATCTATACTTTAAATTATAAATAAACGACTCCGGCTTAATATTAAATTTAAATATTAAAAAACTATACGTAATATATCTCGTTCCCCGTTTAATTATACTACCTAAATCGAATTTTAATACTAAATTATACGTACCTATTAAGCTAAAGCACTCCCCGAAATATATAATCTTAACGAATAATTTTCGGACTTCGTAGCCGCTATTAAGTTTATACTTTTTAATTAACTTACGAGCTTTATTTTTTTTAACCGTAATAAAGTCCGCGTTACGATACTTACTTTTAACGACGTTATAAACGATCTTCGCCTCCGATATAAATTTTTACTTTATTATAGGTTTACTTACGGAGCCGTACTTATAACCGATGTTTTTTAATCCGATAATACTTTTATAGATAACTTCGACTTTTCGACTACTAACTTCGTTAAACGCGGTAAAAATAAACGTAAAAAACGCGCCTTCGATTAAATTTACTTTATTTATAACGGCTTTTATACCTTTAAAAACTATTAATATATTAAATTTAACCGCCCGACTTAGTTCCGCTTTAATAAAAAAAGATAATTAAAGTATATACTAAACTTAAAAATATTAACTTTAGACTTATTAATTAAGTTAAGCGTATTTAATTTACGAAAAAATATAAAAACGATAAGCCGCTTTAAAAAGATACGGCCGATATTATTAAAAATCTTTAAGAAAGCGAATAGTACGTCGGAATATCTTTATTAAAAGCCGGTGTTATTAACGATATCGTTATTATATTACTTAATATAACCTTCGACTTATTTAAATATAAATTACTTATATTAAATATAATAATTTATAATATAAACGTTAACGACTATATTTTTAACTTTAAAGTATTATTTATAATATTTACTTTATTAATAAGCTTTAAGTCCGTTCTTACTAACGCCGGATATATACTATTTCTTAGTACCGGTATAGTCGCGTTACTTTTTATATATAACGGAAAATATAATACTACTAACCTTATAAATGTATACTTTTCCTTTAATTTTTTTTATAACTTTATATCGGTAAGAAAGCTCGTTAACTTAGGTATTATATTTAATATAGCTACTTTAATACTTAATGTATACGGTATTTTTATTATAAACGTTTATATACGTAATAATATCTACTATTTTTAAACTTTAAACCCCTTTTAATAACTTATTGTTTTTTTCGTATTATTTACTTAACGGGTTATAAAAGCGGATTTATTTTTATAGTATAATAAACTTAAACACTTAAGATTTAAGACCTTTCGTTACTTTTTTAATAAAATATTTAATATCCGTTTTTTTTTATTTTTTAATTTACTATAATATTACGAAATATATACTATAGCGAAAACTTATCGAGTAAATAGTTATAAAAAACGCTCCTTTTTTTATAATATCGGTAAATAATTAACTATTAATTTTTATAATTTTACCCGTTTTATTATATTCTCTTTAGTTTTTATTATTATAGACCGTGTATTTAGTTTCGTTTAAAACTTTTATTTCGACTTTAGATTTATTAATATTATTAATATTACTTTTAAGTAATTTTTTATATTTATCGTTATATAAATTAATATATTCCTTAAAACTATCGAGATAAACTAAAAGTTCGATTAATAAAAACCGTAAGTATAGGAATTTTTACTAGTATAAAGTATTAAACTAGTAACATTACTTTTTTATACCTTTACTATTAACGGTATAGTTAAACGATACGGTTAAACGATTAAAACTAAAGCCCGTTGTTTTAATATTATATTTCGATTACCGGAAGTCGTTTAGCTTAAATTTATTTATACCGTAGTTTTTTTATATAACCGTACCCCGTTACAGGTATTTAATTAAAATACTTTATTTTAAGCTGTTTATAACTACCCTTTTAATTTATTAAGCTTATAAATACTCGGATATAAAGTTTATACTTTAACCTATAATACGTTTTAATACTTAAATAAACTTTATAAACTTTAACCTCGGGTTTAGTAAGGGTATTTCGTTAGGTATAACGTTAATAATATTTACCGTATTTAAGAACTTACTTTTAAAAAAGTGTTTATTTATAAAAATATTATATTTAACGAGGCTTTTTTTTATAACCTTACTATTACTTTAAAACTTTATAGCCCGTTTAATAACTTAGATTTTTACTTTTTTAACTACGTTTAGTAACTTTATAATCTCCCGTTTATAATCTTTTCTTTAACTTTTTAAGAAGAATTAATACTAAAAATCGTATACCTTATAGTATACTTTATAATAGTACATTTCTCGTTAGTAGAACTTATAAAGGAATTAGCTATAAGTAAACTCGTTTTTTATCTCTCGTTTAGTCTTTTAATAATATTAAACTTTAAAAGCTCGAATAGCTTTTTTATATAATAATATTCCTTCCTTACTATTAACGGATAGGTCCGTTAAAAACGCTTATTAAAACGTTAATATATAGCCGCGTAAAGTTTTAACTACTTAGATTTTTAGCTTGTAAAGGAAATAAATAAATTATATTAATTTTTACTTTTATCGTTATTAATATTAGTGTAATAAGCTTTAAATAATTAAATAGTATCGAAATAAAAATAAGCTATAAACGAACACTTTATAATATATAAAAACTTTTATACTTAAAATATAATAGCTATATAAAATATAGCTAACAATAAAATTATCGACTTAAAATAAGTATTTTTATATAAAGTCGACGTAAACGGCTATTTTTTAAAATATAAAACCCGTTTTATAGCTCGCGAAAATTAAAATAAAAACCTTAACGAAAATACTTTTATAATAATATTATTACTCCGTTTATTTTAAACTTTTTTCGCGTTAACCTTGGCTCGCTTTATTAATATAGTTTAGTATAATATTATTAACGTATATATTAATATTAAACTTAACTCCCCCGTTTTTATAAAAAAACTTTTTAAATATAAAACTAGTAATGTTTTATAGCTACGTAAAATATTATACGGACTATTATAGTTTAGTAAACTTTAATCCGATGATTTACGGGACACGTTAATTTACTTAAGACTAACTTAAATAAAACGGGACCTTTATATATATACCGGTAAAAGTATAATACTCGTTGTTTATATCGACGATATTAATATCGTTTATAATAAAAATTTCGAATAAAAAACAGTCGATTTATGTCACGCCGACAATCCCTGCTCACCCAGTACGGGATCCCACGGGGACCCCGTGCCCTATCCATACGCTTAGGCTAGTCGAAAGTCACGGGACTCCGGCAGGATAGTCACG